>OX457038.1:25036455-25236455 GCA_949752735.1 Lumbricus terrestris
TTTGGCATATTTTCAGCTTGTTACAATTTTTTTTGAGGTATTGCCACCCAACGATCCTATTAATCGGGCAACGCATCTCCTCCAATCATCCCTGTTTGCAACTAATACATAGGCCTAATAAAAATAGATTTTATTTTCTTCTTTTCGCTAGAGTGAGCCGCAATTCGCCTTCTGAGACTGTTGCGTCTGAGTTGGTAGACTAAAGATTCATCCGCAGAACTTGTAGCAGTTATAGGATTAAAATAGGCGTGTAGGCCTATTAGTTGCCTAAATGCAAAAGTAAGGTGGATAGGCCTATAGGCCTAGGTTTTTATAAATAAACACCGGAGGGAAGTTTCCCCAGGAATGACATTTACAAGTGTAAACGTACCAATTCCCACCACCCCAGGGCATGTAGGCCTACCCTACCCAGAAAAATTAGAAGAATTTGACAGCGAAACAATGATGCACAATTTTTGTTAAAAAATCGGCTAATTGTGTCCTGGTCAGCAATTCAGGACCGTCTTGGACCAGAGGGATAAGTTGATTCCAGTGCTGCAAATTATAAGCTCTTATAGCCTACTCGATCAGGTCTGCAGTTATAGGTTATTCCCCAATAGGCCTACAGTGGCGGCGATACGCCAGAGCATGGTATGGCAAATGCCCTGGTAAAAAGCCTTTGCCCTGGTCGTTGCCCTGCCATAAATTTTACCCTGCCAGAATTTGTTCGGGCATATTATTTCTTACTATTCACGTCCGTCCGTCCGCTCTCTGGAAGGGCAAAAGTTCTTGCAGGGCAAAAGTTACGGGAGAGAAAATTTTCGGGAGTGCAAAAATTTTGACAGAGCAAAATTCTGACAGCGCGCAACATTTTGGCGGGGAAAAAGTTATGGGAGGCAAAAATTCTGGCTGGGCAAAAATTCTGGTAGAACAAAAGTTCTGGAAGATAACAATTCTGTGCCTGTTTACCCGGGCATTTGCTCTGCCTTGCATGCTCTGGCGTACGTATCGCCGCCACTGCCCAATCTTAATTATTAGACTAACATCAAACTTGGCTATAGAGGCCTATACTAATTGAACAGACAGACTACAATAAATGGCGCTAATAGCAGCCTACAAAGCATGTCCGCCCAACGGGGGCTCGAACTCGTTACATCTCGCTCTCTACGCCAGATTCAGTATCATCCATTAACCTACTCTACCGCCCCCGCCCCCCACATAGATTGATGTCTTCTGTTATTTGCTTTCTTTTTAATTGTTTAAATGGCATAAATGCCAGGGCTTAAAGTGTGCCTGGACGGTCATGGACGGCGTCCATGCACTTGTTTTAAAATCTGAACGCCGTCCAGCCACTTATTGGCGAGCACAGACTGGAAAGGTAAGGGGCGTCCAGGCACTTCTTTTGGGGAGGTAAGGGGCGTCCAGGCACTTATTTTTCCACACTTTGGGCACTGATAAATGCTATACGCTGTAACCGGTTGCCGTCTGCCAACTGGATTGTTTCAATAAAGAAATTGTTATTATGAGGTTTATGAGATGAAACCAATGATGCCATTCATCGCCAATGTTTAAGTCAGAGCAGACTCAGCAGAGTAGGGAACCAGATGCGGTCGGCGGCGTCCGTTGGCTGCATCGGATGGGTGCGTCGTGTGCCGACTCGTTTGTGTGCGAAGTAATAAGCAGACTACGGAGGCCAGCGCTATCGGATTATAATTAAGCGATGCTAACTGTGGAGCAAAAAGTTTACAAATAATTATAGAAAGTTACTAGCGGTTTATTTAGGAAAATTTCTCATTATCAAACTGGGTGGACGACTTTAAGTAAGTGTTGTTTCTTTAAAATTAAAAAACTAAAGCGTGAAAGTTATGTGTAGGCCTACCCGTGCCAATTGTTACAGGTTCATGCGTTGTTTGATTATAATAGGCCTAAACTTCACTGATGCGTACATTGGATAATTGCCTAGAAATTATAGAATGGCATATTTTGAACAGTTTGTGGATACAGCAATTGTGATAAAAGTGTATTTTGGTGTATTTTTAAATTATTATTTGCCATTACATATGGACAGGCCTAATCATGAGTTTCAACGTTGGTCGATTACTCGATTAGCCCACATTAGCCCAGGATACATCATACAAGCTGGATTGGGTTAACGATCAGAATTCTTGCTAAATAAATTAAAGTAATTTTTGCTTGAATAGAAATGGCATTGATGAAAAGAATCTTGCGTATTCAGAACCTGGATTAATTAAATATAATTCATAATTAAACAGAAGAAATTATTATTGATGAAAAATAATTCCTGCTTCAATGATAGCTAGTTATCAATGATAACTACAGGATTTCTTGTTTAAATGGAAGTGGCATTGCAGGGCTGTTTTTAAGGAATTTTTAGAACTGCACAGCCCCTTCTTTCCATTCCCATTCTCCATGGTAAATTACTTACTTTTTGCTAGTTTTAACTCCACAGAACTTGTGACAGAAGTGCCTCTACAGCTGCACAAGTCCATTTAGAACTGCACATTTTGTGTACAACTGCACGTTAAAAAAGCCCTGTGGCATTGATGAAAAGAATTCTTGCTTGAATATAAGTTGGATGGCTGAAAAATAATAATGCTACAATGGGTGAACAATTAAATATACTTTAACCGCTAATTGTTTATAAGTTTACATTTTTGGTAAGTTTACATTTTTGGAGAATCTAATAAATGGATTGACAATCCATCTCTTAGATTCTGGTGATTATTTTAAAGTGCAGGTGTGAATACTAGTTAGTTGCACAGTAATATGTCGTTTACTGATGTCTGCAGGAGTCCATGCAAGTGAACTGAAATCCAATGCATGATTAATTTGCAGGATTAATTGTTTGCCAAGGCCAATTACAAGAAATTCTGTTTTTGTAGAGTCTAGACAGCACTGAATATTAGCATAAGCCAACTAAGCCATAGCTTGGGATCTCATGTTGCCAGAAGTCTCATTTTTGAGACAATTGATTTGACTGTTCGCAGATGGTGGACTGTACATAACATCGTTAGGCTACAATCACCAGGAATAATTACAAGACAATATTTTAGTACTTCAGAATGAACTTCAAAGAAGTCACAGTAGCCTCATTTGCCAATGCATCATTTTTTTTAAAATTACTGTTCGTGAGTGGCAAATTGTAGCATTAGACTATAGGCTAATTATCGCCAAGAATATTTTAACAAAACGTTTTGATACACCTAAAGGTTTTCAAGATTCCGAGCTATAGACGAGATAAAGTCTGCAATTATTTATCCATTCTTTCCTTTGTTAATTAAGTATTAGTTAGGTATTAATACTGACTTGCACTAAAAATAGTCTTGGAGCTAGGGTCAGGGTTGTATAAGCTGTTAGCTTTTCCTGATTCCTTTTGCACTATGTTTATTGAGGCATGTTTATACTGTTTGTCTTGTGTGTGTGCAATAAACAAAGTTCATTCATTCATTCATTCATTCATCCATTCAATTCTGCTATGCGCAGATTGTCACACCAAGAGACAATTTTGAACGCAGTCTTTCCTTCAGATTATTGGTCAGTTGCAAAGCTAGTTTGAGCAAATGAGCAGCAGTATTATGAAGAAGACACTGCTATTTACTTTTCTCATCTAACTAATTCAGAAGCTGTCTGGAGGTGTTTAATTGATGAGGAAAGCCTCTGCTGTAGAATATTGAGTTAATTAAGACTAGTTAGATTATTGAAATTGTTATGCAAAGACTACTTATTCAGAGAAAAAGAGTTTCAGCTTTCTGGACTTGTAAGATTTAAATTATCTTCAAGGCAAAATCCAACTGGCTTTCTCAATTGTGCTCACAGCTCAGACAACAGAAAGAGTTATTCTTCAGGGAAGGTTCTAGGTTTAGAAGAGTAAGGTGATGATGATGCTGGAGATGGGTGGTTATTGTAATCTGGGTCCCACTGGGCAAATCCAATGAATTTGTGTGTTCCTTTTATCCTTTTATTAGCATTAATATTATTTAATGCAGTTATAGTCATTGAAGATCTACAGATTGCACTATGAAACGGGTTGTATTAATTAGTATTATATGAATTGTTAGTGTTTTGCATATAAATGTGCAGCATCGATAAGAAACTCAAGAAAGTATGTAAGTTACAAAACAGGGACAAAGACAGCAATGCCAAAACTGTGATCTGTGGGGATTTGTAACTACACTGTTAGCCATAAAACCTGTATTTCATGACAATAGGTGAATCTTCTTTGTTTCATTTTGATTGTTTCAGAATATATCCTTAGCAATACAAGAAAATTGTTGAATGATCTTGGAATGTTACTCGAGAAATACTGCAATACATAAAGAGATTCTTATCAAAAAGATATAGCTGAGTCCAAAGTTCAAGAAAAGCTACTTTTTGTACTTCCAAGAGAAATGAACTCCTTGTCCTGTGGAGGGGCAATCAGTGTGTTTTCCAGCACAGCCATGTCCGGACTAAAGCGTCCATGTCCTGACAATTCTGACGACAGTTCAGACTCTGACAGTGAGTGTACCATTGTACCACAGGACATATTGAGTGGCGTCAGTTCAAATAATGGTACATTATTCATTGACGGCCCAAAGCCTGGTAAAAAGACAAAAGGACGAGTGAAAATTAAAATGGAGTTCATTGAAAATAAGTTGCGACGGTACACAACTTTCAGCAAACGCAAGACTGGAATTATGAAAAAGGTATTTCATCTACTTATTTTGATGCTTTTCTTTTGGCTATAATTATGCGCAGTAGCCGCTAAATTTAAGAGAATCATTTAAGACTTCTATCTTTGCTGATGAATGTCAATTTCTAGGACAATGAAAGGTTAATGTAGCACATTATCTTGTTTGCATCTATATGTGACCCATCTGCGCAAAACCAGTCGTAAGTCGAATTTTTCACATTTTAAGTTTAATATACCGTTTTAAAGAGAAACAAATTCTCTTTAAAATGATACCAATTTTATCGTTGTATATTGATCCGAAAGGAATTTATGGATGAATAACTACTTGCATTATGGATACTATTTAGCGACAAAAATGCATCTAAGTTGGCCTAATAATATTAATTGCAAATCATAACTTGCAAGAAATCATTCAAATAATACTCTTCAATGTTATTTTCAATCAAACTTTTTGGTTATTTGCAAAAAAATAATTATAAAATTAAAAAAAAGTTTTTGCCTGTTTTCATGAAACATAAATTTCCGACTTACGACTGGTTTTGTGCAGATGGGTCACATATGTACATTGTACACATTGTACAGTTGACACTCATCATGGGCATTATCATGATAGTTTAAAGATCTGTCATCTTTAAGCACAAGCACAGCAGCATCCCATTCGTTCTTCAAAGTTCGATCTCAAGTATCTTGTGTGCATCCTCCTCTTTCTCTATATTCTCATCGGAATGCCCTCCACTGCATTACAGTTCTAATGCCCTTCCCTCCATTCTTCGTGGAAATTTCCATTCTGGATCGTTGTCTACACTCTCTCTTCTTAAAAGCTGTTTTCTCTTTCGGGTTCTCACACTGGCAGCACCACTGAATGCCATGGCTCTGAGCGGTGCCATTAAACATTTCATGTCCTGAATACTCTGATGACAGCAACGTACAAGCTTACCCATTTGACTTCCAGATAGATTATGTGCATAGAAATTGGATGAATGGTGGGCTGAGTTGTTGCAGAGAGCTTTGTATTCCATGAATTGTCACTCATCCTAGTGCTAACTGAGCTCCAGAGTATACATAGATCTTTTTATATTACAAATGCTAAATCTTCAGCATTCAGCCACATCTGTTGAAATAACACTAACTTTTGGAATTTCACCTCTACAGGGATGTAGCTAACATTGGGCTTGGAGGGAGCTTAAGCCCCCTCCACCCAAGAAGCTGAAGCCCCAAATATGCTGAAACCCCTCTGCTCCACTGTAGGTTCGTGTTACTGTGCTCATCATACTCTAGGCTCAAACCCCCATAATGACAAGTCTCAGTTGTGCCTCTGCAGCTGTGGAAACAAGAATTGTGTGAATCAATTGCCATTGTAAAAAATTCTACTGAGTGATGTTATCATTCAAACTGCGATGTTGATGTATGTGTGGTTGAGTCAAGGGCTAGAAGATAGAGTTTATAATGGAATCAGACTGCAGAATAGAATGAATCTTCTTCAAACAACTGCTGCTGGGTCACTGTGGCCTATAGATGAAGCAATGTGACACAAGCATTAAATGTCCCATTATTTGTGTGTTGGGTGTTTGTCACAATGCATGTGGGGAAGTAGTCGTCTGGTTGTCACATGTATGCCTTCATCATATTTTATATGTTCTCGAATCGACTATTGCAATTCTCTTCTCATTGGTCTTCCTAAAGTTCGTCTTTCACCGATTCAGTCAGTTCTCAACTCAGCTGCTAGATTGATTGCCCGCCTTCCCAAGTACTCTCACATCTCTACCTTTATGTTTGATGAACTTCATTGGCTTCCTCTATGTGCTCGCGCACAGTTCAAGATCCTCACTCTGATCCTAAAGTCTCAACGGGGTCTTGCCCCAAAATATCTGACTAATGTTTTACTTCATCCTCACTCAGCTTCCTCCCATCGTCCGCTTCGCTCATCCAACAGACTTGACTTATTGGTTCCTCGGTCTAGAACTGCTATGGCTCAGTCTCGATCTTTTGTCTCAATTGGTCCTTCTCTGTGGATTGCTCTTTCTCCTTCTGTTCGCTCTACACTTCTGTCTGTCAGTCTCTCCTCTGCTGTCTTTTCTCAAAACCTGCTTCTTCTTGCGGGGCCTTGCGCACTGGGAGCGCCTCTGAATGGTTCACCCTACTAGAGGCGCTTTATATATTTATGTTTAAATCAGGGTGGAGATGATTTAAATCGGTTGATTTAAATCATTGATTTAAATCACGATTTAAATCGGTGATAAAAATCACGATTTAAATCGAATAGTGAAAATAAATTTCAATCAATGCTTTTGTGCCACACAACTTGCAGGTTTGTTTCCTTTCACTTAGGGGGGATGGTTCAGTATGTCCTCGTCATTTCCCCTGGGCAACAGGACCTGGTCCTGGCCAAATCTGAACCAGGGAAGAGGGAGAGACCTGATCAGTCGCCTTTCACACCAACTGATCAGGAAACTCAAATATGGAAAGCTCTACTTACAACACTCGGGTTAGAGTCCCGATCATTTATGATGTCGGATTACTGCTTGGATCTGGCATTACAGGTGCTTGGTAAAGTTTGGAGCTCGAAGGAAATAGGAAAAGCCACAAAAGTTCAGATGTATGAGACATTGGTGCCGAGTGCATTGCTGTACAACTGGGAGACTTGGACACTGAGGGAAGCACAGAAGCAGCGGCTGAGGGTGTTTGAAATGGCGTGCCTAAGAAAGATAGAAGGTGTCACAAGAAGGGATAGAATAAGGAAATTACAGAGATATACAACAGACTGAATATTCGGCATGATATAATACACAAAATCCAGAGCAAACGGCTACGCTACTTTGGCCATGTAACCAGAATGCGGGACGAGAGATATCCAAAGATTGCTGTCAACGGATATGTGCATGGAAAAAGAAAAAAGGGAAGACCAAAGAAGAGATGGTTCGACATGATACGAGAGGACTGTCTATATATGGGTTGGTCCATACAAGAGGCTACACACAAAGTCCAAGAAAGAGAGAAGTGGAGATTTTCCATAGCTGGGCGGCTGTCACGTGCGAAAGCATCGTCAAAGCCATAAGTCATAAGTCATATATACCACTTCAAAGGTGGTTAATTTGTATTGTATAACTGCAAAACTAAAGAAGGTATTAATTGTTACCGAATACCAAATATCAGTTACAATAATGCATAGTGACTTGATACCCACATGGAGGCAGTAAATCCAAACTTAGAACTAGTAGAAAGAAATCGGATTTAAATGTTAAAAATCGGAATTTTTATTTTTAGTTAAAAAATCATGATTTTTATCCACCCTGTATTGTATAGCTGTAGAATTAAAGGTAATAACTGTTACCTAATGAAGCATATGACTTGATACCAAAAAAGGCACTACATACAAAATACGAACTATAAGAAAGAAATCCGATATAAATCAAAAAAATCGATTTAAATCAAAAAATCCGATTTAAATCAAAAAAATCCGATTTCTTGATTTTTATTAAAAAAATCACGATTTTTATCCACCCTGGTTTAAATACAATACAATACAAAGGCAGAGCAACCACCAATGACCTAGTTGGTGATCCTGATGTTATTATTTTCTTAATACTTCTTTATCGCCAGGCATACGAACTGTCGACGTTGACAGGCACACAAGTAATGCTGCTAGTGGCCAGTGAGACTGGACATGTGTACACGTTTGCGACACGTAAACTGCAGCCGATGATCACCAGTGAGAGTGGCAAGGCTCTCATACAGACTTGCCTCAATTCTCCAGACAGTCCACTCGATGTTGGCAAGGTTTCAAATGACCAGAGAATGAATCCGACCGGATATGAGGAGACGGATCTTAGCTATGCAGTTTCCGATGATGAGACCACCTGCCAGCCAGCATCTTCTTCTTCTCCATACAAGGTATCCAACTTATTATTTAATAATTAGGATTTTTTCTGTTAACGAAAGTTAAAGGCAAATATGGGGATCTGAAACAAGTTTCAAATGAGGTGTGAGTTTGAATGTCTGTACAGCTTGAAAAGCAGGTCAACAGTTTAAATGCATGTATTTGAACTTTGTGTTAATCTTTGTGCCTGAATCGGACAGATTAAAAGTTGGGAGTTACATGAGATACATTGCATAGCAAAGGTTTAGGTGGTTCAAAATATGTTTAGTCTTTGTTGAATCACTGCACATTAATCTGGAACACACCTACATGTAATAGCTCAGGTTTTCTAGATTCCTCTTTAAAACAGTGCTATCATCTAAACCATTCAAGTCTATAACTCTTGCACTGAAGGATGTCTGCCCTTTATGTTCTTTTCAGCTTCTTAAGTTATTAATAAAATTATCTGTGTCCAGGAATTGCCTTGTTTCGAGCTAATTCAAAGAACCCCTCCCACTCTAGTGATTCCTTTCCAATTATAAACTTTATAGGCTTCAATTAGATCTCTCTCCCAGTCCCACTGTTTGTAGTGAACACCTTTTCAAGCTTTCTCTGTAAAACCTGCTGGCATTATTTGTGATGACAATCACTTTAGCTGCAGTATAATAGGTACAGAAAGGCAAGAGAAGAACTAAATTTTCTTGAGTGGCCTAGAGTTTGACTATCATGATTATTTATACATACTTACGTATATATGCTTAAGATACATATTCATGCTGATGTATGTGTATTGTGTATATTATCTACTTGTGTGAACACTTGGATATATGTCAGCAACATCAGCAGCAGGAAATATGATTTGTGAAAGGTAGCGTTGGTAACATCAGTGCTGGGTTCGGCAGGAGGCAATGCCAAGTAGAATTAATGACCACATATGGTTTATGTGTAAGGCTTGAGGGCTTAAGCTGGCAGTTGCTATGGTGATACCACTATGGCCCGTTGCTTTATATAGGCTGAGGCTGGATGCTTTCTCTGAAGGAAATCAAAAGATCATCTGTTTATCTTTACTGATTTCTTAAGAAGAGACAGGAATACTGTCAGTCAGGCAGGATGAGCTGCTGTAGGGGTGAGACAAAGGCAGATGCGGAGGGGTGGGGTGGGGGTAGAGCAGAGGCAGAGGAAGCAGGGAGAGCGGATGACTCAAGGCCATCAAGTAGATCAGAGAGAAACAAATGGAGGCAGATAAAGGAACGAGTAGACAGACTGAGACAAGGACGACATCAGTCAAGACAAGTCTGATAATCGAATGGAGGAGTGGAGAAGGAAAAAAGCTGCCACAGATAGTGGATTATTTTAGGAAAAAGAGAGATTGCTTGAAAGGAGTGTTAGAGTGGAATGGTCAATGCTGAAGAAGGTTCTTGCCATTTGTGTCTCATTAGTTGACAGGGTCATCGAGCTACAGAAACTGATAGGACAGTAGAAGCTGGCAACTCCAGCCTACTGTTGCTTATAATAGGTCTGATGTTTGCTCCACTTTTTTCTATTGAAATACTGGTATTGCTGTTAACGTTTATTCTGTAAATAATCCAAGTGTATTCAGTAATTCACTGTTAAATACTACATGTATGTTTAAATAATGTATCTGTATGCAGTGTTTAACGGATGTCGGCTTGTTTAGTCCTTTAACTCCAGAACCTTGCCTGAGGCACTGATTAGTGATCATGTTGTCTTACCTTTGACTGTAGTTTCCATGGTATGGCTGTGTTTTGCTTTACACTTCACATTCCATCATGTCGAATATTTGTTTGAAGTCTATCATTGTGTTCATACTTTTTCAAACTTGTGCAAGAAAGTTCATCGCGTATCATAAACAAAGACAAACAGACGAAAGTGGGAGTGCGACAAAGATGCATCTATGACCACAATTGACCTTAGAAACTAATCTTCAGTCAATTCAATCAATCAATTCGTTTATTGAACCTACAGAAATGCATTTGCAGTTAAGCAGAACAGTAATAGAACAAGTAAAACAAAGAAACAATTAAAACAGCAGATTTAGATGAGTTTAAGTGGGAACAAAGGGCACACCTGAAGGGACAGGTCCCTGCTAGTAGGGACCCATTAGGAGTAAAACAATGACGAGACAGGACTTAAATGGATAGCTGGTGAAAATTCCTCTTTTTGCTGATGACATAGTCCTTTTTCACTAGAGTCGAGATGGAACTACATGATATTGTTAGACAGATACATGTAGCAAGTAGAAGCTCTTTCAGCCTGCTGATTAATGCACAGAGGTAACTAAAACAAGGCTTTGCACACTGGAACAGATCAGCCCAACAGAAGCACTTTATAAATGCTTGACAATAAAGTGCACTGAGAAATAAAACAATGTGACTTTGCATGTTCTCAAGATCTCTTATTGTGTTTTAATGTCTTTGTTTGAAGCTAAATTTTTCTTCTTTTTTACCGTTATTGCCTTGCTCATAAGTTTTGTTGAAAAATATGCATTTCACTGTATGTGCTGTTTTTATTTCAAGTCAACATTGTGAAAAATTTTCTGTTGTGGTAGTTTGGCAGGTTAATTACTGGTCTTCTGGTATGAAATTATTTGTCTAGTTCCAGAATATTAGTGCTCACCCTTTTATTATGTATAGATTTCCAGAGCAAGGTCCAAGTAGCTCCTTGGTTGCATGCAATGAACTCATTAACTTTTATAGGCAAAGGGATGAGTGTTCTGATTATGTCATCTTTAGTCCATCAGCCATTGAGCTTTGGATTAGGTATGTGGTAGTTTTTTTGTTGCTTTCAATTCCATAAGTTTAACATTTAAGTTTGATCTTCTGTATTTTTTATTATTATTTCTGAATGCTTTGGGCCCACTATCTATTTTAGGGAGCTTGTGGGATTGCTGCATTCATGGGTCCTTGGTTAATGATGCTATTGATGTTTATCATCAATTTCAGTGCAAATACATATCAGAATAATATTATTTCTGAATGATTTGTGCTCACTATCTATTTTAGGCAGCTTGTGGGATTGTTGCGTTTATGGTCCTTGGTTAATGATTCTATTGATGTTTATCATCAATTTCAGTGCAAATACATATCAGAATCTTTATTAGTAAAATATTTATTCAGGAATTTATAGTGCCCCTTCAGAGGGACTATTATTCAGAGGTGCTTGAGGTAATAGTTTTGATGATAAATTGTGAGAGTTTCTTTTTACTTAGGTAGCACTTGTGTTTGCGTGTGTGTGTGCACGCTTTCTTTCACAGGGAGTAATGTATAGGCTTTGCATGAACTTAATTTGAACAGCTATCTTCTTGGACTTGGAAATGCTGGATTTAAAGTTGCATGAGTAGGTAATCCACTGTGTGAGGTGGCATCTGTTACTGATGAATGGACGTTACAGGTAGTATGATGGATCTTTAAATGCAGAAGATTCAACCATCACCTCAACATCTGTCATTCGTGTTCATAACCATTATTCTGTATCAGTGTTTCCACAGATTTGTGAACATAATTTACCTTCAACTGGTTTATATAAAGTCACAAAATTTAGGCTTTTGTGAGATGTGGCTTAAAGCAAGTCTCTTTGAAGGTAGATGATGGAAATATTCAGAGAGACATGCATATGATACATGCATGCATACAATAGTAGCATGCATAAGATACATGCATGCATAAGATACATGCATGCATACGATACATGCATGCATACGAACATGTAAGAATAATATCACTGAGAAATTAGTTAAGGTTATGCTATGTTCATAAAGACTTCTCAGTAGGTATGCCGCATATCTAGAATGCTCTTCCGCCCTCCGTTCGCGGCAGTAATGCTTCATGTGACTATACATTTTTTCTCTTTGCTGACATACTTTTTCAGCTGTTTGATGGTCACATGTGGAGTGTTTCTGATAGGCTCTTTAGTCGGTTTATAATACTATGCTACATTGCATTGCATTGCATCACATCATGTATTGAATAATATGTGAACCGGTTAAGTAGAAACTAATATCAGAAGCTGAAGTCGCCATTGCTTGTTTAATCAAGTCTTTGTATCAGATTGCTGTTTGTTAGAATGATGGTGTGTGCAATTAAATTGAATGTGAGAAGCTAACAGTAGAAATAAAAACTACACTCATTGTGGTAGTTTCTTAGGTATTTAAATATGTACAAATAGAGTATGGAATGAAAGTAAGTAATTTGTGCAAACAGGACATGCGCTGTTTAGACTTTAGAGCAACCAATGCTAACATAATAAATAATGTGTGAGTGTTCGATGCTGTAATCTGGCCAGCAGCAGAGTTTCTTTCCTAGTTTTATCAAATATAATTAGCTGCTTGCAGGGGAGGTTAATGTCATGGAATAGCGGCTACAAGTCAAGATATGCACTGGGATATGGCGTATTCATCAGGTTCCTATCATAAGGAGTCTTTTGACAGCGGCAGGGAAAGAAGGCTCTGCTCTATACTTGGAAGGCTTCTATTTACAGACATTGGCCTTTTAGGTGAGCTGAAGCCAGATAGAGCAGGCGGGCGGCCGCTCCCTCCTGCCGAGCAGAGCAGCTATCTGATCAGGTTGGCACGACCCAGTAGCAGCAGCAGCAGCAGCAGCAGCAGCAGGGCCAGCTACTCGGCTCCTACGTTAGCTGCTGGAGTAGATGCATTGGTTAACTCACCAATAATGGTACCAACCTATGTTTGCCACAGCAGCTGTCTGGTGTTACTTCCTTTGCAGCCTAATGATGTTTTGGCTACAGAGGTTGGCAGCAAGATTCCTCCCTTGCCAGGACCCTAGAAATGGAATTTCAGATAATTTTGTCTAGAACTAGCGTTTGAAGTTATCTGAGCACATATTATGCAATGCTGATTAATGTCACAAAAAGCTTTACCCTTATTATAAAGATTCCGTAATTCAAAATTTTATATAATCACATTTAGTGATTTTCGTTAATTAATATAATGTAGACAGACGTCTAAGTGGCTTGAAAGTTAATAACCCCTCACCACAAATTCTTGTCAAGCTATTCTTGTTAATATAGCCTCATTTAAGGCCTACTTGCATTGTCTTTCCACTAGATTAAAAGTTTCCAAGTTCTCTCATGGTCTCGATCTCTGTCTGTGTCTGTCTGTCTGACTCTTTATTGCTTACTGTGTGCCAATTGACATATGATCTGGAACCTTGTTTTGAAGCTGTCTTTGGAAGACCAGTCGCTGCCAGATTACAGTTTGGTTATGCTTCAATGAAGTTTTGTATTTTCCAGCCATAGTGGAACTGTATTTGTAATTGGCATGTTAGAGTTAGACCACCACTCAAAGAGCAAAACAGATCCAAGTTTCTCTTTGCACTATCCGATAGATGATGTTAGGCATACATGACACAACACAACATACATTATGTATGCATAGATGTGTGTGTGTGTATATAATTATATGCATAATTTGCATATATATATATATATACATAAAAGGATGGCAGCAAAACTGAGGTTTCGCATCTTATCTAGTGTTCACTGTTGTTCATATTACAACTTTTATGAATACTTGTGAATGATTTTGGCAACCTTGGGTCGTGTTGCAGTGATGAATAAAGTATTTGAAATTGAATTTAGTTGAATTTCACTACCAGTGGAAGATTAGTCTGAGCGGACATGAATTCTTCAGGCTAACTCGAAGTCTTAAAGCACCCATGGCTGCACATATTAACACTTGACACCATAATTATTGTGCACTACAATCACAATTTGCAAAAAAATCAAATGTACGTGTCAATCAATTCTACTGTCTAGATATCAATTGGCCACAGACAGTCTTTCTAATGTGCATCATTTCCATCTTCGTGCATTTTAACAAACATTTCTTTAGACTCTGGTTCAGGGGCATGGTGGTTAGACCGCTTGATTTGTAAGGCCAAGAGTATGGGTTCATACCTCCACTCAGGTGGTGATTACTTTGCACAAATCCCTCACTCACAATTGCTCAAATGTTGCCGTTTATGTATTGTTGTTTGGTAATTTGCACTTCTGAAGTTTGGAAGAAGGCAATATAAAAATACAGTTTTGTATTGCATTGTATTGTATAGCTAAATTGTATAACTTAAGATTTACTGCACATGTTAGAATGCAGTTATTCTGTTGTGAGTCAAAGTGTACT
This sequence comes from Lumbricus terrestris, assembly GCA_949752735.1. NCBI lineage: Eukaryota > Metazoa > Annelida > Clitellata > Crassiclitellata > Lumbricidae > Lumbricus > Lumbricus terrestris. The sequence goes on from OX457038.1 coordinate 25,051,141, forward strand.
GAGTGAACGAGTTGTCATGACAACGCTTCTTCAGTAGCTAAAATGTAATAGTTGTGTATATTCCTTTTGTGCAAAACTGTTTTGGTGCATTCTCGGTTTTCAGTTAAAAATTGTGCCTTTATTCTTTTCTTCTAGGATATATGTCATTTCCATGTATATCCACATATACATGTATGTATATGCTATGTATTGTTCTTTGACTACCTGACTGTTTATCTAGCAGAGATGGAATAATCTGTTATATTTATGAGGAATTAATACTTAGTCTGACAGCTCCGAATCCTCCACAGTCTGTGAGTTTTGTATTCATGGCTGTGTTGTGATTCTGTGTGTGAGGCAAAGGAATTCTTCGTTGAGAAATCAGAATCAGCCAGGCTCTGACTGAGCTACGGAGGCTGGCTTGTTTTGTGCCGCGTGAAATACAGACCAGCTCCTTCAAACATGGGCCAGGACCAAAAACCTGCCGATACAAGTGCAACTGCTGCTGCCTGAAGCCAAAATAGCAAAATAGCATATTTTGGAGGAATACTGTTTACTGTTTAGTGGCCTGCCTTAAGAAGCGGATGAGGAGAGGATCGAGAAGGGGAAGCAGCAGGAGATATTAACTAGGGAAGGAGGCTGATGACAGCAGCTGTTGTTACCTTAAGGTGGATGGAGCCTTCACCTAGCCTTGAGGAATTGCTGATCTTGTTGACCTTTTCCACCAGTGCTGGCGCTGCTTCTCGGATTTAGACCTGGAACCAGACATGATATTCCATCTTCTATTTCTGTTCTGGCCGTGAAAACATCATTTGATGTCTGCCGAGCATTAGAAAGATACATGCAATACACCTGTTATGATGGCATGTGATTTTTTGCATTTCACCCAGCTGTCATCAATTACGATAGTTAATATTCTATGATGGTGAATTCCAATTTGATATAAAACTGACTAGGTTTAGAAAGGTGGTGGCGGTGGCGGTGGAGGTGGTTGTGGTTATAGGAGTGGGGCTGGTGGTTCTGGTTGTAATGTTGTTAGCTAGAATGCCTGTGGGAAACATTGCACTGACTTCATATTGTGGAAAACTTAACACTCAAGAACCCTCTGCACCTGTTCGCTTTACTTGTTGAGATTTCTAAAGCTTATGTGAGAGAAATGTTTTCCTGTATTGCTTCAACCATGATGATGGCACAATGTCACCAATCCACTGAAGTTCATCATATTGTCTGCTGTGTTGCAACGTTCTATTGTATTTATAAGTTATTCATTCATTCATTACGAAGATGCATATAGCACTCCTTCAGGTTACTACTCAGGAGCACTCCCGATCCAACCTCTGCTGAAAAGTATTGCTTTAAGACTGCAATCAAACGCATCTAATCAAATCCTAGGCATAAGGCGTATAGACAGTGGGAACCCATTCCATATAATTGGGGCCAATAACAGTGGAAGCACGGTGCTGTCTATGAACAGTTTGTGCTCGGGGATTGAGGAGTTCACCTTGAGTGGAGACGGGGAGAGCACGATGCCAGAATTCAGTGTTTATAAACATTTTAAACCAATCCTGTGCTGACCAGGAAGCCAGCGAAGAGCTTTGAGCACAGCGGTTTTATGTTAATGTAACCATGGTAGTAGTGTGGTCCACAAAGCCATGGGAAAAAATAAAATTTAAAAATTGCGTGATGGTACCCTTTTATTCTGTTATGCATCATGTGACAATGATTCTGACCAAGTTTTATTGAAATTGCTCAAAATTTAGAGGTCACTCAACAAGGTGAGAGTATAGTGAGATATACCATGCAGTGCTCTAACTGTACATTATGTCAACATTGATTTATTTATAATTAGAGGTTGTCATCTACATAGGTGCCATGCTTTGATAGTGTCTATCAGTCTGTAGGTAGAACATGATGTTGTTATTCCTTCAATATTTTTTTTATAAGAGCATGTGACCTTTGGATCATTGTTTCAGTAGTAAGAGGGAAGGGATAAATTTATGGATGTACTTGGTACTAACTTGATAGTCATGTGTTTGGTGGATGAAAAGATCCTTCCTGTTACTACAGGGAAAAACCAGTTGATAGATATGCCAAATAGGTTATTGGTTTTAGGATATGAAGTGGATCAATAACTTGGAGCGCTAAGATTAAGTCATGGCACAGGAGAAGAAATCAGACAAGCTGTTGCGACTCAGTTGAAAGATTGTGGTTGATATGACAGAGTCAAAGTGAAGTGCTTCAATACTACAGCATCAGACACAGGATGCTCTCTGATTGAGACAATAATGGAAAGGACTTATTGCATTGTAATTACAGCATGGAATGGTGATGCTTTCAAACAATCATCTGCATTATCATCAAGTGGTCCAGACATCATACTTTTGAAGGCGCGTCTCTGAGAGATCGCCATGCATGGATATTGTTGTAAATCACTTCAAAAACATCAGTTTAAGATCCGAAATGCTCAGATTTTCTGGCACTCATCAACTCAGACTTTCAAAAGAGCTCTTAAGACTTTAGCAACCAGCCTTGAGATGACTACCATGAAATACCTCTGTGGAACAGTTTAAGAGGTTTTTCGATTGTTGTAGTCTCAGCAGTACTGTTAGTCTAGGGCAGACTTCTTTGCGTCAAGGAATTGAGCTGAAGTCTATCTTCAAGTACAAAGAGTCCATATACAAATGGTGTCACTTCTGCAGCAACCAATAAGGCTCTTTCTACGGATTTGTGATATGTGAGCGAGGGGATGGTAGCCCTGGCCTTGTTTTGACCCTGTCATCAACCATTGAACTTGTGCAGCGAAAGATGATAAAGGCATCTCATAGTTCAGAATAGAACGCACGTCTGAAAAAGCATTCGCATGCAGGTGAGCAGTATACAGACAGCAGGAAGCTTTTATTATAGCCAGTACTTTGAACTTAATGGAGATACTAGAACTCCCATGCAAGTTAATAACTGTGATTAATACTGACCAATGGACACAAAGTGGATGACTGTCAGAATGCAAAATGATGCACAGAGTCTCAGGGTTGCAAACCACATTGCCGAGAGGGATGTAAAACTTGACAAAGAATTGGGAGATATACCTAATGCAAGTTAAACACAGAAATCAGTTTCTTGAAGCTAAGAAGTCTGCGTAAGCCTACAGTGTGGAGACTCCAACAATCGAAAACCCTCTATAACTGTTGCACAGAATATGTTCAGCAAATGGCAGCATTTGCAATAATTTTTTACAATTATATCAAAACTAAATTATTAACTTTATATCAGTATTCAGTAGATCTATATGCCACTCAGTCTCTTACAGTCTAAATTGATCAGCTTCTTTCTTTGATCTAAAAATTGTCCTTGTCAGTAGAGTTTAATGCTCTTATTTGCCTATTTTTTGCATTGTCAAGAATGGTGAAAAGTCAAGAGCACTGAGTGACCACTAAATATCCCTCAACCGGAATAAAATTTTGCACTTAATCATCACTAAAGCAAGGTAACAAAATGAGAGGGTACCATCAGCGAAATTCCAAAAATTATTTTTGAGGACCACCCTACCATGGTAGGGTCACAGAGCTCTTGCTATTAATATAGCATCATGTAGTCTCTATCCAAATCCATGTTTAGTATTGTATGCACGTTACAGCCGGTCAATCAACTGTTGCTGTCTCACATAGTGACTAAAAATGCTAACTGCTGAAACTAGAAACACTTGATAAGTAAAATTAGGAAATTTTAAGTTTAATGATTAACCATGGCAGAAAGTTAACGTCCAATATTCAGTAACTTTGCCCAGTTTCATAGGTGTTTCAACCCACACCCATGATTACTGTCAAGACCTCATCATCATGCAGGATGACTGCAAGTCAGTTGTAGTTACTCCTGAGCCTCCATCTTTCTTCAATCACGTCCTGTTGATATACAACATATACAACACGTATCTGATGATTGTAAGTATTGTAGTTGGCCAGAGTTCAGTGTTGATTTGAAACCAATTCTGTGCTGACCAGGAAGCCAGTGAAGAGCTTTAAGCACAGCGGTATGTTAATTATGTTGATGTACTAGTGAATGCTATAGCCACAAAGTTCTGAACTCTCTGAGGCTTCAGCATGTTTCATGATGTTTGACTTATTGATACCTGTAAATGGCAAGCTACAGTAATGGAGGAAACTTGAAACCAATGTGTGTTGCTAGATGTATCCTTAAAAATATAGCCACAAAATGACTGATCTAATTATCTCTCTCCCATGCTCATCTCTTATAAAATGCAATTGCAATAGATCAGTGGATGTCGTTAACTCCACCACTGTTAGCACTCTGGCATTGCCAGTCCAAAGCCTGGATTTAGGAGGAGGGAAACTTTGTTATCACAGTGTCATTAAACTGAGACAACCAATCAGTGGTTGGGATGTTTTGACACTTGATGTGCCTTATGCTGGGACAGCGTTTTAATCTCGGACTTTGTCCTTCACTGCCACTGATCTCAAGATTATGAATTTGCTTCCAATTTGGTTGTCCTTTCAGGTTTTTTTTTGTGTAGTTCAGGTTTAAGCTAATGACGTAACTCTTTCACTCGGCCTGCTCCTGGTTTCTTCGATCTGTTGCATTTTGACCAGAGTCCTTCTTCAATGAATTAGGAAATGTAATTGCGATTTCACTCAAAGGAAACCATCATGTGATGTCTTGAACATTTTCTATATATATATACATAAAGAAACTGTCTATCTAACTAACTATGTGTGCAGGGTACAGGAGTGGATTGAGGGTTTGGGCTTCAGTGGAAGTGGCCCGGGTGAGAAGGGCGGAGTGGGAGTGGGGTGAGGCATGGTGGGGAGAAGGCGAAAAACCAAAATTTCCTTGGTGATTCAGCTAGTGGTGCTATAAAGGTATATAGATTAGATTGTATCTCTGGCTTTGGACCTTGAGTAATACATCGGTTCCCCATCTGATTATGTCAAGCATATGGCCCATGTGGGCCATATGCTTGACATAACTTCGTTCCCATCCTTAAAAGTTATTAAAGACATCTCTCCATCAGTCTGATCATTCTGCCATTATAATATTGTTCTGATTTTCTTCATTGTAAGGCACCCTCATTGTGCTGCTACTGCCCTTGGGAAAGACTCAATCTCTCAACCTTCTAGACCCAAATCCCTGCCTTTCCCCTATGGTGATACCCAACACAGAAAGACTTACAAACTTAAGACTTGTTTCGCAAAGAATAGTGATATCATTACGATAGGAGAAACCAATTGAAATTAGGCAAATTTTTACTATTCCACATCAGATCAACCAGGGGTGGTTCATCAACCCTTCAGATATTTTTGAATATTTTTATAATAAATTATATGCAAAATAACTTGAAATTTTTATATGATCAACAAGATATTCTGCTGCTGAACTTCTGTGATGAAAATGTAAGTGAGTATCTGTGAATGTCTTTCATGATTGCAGATGCACTGGTAGAAAATAAGGAATAGAAGGAATAGATAACTCTAGAATCCAGCTTTGATGAAAGATTGGTTTTGGATATATAACTAAGAATGGAACAATTAACTACACCACTTTTCAGTGTTTTCTTTCTTGTAAAATTTCCACGTTTAATGTAAGAAACATGGACGATATAACGTTACCATGTTCTGTATGCTCAGAACTAACTGTAACAACTTGCTGTGTACGATATGCTTGTAGGCTGACGTGGTTAAAAGTTCAACACCCAGTTCAGCTGCTTCTGTCAGCAGTCGATGTCAACTTGGTGGTGCAGCATCATCAGCATCTGTTGAGACATCGTCTAACCACCAGCTTCTGTATCAATTGGGACAAGACATGGCTGCTTCCAGTCGACCTCTTAATTCCCTACCCACTGTCTCTGACCTTCGCCTGAAGCAGGAGCCGACCTCCAGCCACACTTCCTACACCAAAGACAGCAGCAGCAGCAGCAGTAGCGGTCACAGTCAGCTGAGAACAAAAGATGAAGTGCTGGTCAGCAGGGCAACAGCAGCAGCAGCATCAGCTGCAAGTGCCTCATTGCCCAATTCAGCTCATTCAACGGCTGGTCAGTGCATCTTTCACATTGTACATGTACATAACTGTGTAAAATAATGAAAAAGATGAAGAAATTAGATGAGTTATGAGATGATGAGAAGAAGCATCTATTATAGTGCAGCAGCAAGAGCTCTTTGCAAATGTTATAGCACATGCACATCATGCAGTTAACTGTTCTTCATAGTCAGAAGTTCTGATTAAATGTACAATGCGGGTGATAGTAGTAGGTAGTAGTCAGTTCTTATAAGGAATCTCTTAGCAGTTAGTTCCAGTTCTTATTATAGTACCAACATGAGCTTGCATTGCTAGTACGTAGAAGTGACTAAATAGGTTATTGATGAATGACTGACTCCATAGGATTACACTCATTGACAAACAATCTCTCACAGTTGGTAGAACATGTAACATCCAGGTATCTGCCAGACCACTGTGTCTCTGCCACCATTTGCCATTTGATAGTTGATTTTGTAACCTTTCTTTGATTGATGACCAGTCAACGTCACTTCAAAGACTCTGCTTCACAGTTGCATCAAAGAATCTGAGATTCTTGTGGCTGATGAGAACATGTGTAAGTCAGGGGTCAGCACTCTCCCAACCAGAACCAGTTCATCTGCCTGTAGTCCTCAACCAATTTAAAATGGCTGAGCTCGGCTTTGCAGATACTCTGCAGTCAAATACCATCCGAAATGCATTGAATACAGATTCAGTTACTGTAGAAGTCACAATATATCAGGATTATCCAGTATGAGAATTGCATAAAATAAGCTGGGGTTCAGACGTTGATTTATGTGGAGTTGGGGTGTGTGCAGTGAGGGCTTTACTATATGGCACCCTAAGAAAGACTGGGTTGAATCCCACAACCCCCTCCCGCAATTCTCACCCTGGAATTATCAGACAAATCTTGCGCATGACTGACTAACTTATTTTATGCAAATGAACAGTAGACATTAACAATTGCCATCATGCGAGCAGCACACAACTTGTGACAAAGAGTGGCTTCAATTAATCTTTTAGAGACAAAGTTTATATCATATCAATAGTTTCCCCTTTGACCTGCGTTTGTTTCTGCAGGATTTGTCTAAACTACTCTAGACGTTCGTCTTTGTCTGTGCCTGAATCGTCAGAACCTCTGAGTAGTTATCTTGAAGAGGTGCTATATAAATTCATTGGATAGATAGGTATGTTGGACGTCCTCTCCGCTCTTTAGACAGTCATGATCTTCTTGTACCACGATCTCGGACTGCCACAGCCCAACATCGCGCCTTTGCCTCTGTCTGCCCTTTACTGTGGAATGGCGTTCCTACTATTATTCGTGCCCAGTTTTTATCTGGAGTAGTGTGGTCCTTAGCTCCATGTAAAAATATTTTTTTGAGAATTTTAAACGAGGCACCCTCCTAACTTATACCTTTAGGTTAAAAAATAATAACACTGAAAAGTTTGGCAGATTTTTTTGAGTTTTAGGGGTCCCTACCGGACGTAACATGTATCAATGTAAAGACACAGGCGAAACATGGAATATCGTATATTGCATGCTATCATTAGTGTACATGTATGGTTGAATGCGCAAATCGGAATAAATTCTGGTAGGCAATGGACCGTGCTGGAGGTGGACTAGTGGCCTGTGGACTGGTTTACTATTTTGGTCAAAACGCACAAGCGGACATAGCTTCCAGTTAATGTTTCCATTATTGCATCAGTCTTTTGCGACGATAGGTATATTTTTCTTCACAACCTATATAGCAGACTCTGCTTCTGATCCTCATTATTTGTTTGAAGCTTATTATACTTGTTCATGAGTGCCACTCTACGCTTTGTAATGTCATTCACAACTTTCACTGAGCTCGAAGTGGCCTAATCTAACTTGAAGTTCTCGTCGTTTGACCATATATATCAACGTCTTGTTGGAGAAAACTTGAAAAATCTCGTGTTTTCCATGACAAAATCTTCCAGTTGCATTGAGCTTATTACAGCAGGTTCCAAGGTTCGTCTTGGTAGTGGATGTTCGATCCAAGTTTTGTCCAGAGTAGTAACCATTTGGCGCTTGGTATAAATGGAAGCCCCATATATAGATTATAGAGCCCATAACCAAACAACGCAAAAGCCAAAAAATCCTCTGAAAGATACCACAGGTCACCCAAACATTTCATCATTGCAACGTCTGCAACTGCACTATTTATTTCTCTGTATTTTGTCAATGCCCAGGTCTTCACTCTACAGGTCAAGTTGAGGAGTAGGCCTATAGATGGTGCGTATACGGTGCTTGAAACCAGACTTTGACGTACATAGCAGGCAGATGTCATGAGCTATACCCTTTATTCTCTTCTTGTTAATTTGAATTATTTCTTAAACATCCATATCTTAACACTGTAAATGCTCTTGCCGATCAACCTCGCTCTGTGCAGCCCAGCTGAAAAATCATTATGTCCTTACCCTTCGGTGAACCAAGAGAAAACATGACCACTGCCTCCAACTTAATTTAGGCCTGTGATAGCGACATGCACTCTACAACAAATCCTTGCCCAGCTTCTGTTCCAACAGGATGCAGGCACCATTTCTTAGTCCACTGTTCACTGATGTGTGTCAAAACTCATAGATTTGATTTGATCAGTAATGCCCCAAGTCACAACCGCTTCATACACTGCAGATACTGAAGATTTTCTTGTCCCGACTGATAACTTCTGTAAACCGAGGATCTGGTCAACACCCACCCTAGAAACGAGGACATGAAGAGTTGAAGACGGTCTACTATTTCTTTACTGCAGTCTGCAGATGTCCTCAAGCAACTTCCCATCCCAGTGAATTATTAGAGGAACTCCTGGTTGGCATTCGGCTTTCAAGTTTTCATAAAAAATTTGCAGATTCTTTATTCACTGCTTAAAGATTGAAAAGCAATTGAGATTGAACTCTGCGGGATCATTGCCAAGACATTGTAGTGCGTAAGAAAGTAGACTTACAAGTGCTGCATTTCTGCCACTCACTTTTGCCGTGACATTGTCAAGACTTAGGCCTATTGCCAACTTTGTGTTCTCTTTGACAATAGCGAAATTATGCAATATACACGAAAAACCAAAATGAAACGGAATTGCCCCCAAAAGATGTGAATGCATTATAGAAAAATGTCAATAAAATAAGTAAGTAGGTGGCAATCAGGATGTCGGAGATGTTAATAAATATGTGAGTAGTTATCTATCAAATTATATTATAGCGATTAACATGGCTGGAATGCATATTAATGGAAATCACGCATAGCGGACCACAAAACCCCAATTAATTCTAACCTTGAACTTTAACCTCTGGTAGCGACCCCTAAATGTCCTCATATTCTCTCCAAAATTTGTCTCAATTTTTTTCTCATCAATAGAAACCAAATTGGAGGGTGCCCCGTTATAAAATCAAACTTTTAAAAATAAGGACCACCCTAATCTGGAGGCTTTACTTTTTCTGCCTGTTGTCTTAAGACTTTTCTTTTTCCAGGAGTTCTTTGCACTGGGAGCGCCTCTGATTAGGTTGTACTGTGAGAGGCACTTTATAAATCCCAAAATAGAATAGAATGTATGGCTGTTATTCTAGTCATTTTAGAATTACCGGAATATAATATAAAATTATCCTGTTATATATATAAATTATTTGTCAGCTCTTCCACTGGGGACGTCATCTCCTCTGGTGATGTCATCAGCATCACTTCATCAGAATCAACCGACGCCTGGTCAGCATCCTTCGCAGCTGCAGCCAACGTTCTACAAGATTCCTGGCACCAATCAGATCATCTCATTAGCCTGTGCGTCGCTCATCTTCTTCTTTAAATGTCTTTATGCACAATTGCACATGTTTTGTCTATCCGGTTGTATGTTATAATTGGACGCTTTCGACACAGACATAAAATTTCAGATTGGTGAAGCTTCTTGTCTCCTGTGCTTTCTCACATAGTTATATATGAATGATAGTTGTTATAAGTCAGATGAATGCAAGTGAATAACTGAACTTCTTGGCCTGAATCGTTTGATTGTTTTGATGAAATTACATGAAAAACAGTGGTTCAGTAAAAGAATGGTTTAAACATTCGTTCTCTCCTGCAGTGCCAACCAGAGACTGCAGATGACTTCCTTGAAATGAGATCAACGTATGTAGCAGTGTTTTGTTTGGTAGGCCAATGTCTTTGAGTGCTAGTAGGTCACAGTCACCTCTGATGTTTGAGGTATTTTCTCCACTAAGGAGATTGTCTCTGCAGAGGAACCATGGACCCATGCTACAGCATCATCAGGAACCATGGACCCATGCTACAGCATCATCTGCATGCTAATGAGCTCTAACCTTGAAAGAAGGAAGCAGCTGGCTTAAATTGTTGGTATACAGAACATGGAACAGGAGCTCTAAGGTGTGAGGGACCAAGGGAGATGAATGGGCACAATCAAATTCACATCCTGAGTATCTGCAGAAAAGTATAAAAACAACCACGAGAGAGAAAGAGAAAACTCAACCCATGATGCTGAATGACTTTTAAAACACTTTTAGAGACTCCTATGGTCAACAGTGTTGAAAGGCTGTGTGCTCACCTCACAAAGGGCAAAGAAACTCACTTAAGAGAGTCACATATTCCCAGTCAAGAACCCAAATGATGTCAGTGTTAAAATGTGTGTTAAAATGAACATGGGGAAAATGAAGCCACTGAAGCTCAATTTCCGTTTAGGTACGAGCTGCAGATGAAGGCAGATAAAGACTGTAATCAGTGATGAGAACAGTGCACCATAGGTTAAGCTGTTTTTTTAATGTGTGATTCATTAGAAGATATTTGGTTTCTCTTTATTCACAGTTACAGGTGCCACCAATAGTCAAGGAACAGTTCTCTACCAGACATATACTACGCCAACGTCTTCTGGTGTCAGTCCATTACCAGAGGGTTACCTGCTGAACTTACCTCAGGCACCAGTGCAGCTGTCAAAGGCTCTAGAATCATCCAGTAAGAATTTTCTTTTGAGTAGAGCCATGCTGAGTATATCTACTTGGTATGCTTCCAACCCAAAGATTGTTGTGCAGTCTTATCTGGGACTAATATCAAAGGAATATGAAGCCGACGAAAATTAGGTCATTGAAAGAGAATTTGTTTGTTTATGCATCCAGGGCTTATTCTGGGAAGGCCTCAGCCGGCCACTCCAGTTTGTTGTTGTTGATGACTGTCGTAGTGAAAAACGAATTAATTTATTGATAAAGTGAACTTGCGAACTAAATAAGATGTGTTATAAGGAAGATCTTTGTTATTGGAGTTATATAAATTTAGACGAACTTTTGGGCAATTACGTCTGGGACTATGATGTCGAAATTATGTGGATGATGACAAAAAATCGTCGAAACTCGACTCAGTTCAAAATTACCCTGCGATTTACCCGCGTAGAGTAACGCACATCGCCCTTGACCCATCAGAAAATACGATCTCTGATTGACTGAGAGGTTGCGGTTTCATATCCCTTCAATATTAGTCCTAGGTCTTATCTTTGTCTTTGACTCAAGAGCATCTTGAAATTGAATTTTAATGGTTTTTATGCTGTAATTCTTTCATACTGCCATTTCCTATTCACTTTGCTTTATTCAAAGCCTTTGAGTTTAGATTTAAGTTTAGCAAGTAGGTCTACAATCAATCACTTGTACTTTAATAATTTAGTCAAAATCGAGTAGTAGACAAATTTATTGAAACACTGTTGGTGATGAGTACTGGTTTAGTGAAGCATGGTGTTGAATTACTCGGTTGCAATGGATGAATCTATTTCTAAGAGTTTTATAACATAATGTTAAAATAATCATGTAAAGGTGTAATTGTTTTCATTAATATATAACCATATTACATTAAAGTCAAGTGAAAAGGCCAGTTAATTTGCAGACCTTAGGAGCAGCTTTGCTTGAAAGATAAACCATTGGAATTGGTTCAGAGGTGCTTCAAATACATGAAGGCATTGCTGAAATGATTTAGATTTAGTTGTTTAAAAATTAAACTAAAGTGCATGTACTTCTTTATAATTAACAGTGGCTTCATAATGGTAATATGTGAATTTAAGAAAATTTTAGCAGAATTGTTACGTTATTCCTTAAATTTATATAACTGTTAGCAATCTAAATCAGCTTACTCTAATATTCCTGTTGTATCATTTTGTTAGCAAGATCTGAAAATTGAATCTTATTAATATGATTTTGTGTTTTTTGTTGGTTATAACAGATGGTGGTGCTCAGCAGTTTATCACAATTCCAGTTCCTGTTAGTTTAGCCAACAGTTCTCAGGTGAGATGATGATGATGTCTCTGGTGGTTGCTCTTCTATTTTTCATTTCCATTTATTTCATCAATGGTGGTAGGCAGATCGCTGCTCCTTTACATGTGTTAGTTTCGATTGTTTAGTGTTGCACGACATTATTATACTGCTCTAGCAGATATCTTGATATAAAGTTTCACTTGTCTTTTTCTAGCAGAGTAAATGAATGCTGTTGAACCTGCAGGTTTTACTGGGTGACTTGTTTGATTGAACGGAAGCAGGTAACCAGATTCAAAGGTGAAAAATCGCTGATCGTCATGATTTTTGTCATTTCACTGAACATCTTTTCAAAGGTCCACCCAACCTTCAAATCGGCAGATGGCATTAGTAAAATGAGTAGTGGATGGGCGACCTGTTGGCTGCCGACAGTTAAATTCGACTCTTGTAATAACTTGTGATCATCCGTCATACTATGATTATTATTCTGTGTTGTGTCAATTTGAATTATTATTTCACTGTTTTGATTTGCAGATGTTTCATCCATTGTTCGCCCAATCAGCTTCTATCAAATCTGAACTGCTGCCCACCGATCTACGCTACAACAGCCTCGAAAAACCTGCAAAATAAAAGACAGAGCTGCTTACTAGTCAATGCAAAACGAATCTCACTTTCAACTTACTGCTTTTGCTAGAGTTTATTACAGAACTTGTTGTGATTTTTGTATTGACATGTCTCTCTCTTCAAACAGTTTTGTTTATTGATTTTCTGTTCATATTTTGTGCTGCATGCTCTAAGTTATTGTTGGTTGACTTTCCCGCTATACGCTTATATGCCTTAATACCTTGTTGCCTTGCATCATTTTGAGTGAGGTTAAAAGGTAGAACTATAGTTATGGAAAACTTTGATTAACACCACAGAATAATTCTCTTGACAGAGGAATTTTTCCATGACCTCTTACACATTTTGGCAGTTGTAGATGTTTACTGCAATTGTATTTTTGTCATCATAATTTCCAAACAGTTTTACCACGTTGGCAGTAGAAATTAACAATTCTTTGCATTATTTCCACCAGTGTCTTCAAATTCTACTGAGATATCTTCTAGAAAGGTTGTAATGACGAATATGCATTTTTATGAATTTGCGATTCTTGTTTAGAAATTACTGTGTTTTCTAAATCTGCATCACTAACACTATCTGATATGAATGATCGTAGAGTTTGAAAGATTTTATATCATGAGAGAATTGTTTGTAGAAATGACCACAATGCAAACGAGAGCGTTATGCTGTGGAAGTGCAGGCAACTCAGATCAGAATATTCTGAATTGGTCGCATAAGATCTTGGAATCATCTAGTTCTGGATAACTTGTGAAAATGTTATTTCTTTTCCAAATCTGACAACACATGAGAGAAATGGTGTACCTTGATGCTTGATTGGCAATTAGCTCATGCTGTATTTTTCACTGATTAGTTATCCAAGTGTGCTTACTGACTAGTATGGCTTAGTTGACGTATGTATTCATATATCATGCCAATTTATATAATACATTTTTTACCTCACAGAAGTGCTACACGCATGACTGTCTAACTGATGCAAACATGTGCATTGAAAAGGTCTGGAAAGTTTGTTAAGTCAAATGCAGTTATGACTGTAAATCTACGTCAATTTGTGACTGCGTGGCATGTTCCCAGCTACATGTCCTGGGTCTTTACCAGATTCAGCCACAGCTTATTGGCAGACATTTTTGTTGTTGTATACAGTACTTCCACTGTAATGGTTGGAGTGGAAGACGTAGTTAATTGTGACCAGGAGACTGACGAGAGTTCCGTTGGGTGTCATCAACATTATACTGTTTTACCAATGTGCTAGAGCATCTGTATCTGGTTGGTGGTGTAAGAAATGTGCAAAAGCAGTCTTTGAAATGCTAAATGGAACTGGTGTCAACTCTGTATGGTTGTTGCCATCATTGTCCATCCACATGTGAAGGAGCAAGCCAGTCTTTAGGTTGTCCAGCATTCTGTAAGAGGCTCTGAATGCAATGTGTGATCAAGGTTTCGTGATCGACTGTGTCAAACGCTGTTTTTGCTTTCAATACATTGAGCAGTGATTACTACTTGGAAATGTTTGAGTATAACAAGAAAAATCTTATAGCTCAGTACATCACTGATTTTGAATGACATGAACGAATTCTGTCATTGCCAACCTGAAGTACATGTAGATTGTTTAATGTTTACAATGTACAGTATTTTTAAATATAGACTTTTTTATTGATGCACTCATTTTTAAATATTAAATTAATAAATTATATTAATTTCTGTCAGTTTTTATTTGCTTCATGTCTGCAATAATTTTTATCTGACATATTTATTTTGCAATTAAAGCACTTTTTACGAGTTGTGAACTTACCGTATGTTTGCTTGCTACAAACGGCTGTTGGGGTCATTCCACCACACATGCATGTAAAAGGATACGATCTTGAGCATAACTCAAAAATAGAATGGTGTTTGAATAGCAGTGGTCAAGCTCTACAATACACTTGCAAGGCCAAATTTAAAATAAACAGACATGTTGGTTGTAGCATATTTGACAGAATGATGTGTTGTAATAATCAGTTATTCTAGTCATTCAGGCCTTGGCTCCATCAGCTTTGCAGCCTTAGCCTTAATGTGGCTTGAACTTCAAGTGGTTTAGTAGAATTGAAATAATGTTCTGTTGAACCTTATTTTTAACTAGTACAATGGAAAGAATGAGTTTTGTACAAGCAACTCATGAAAGGCGTTTTTCTACAAATTTTCTCGGCTAAGACATCCTATCTCGTCTAATCTCGAAACCAAGATTGATCTCAAAAACATACATACAAGCCTGACCGTAAAGTAGTCTTATTGGCCATATGCAGTTTACAATACAATACAACATAGCTGTAAATATGATAATGGTTCCTTACAAAGTTCATAGGTGTGCATTAAAGTTGGGCATCTATTAAGAGCCATAGGTAGACTGGAAAAGGTAAGTTTTCAGTTTAGAGCGAAAGGTAGTCTGACTAGTCTCACTAAGAGAATTGCAAATTTTATGAGGTAGAGAGGTGCCAGAAGAAAGGACCAGCAACTGAATGAACACCAGCGAAAGACAAGACGTGTACTGAGACGACATACTTTCCAGGAGATACTGATTGAAGAGATGAACACTGTCTCGGCGTTGGAACCTATTGTCCCGGTTTCGCAATCGTCTTGACTTCTTCGGAATTGTCTCAATGTGAAAGTCTTCACCTTCAAAGTTCTTGCAAAGTATCTCATTCTTGCCCGATAAAACTAGCAAGTGGAAGTGCTAAACAAACACTGCAAGTTTACTGTCTTGCATACGATTTTGAGTAACACAGATTGGACAATGAGATTTTGACAACATGAGTGGCCCAAGGTCTGCAATGTTGATTATGTACAAAAGGGGAATCAAGAACAGAACCTTTGGGCGGGTCAAATGGGGTAGGTGCCCAGGGTGATCTAAGCCACAATGTAAAAAGGGTCTTGAAGGTTGGAGGTAAGCCAACCAAGAAATATCCAAAAGAATGTGAACACTATATAGCACTAATACGCGCATGATGCAGATACAAAAATCTTCCAAAAGATTGGTATAACGCTGAATTATAATAATTGTAACTTAACTGAGTACAAATTATAACTTAACTGAGTACAAATGTATATGAATATGTTCGGATGCTGAATAAGAATGCATGAGGTAGTCCTTAGCAAAACAACTGCTGCAGTGCTGGATGAATGCAGGAGCCTGTTTGGGCATTGGAATTTTTTCTTTCTCAGGTTGACCTTGTTTCAAGAGGTTATCTAGAAGCCCAAGACTTCAGCTGACCTACATAATGTAAAGGTTGCCAGGTTGACATCCATTTTACAATTGGGCTTTGACAGCTCTGCCTCTGTGAGTTGGCTATGCCAGGCCGTATATACCTGGTATATAGCTTACCGATTACCTTTGTGCTTGGAAGGTTGGCTGCCTGTTCATCCTCATGAAGATCTCCAGTAAAATACTTTTGTACTCATCGTAGACCTACTACAGATTTCGTTTATCTGTCAATCTACTCACCAAAAGCCAAATGCACTGACATAGGCCTACATATGAATAGCAAACAGTTTATTTACCCACCTAATGCACAGCAGGGTATTAGTCCTCTTCCCCCACCCCTTGAAAATTAATAGAACGCATCTAACGCAGACGTCGATTACTTTATAGGCTACATAGCATAAGTTCAGACTTCTTGCTATATGAATGAATAAATGAATAACTGACTGAATGAATTAATTAATGAATGAAATCCCATACATGAAAGAACCTCGTCATCTTTAGGCGTCCCCGTTCCAAAACTTCTGACTGCGCTCCTCCTCCCCACCCCCCCCATTAGAGGGATTGAACGAGTTGATGCAGTTAAGGTTCTTGGTATCACGCTTTCATATAGATTGGGGTTTTCTTCACACATTGATAATATTGTATGTAAAGCAAACCAATAATTGTATGCACTACATATCTTTGTGTCACATGGTTTGACAGGCTGCCGACTACATGATGTTGTACGTTTCACCACAGTCGCGTGAATGCTTTATTCTTCACCAGCATGGTGGTGGCGGTGGCGGCATTTGCAGTTTAACGTCACTGTGTGGTAACAAAGACCATTTGCGACGCCCTCCTCCTTTATCCAGGCTTGGGACTGGTGGGGTTTTGCAAATGAGGGTCAGAGGAGTCGCCTGTCCGCTCCTCATCCTCCATTACACTGCTTCGCCCTTCCATCACTTCATCACTGAAATTCGCAAACCGCTCCATAGCCATTGCTGTTCCACCTGCCAGCACTTCGGCAAACTTCCGACCCATCATATGAACTCACCAAAACTCCACCTCTCGCTATCTCTCCACAGGTCTTTCACTCAAAACTGAAAACATTGCTCTTCCACAAATCCTATCCTGATTCTTTCACTTCTCACATCCCTCGCCATTTCAACTCTAAACATCACCCACCTTAGCCGTCCATCTATCTGCCTGCCTGACTCTCCGGACTTGACCCTCTGCCTATCGATTTTGTTTTGATTGAACGCCTGTGAATAAGCTGGTTCCCGCGACTTGGCTTTTGTGGGCGCTGTAGAAGTCTCGAGATTACGATTACGATTGCGATATTATTAGAAAGTTGGTACGACAAGGTTTTTTGCCCACTAACACTCCTACTTTTGACATGTTATGTTCTAAGGCAGATATATCCCTCTTTGCTTCTATCCTTTGTGACCCCGGACATTGTCCTCCATTATATCTTCTTCCTTGCAAGTGGAGTAATAAAGAAAATACTTACTTGCTTACTTACTTTCTTGGAAATTGGGCTATTTGGGCTTTTATTTTGATGTCAGTGAATCGCAATTGATCATTGGCAAAGAACAAGAATAAGCATGAATTGCAAACTGTAGTTGGTTTTGTTTGCAATCGAATTACAAGACAGAAAATGGTTTGTATTTTCAAGGATTTTAAACCTTTTGCAAACTTATTGTGAACGTTTTAATATGTATTCGATTCTTTAGCTTTAAGATTCGTGACTTCTTTTTAGTATTAAGCAGACAGACTGGTAAAGTGTTATAAGTCGCGTTGCTGAGTCACTTGTGTTAAAATTCACTCTGACCATTTGCGTCCACTCAAGAATAACGCGTAAAATTCACGCAATAGTTTTTCTCTGATAAACGTAATTTAATTATGCGGGGCATTACAGAATGTATGTGAGAAATGAAAATCGAAGTTCTTACGATCTGAACTCACAATTATTATTATTATTATAATTAATTATTATTGATTACTCCCTATAATATTAATATTTTTATTTCAATGTAATTTTTGTCTATCTCAATGTTCGAGGTTGCGGTTTGCCAACCTGTTTTTGCTTATTAAACGAATATACATACATAACGCCTAATCTGACTCTAACCGACACGTCGGTTGACTCGGTTCCGATACTATAGTTATGCCATCTGGTAAATGAAATTGGAACCTTCCACTGTAAATTGACCTTGTTTTGTGTTCTAGAAGTGCTTGGGAATCTCTGATGGTTTGCTCGTGGACCGAGGCATATGCAGTATCTTTGGCCAGTATCTCATGACGACTTTAACCCTAAAAACCATAACCTGACCCTGACGACGCCTTACCGACCCTAACGTCACCCTAAACGACCCGATAATACAGTTATGCCAGATGGTTTTCTGTGGTGGAGTTTTGAACCTCTTCTGAGCTGAAGACGCTGTTTCCGATGTTTGCATTTAACTAGATCCTCTGTGGTTTTAGAGTTTGTAATTGCTTAATTTATCTTGGTGAATTGTAGGGTCAGCAACAGTCGGGAGGAGGTGGACATGGAGGTGACAAGAAGGATGACAAAGTTAGTTATTCTATTTTCATTATTAGTTAGATCTTGTGCCAATGATTGTCACCATGATACCATTGTTGCAGTCATAATTGCCATGCTCCTGTAAAATATGATATTTAAAGAAAATATTCTTACATGACTACTGCTATGTTAATTTCAGTTACTTTAATTGTGAAGAATATATATATATATATATATATATGTGTATATATATGTATATATATAGAGAGAGAGAGTTTAAGTAATTTTAAGTAACCCCCGAAGACTGCGTGACTGTATAAAAAAAAAATGGTAGCAATTGACTGCACTAAAATAGAGCGCAGTGACCTACAATGCAAAGTGGTCAGTAAGTAAGTAATCAATCGAAACAGGCTTTTCTTTTTTTCTTTCCATTATTTCGGTACATTTGCCTACAATTGTTCGATCATATTAAATTTGCATTTCCAAAACAAAACGTTACTTTCTCATTTCTATTTGCTGCATGATAAACTGCTTATAAACAAGCATGCGCTGCCCAAACCAACAATCACGACTGATTCGCCGTTGGCCATGGACATCAGTGGGTTGCTGCGCTCTATTTTAGGGCAGTCATTGACTCATTGGCAACCATATTGTTTTGTATACGGGCATGCAGTCTTCGGGATTACCTAATTTTAAATGAAATATTAAAGTTCAATTATTTATAAATGATATATTAGTTGAACTTTGTAAGTCTACATGATAATGAATGCGTTTCTCTGGCTATAAGCTGCTTTGAAATTGAACCACAGGACAAGAAGAAGAAGTATGAGCCTCCTATTCCGACACGCGTTGGTAAAAAGAAAAAGAAGTTAAAGGGACCAGAGGCTGCAAACAAACTGCCCCAGGGTCAGTTAAATATTGTTTAATAGCTATCCAAATAGGCTTTAGAAGCTAAATTTATATTACTTCAGAACAACAGCGTGGATTCATAGCACGAATATAATTATGTATCCAGGAAAATGTTTTTCATGTAGTATGTATGATTTGTATCTTAAACAACTGATGGAAGCAGGATCTGCTTTTTAAGTTCATGTGATTCGCCATCAATAAGTTTCCGTTCGGATGCACTGTTGCATACCCATGTTTCCCGATGATGGATTGTTGATTTCAGAACAAATTCCAACTTGAGCAGTTTTTAAAGTTCACATATATAAAGTTTTATATGGGAGGAACTGCACTGGGTGCCATTGCAAAACGCATTGATTTTAAGATTCGGATGTTCATGCATAATTGCCTAGCAGACCAAGCCAAGATTTATCTCAGAGAGCTAAAGTTGTGTGTCAGTGCAATACTAGATTCCTTCGATCTGACACGCAAGGTGAGTTAGTTGTCCCTATGACTTGAACTTCCACAGTATGTGTTAAAGTTTAGCTGTGGTCAGTCCTTTGTTCTGGAATGAGTTAACTAGCAATCTCCATATTGAACTTCTTGGTCTTTATTTGTCCTTTTTCACAAGCATTTTAAAACCATTGTCTTTTAACGTAGTTTGGTGCTGTTAGGTCACTAGTCTCTCTGAGGAGTTACTCTTGAAGTGACACTATATACGTATATAACTAATTTAATACTTCTGTTTGTAGTGACTCCACACACAAGATGCCACCTCAAATTACTGAAGCTAGAAAGAATCAAAGATTATCTGTTAATGGAAGAAGAATTCATCAGGAATCAGGAGCAGCTGAAACCTCAAGAGGAAAAGCAGGAAGTAAGTTTTATGCTTGGCTTGATGGTGCAATGAGTGCCATTTATTATTCTTCATCTTGGATTTCTTTAGTGATCTATTACTCTATTTTGCGAACTATATGTTCCAATTTTTTACACGAACTTCTAGAGATGTGTCCTTTTCAAAAGGGGTCATTTGCACTGCATGGTGCATTTATAATTGCAGTGCTGAAAAGATAATGAAAAGGAAATATATTTAATTTTTTACTGCTGAGGATCCATGTCGTATTTTCTGCCTCTTTGTCTGGGCAGTAAGGAAGTGACCTTCTGTTGAGTCTATACTTTTGTAATGCATACAATCTTATAATTTTGTTGGTGAAGTGGACAGACATGATTTTATTTTATATTGTGAAAGTCATTTTATTTCCAGCAGTTCCATAAATGACTATATTGTTATAATTTGAAAAACTGAACAGCATATTTTAAAGTGTTGTGAAAATTTAAATTTTATTGGTTGTTTGTGATATCAAAATGGCCTTTATTTTTAGGCTATTTTTGGATACATGATTTTTCCCGTGATGACTTGTAATTTTGATGCATATGAAAAAATTATAGTAAAATCTGCTGGCAATGGAGACAGATTCTATTCAAGATATTGCATGAGATGTTGGTGGATATTTTAGGAGGAGAGGTCAAAGGTTGATGATCTGAGAGGAACGCCGATGTCAGTCGGAAGTCTGGAAGAGATCATCGATGACAACCACGCCATCGTTTCAACGTCCGTTGGAAGTGAACACTATGTGAGCATTCTGTCGTTTGTTGACAAGGACCAGCTGGAGCCAGGCTGTTCCGTGCTGTTGAACCACAAGGTCCATGCTGTGGTGGGCGTGCTGTCGGATGACACGGACCCAATGGTCACTGTGATGAAGCTAGAAAAGGCACCACAGGAGACATACGCTGATATCGGGGGTCTTGACCAACAGATACAGGAAATCAAAGTAAGTTAATAGTGCAACATTTGATATGTTATCTTTGAAGTTCTGCCAAAGACCTATACCCAGGGTTTGCAGGCTGCGGGAGAGGCTATTCATTGAAGGAGCAGTATGTTTGAGATATTATATGCAGATGAGCCAGTTTTGAATCATGTGGTTTCTTTTTGTCCACTCTGCATGCCATCAAATATTGAGCTCTACTGGCATAGTGTTGCTTTGCTGCCCACCACAACAGTGTTCAGGTATTGGGCATCCTTGATGGATGGGATGAAGCTTTTAATTAACTGCTCATTTTTGTGCATTCAATCAGTTCTCTGATGTCATTCAGAATTAAATTTAAAACTCGTCCTTTTCAGTTTGCTTGTTGTCCATTACTTGACTTTTGGTATCTATTGTTTATGAAATGTTGGCCTGGCTTTGACTTATCTAATGTATGGACTCTGTCCATGTCAATGAAATTTGTCAAAGTGACTATGAATTGATTTCTTAATGACTTTTGATAATTGTGCAATGAAAGTTATTAGATTAAATTAGATACTTTCTCCAATTTTCAATATTATGTCTATTTCTTTTCTGGTGATAAAATTTGTTGTCAGGGATCGATATATATCATTGTATAAATGTGATTTACTGGCTCGATAAAATTGAAGTTATGGCAGTTACAGTTATGGCATATAGGCATGGTTGGTACAGCTAGGTTTTAGTTGCCTTTGTTTGTGCTTTTTGTGATAGGAATCTGTGGAGCTTCCCCTTACTCATCCAGAATACTATGAGGAGATGGGAATTAAACCACCAAAGGGTGTTATTCTTTATGGCGCACCTGGAACAGGTAACATTTTGATTAATTTTGTATCTGTGGCAGGCTGTGTTCACTGCTCTTTGCTTGACTGCATTATGTGGGTGATTGCAGTTACCCTAGTAATCGCCTACATTCATGGTTCAGTCAAGCAAAAAACAGAGCTATGTATGGTTATGGCTATTGTGGAGGCTTTGCAGATGTTATTTGTGCTGTGAGAATTTAGATTGTAATAAGTCTGTAACCAGAGACTTACTAATATAAATAATGCCATTTAGCACTTAACATCAGCTGCTTGGAAACAAGTGCAGCTTATCGTTAAAGTGTTAAGCACCTCATTAAAGTTATGCTATATATTGACACACGTGGAGCACAGCTAAAACATTCCCATTCATAGTTGACAGATGATGTCAGGTATGGAGTCTGCCTTGATAAAGTATGAAGGTGTGATGGATGGTAGTTTCTGCAGGTCATGTTGCACGTCGACCCAGAAGGCCCTTGTTGGTGGAAAATGGCATATGGCTGGTCAAGTTGTGCTTTAGAAATGGATATGCCTGCCTATTCCTATAATGGCAGGTTATCCAGGAAACTGGTTCATTATGTTAAACTTTTTATGGTTAACATTGGTTATCCAATTTCCACTGAGTGCACATACTTTTTTACAGGCATTCATTGCATGGCGGTCAGTAGATGAAGAATGACATGTGACCAATTGGTTGGAGATCAGTACAAGACTCTGCAAGAACAGAAATTAGGCACACACAAAAACAATGGCACATAACCAGTCCTCAGTCTGAATATTCAGTTTCAAGAAAATGAGGAAAAACTTGATAGCAATCAGTTTTTCAATTGTTATATTATTTCAGGTTATAATCTAAGAAATATATTTTATGCAAAGAACACAAAACTTTTCAATTTGTGTAGTAAGCTACAAAAATAAAATAAATAAAATAAGAAATAGAGAGGGAAGAGACACTGCAGCAAACAGCAACTTGGAGGAAATTGAGCTACTTCGGCCATGTGATGAGATCTAACGGTTTGGAAAAGGAGCTGATGACGGCATGCGGTGAGGGAAGGAAGAGACGCGGAAGACCAAGGAAGAGATGGTTGGATGAGGTACAGGGAAAGTCTGGCATGAGCCTGGAGCAGCTAAGAGAGGCGACAAGAGAGAGGAGACACTGGAGAGGATACATCAAAAACTGTCGCCAGAGTTCTAAGAGCTGACGGCACCAGGTGAGGTGTGTGTAGTAAGCTAACTTAAGATGCGTTGTTATCAATAAATGATTTTCCTAAGTTCTTTTGTGAGAACAAAAGGTTCATAAACATACATCCATCAACACTTTACTGATGTTTTTTTCTGTTTGACAGGCAAGACA
Source organism: Lumbricus terrestris (assembly GCA_949752735.1). NCBI lineage: Eukaryota > Metazoa > Annelida > Clitellata > Crassiclitellata > Lumbricidae > Lumbricus > Lumbricus terrestris. Next base: position 25,074,626 of record OX457038.1, read on the forward strand.
CTTTTGGCAAAAGCAGTTGCCAATCAGACATCGGCCACTTTTCTAAGAGTTGTTGGTTCTGAACTTATACAGAAATATCTGGTAGGTTGTAAGATGTTGAAGTAATTGTCTGAAAGATGAGATTTTAGGAATAAGTTAGATTTTAAAGCATCTAAATAATAGAGTGTTTGAAATCTGGTTTAATAAAAAGGTATTTAATGATTATTTTATGAACAGATAATCACAAGTTCTTGCTGGAGTCAAATTTAGTTCTTTTGGCAGCCATGCAAGGTGTCCATCACATCCTACTGCTTATTTTACGAACACCATCTGACTTTAGTTGATCTTTGGGATAGTAGCAGTCTCACGTCGTTGTAGATCTTCTGCTCTTTGCATCAGTGTGTTGTTACCCATTACTCTAAACTCCTTTTGCTTAACAGCAGGAATAATAATCCCGCTTGTTTTCATTCAGGGAGATGGACCAAAGCTCGTTCGTGAACTATTTCGAGTTGCTGAAGAGCATGCACCATCAATTGTCTTCATTGATGAAATAGATGCTGTTGGAACGAAGAGGTATGGCTAATAACTTGTTTAATGCTGGTGTCTAATTGCATCCACCATTGGCACAACCAGACCCTAACTGTGTTTGAGTCAATGTCTAGAATGTAAGATAAGTTTTCACAAAATGACACAAACAATTGAAGTGAACAAACCTTATGATGTGTTCATGGTTCAATCCTTTGCTAATCATGTAATGTTAGAAGTACAATATCAAGGCATTCAATCTATACGGACTTCTTACAGATGCATGTTCTGTAATTTTTGCTTAAGTTTCATACAACCGAGATGTGAGTATGTTTTCTAGGATTGGACAAGTTTGTTATTGCAAAAGATTTCTCTTATCTCCATGTTTGTTTTGACTAGTTCCTCAGATTTGAACAAGTCCCTTGTCTAACGATAATAAAGCCAACTGGTATTTGGCTGTCAAAGTTGAGCTTTAGAAGTGGATATGCCTGTCTGTTCCTATAATGGCAGGTTATACAGGAAGCTGGTTCGTTATGTTAAATTTTTACAGGATGTTCTGCATGGGATGTTAAAAATTAGTGGCTATTGGTATTAACATTGGACATCATAGTTTACAACGTACCAGTTGATGGTTGCTTCTGGTGGTAATGAAAACCACAATAATTATCATTTTGTTTCTGCAGATATTCAGCAAATACAGTAGTTTTTTTAGCAGGTTGAAGAAAGTTTGTCTTGAGTGAGCATGATGCATATTACAATGCAAAATGGTCATTATTGTTTAAATTGCTTAAATACTTATTTGGAATGCGCAATTGCACATATGTAAGTTAACACTTTAGCATTCAGCTTTGTTGGTTTCTCAGTCGGTTTTAGTTTCACTCTCATCAGTAAAGAGTTGATGGATGCATGCTTGTGATCCTTTTGTCCTTAATCGCTTACTATGTGGGGTAGTGGGTATGTTGTGGGGCGCGATGGTCTAGTGGGTATGTTCGTCGCCTTGCAGCTGAAGGGTTGCAGGTTCGAATCCACCTCAAGTCACCACATAGGGATTTTGGGTAAGTCCTTCACTCGCAATTGCTCAGCGCTTCGGCGTGAAACTCTGATGCAATGTCTGCTCTGTAGTCGGAAGCTCCTCTGAGTAGAGAGCTTGAAGGGGCACTATAACAAGTGCACATACAAACAAACAAACAATGTATCTTTTTGATAGTCAAATTAATTTTAAGAAAACATTTACATTCCAGGCGTCAGAACTTGAAGCATTAGGAGCAAGCATTTTTATTTGTGTATGTCTTGTTTTCCTTTTAGATACGAATCTAACTCTGGTGGAGAGCGTGAAATTCAGCGCACGATGTTAGAGCTGCTTAATCAGCTCGATGGATTTGATTCGAAAGGCGATGTCAAGGTAAGATAGAGCAAAGGGTTAAAGTTAAGGCTTTATTTAAATTGAGACCTGATAAAGTAAATTTTCACTTGTTCAATCGGATTTTTATCTGTTTCAAAGGCAAAGAAACAAGTAAATCAATATTACCTCTTTTGCATTACATGAGACGATCATTACAAGCTGTTGTTTGCAGAATTTATACAATTTGTTAAATGGCAACCTGTTCAATTGTTGCCTAGCTTGGTCATGACCTGATGCTTGCTGTTTAGGTGATCATGGCTACAAACCGAATTGAGACGCTCGACCCGGCTCTGATTCGTCCAGGACGAATCGACCGAAAGATCGAGTTTCCTCTGCCAGATGAGAAGACGAAGAGACGTATCTTCACGATCCATACTAGTCGTATGACCCTCGCTGAAGATGTTAATCTGGAAGACTACATCATGGCGAAGGATGATCTCTCTGGCGCTGACATCAAGGTATCAACTATTTCTTCTCGAAGATTCTTTCAATTTCTGTTGAAATTGTTAACAAGTCACCAGAAGCCAATGATTCCCTGACTGCTGACCAACTGATACTTCCAAACGCCTGACTGACCATGACAGTTGTGTGTGAGAAAGGTTAAATCGCATGCATTAGTGGTCTGAGTGTCTCCATTAAATTCCAAGATTTTGGCAATCTGTAATAATTTTCGTGTGTTTTGTTACTAGTTCCAAACTTTCTATCCAAATTGGGTTTCATTCCCTGTGATGGCTAATCGTAACTCTCAAAATTTCTACAGCGGCGTAAAGGCGAGGTCACAGGAACCATCTTATTCATAAAGGGAAGGTATGGAGATGGAAGGATGGTTGTTGGTAGGCAGAAAGTGAGAAAGGCAGAGAGCTCCCTCAAAATTTATCTTGTGAGAATGATAATTTTTGCGCTGTTACTTTCTAGGCAATCTGCACAGAAGCTGGACTGCTTGCCCTTCGAGAAAGACGCATGAAAGTGACAAACGAGGATTTCAAGAAGGCCAAGGAAAATGTTCTCTACCGCAAGAACGAAGGAACGCCTGAGGGACTCTACTTGTAGAATTTGAAATTCCAGTGTTTTATGTGATGTTTATCTACATGGTTTGCATAAGCTAAGTTTCTCTTCTAAGGCTGTGGTCGGAAAACTACAATCACTAGTTAATACCAGATAGGTGAGAGATAAACAATATTTTCAGTTGAACGCTGTTGTTTTGTTTCACTTTCCGATTAAAGTGCTTGTGCATCACCTACTTCTTTACTTATCTGTGGTGTGTATGTGTGCTGTAGTTAATTTTTTACTTTTTGTCAGAAATTTTTCAGGTTAAATCTGCTACAGGTCGTCACCTCAGAATTATCTTCGCGTATCTCCATTTTTTTTCAAAATCGAGTTTAGTCTTGATTTGTAGCAAAAATTTGTTTCTTTTTCATTACTTTTAATCGTTAGGAGATATGACAAGTCGTTTTAAAGATGTTCACCGAAAACTACCTGTCGTATGTCCATGTTCAGGATTATTTTGTCGTATTTCCAATTTTTACATGTATTTTTTCCATAAAATTTTACCAAAACTTCAACCTTGATTATCTCAATGGGGTGGAGATACGCGAAGATAATTCTCAGGCGATGAGATTTCAAGCAGTAAAAAGCTACTGCAGAATTGGATATACGACAACATGAAACTGAATTACTTAAGGACATACGACAAAATGTTCTTTATAAATTCGAAGCTACAGTACCGTTTGTCCATTTTTTTACAACATTTTCGAAAATTTCACAAAAACCTTCCTAAGTTTCAGTTTAATTTTAATGCAACATCCTATAATTAATGTCGATGCTTTAATATGATGTCTTTGCCTAAAGTTTTATTGCACTGAATAATGAATATCTTTTTTGTGACCAAAGTTCCGAAACTTCTACTTCGTTTTTCTCGGAATTCACAAAAGTGGAGATACGCGAAGATAATTCTCAGGCGACGGGGTGTAAACTGGTCCTATTAATTGTTGCAGATCTGTTGTCAGTTAATTATTGGTTAAGATTAGGTGAAAATAATTGGCTTGTAATGACAAATTTGTACAATACCTTTACTTTTACGCACTCGTGAGACAGAACCTTGTAACAAAAGTGTACATTTATTTATTATTAAGTGGTCATTCGTGTATTGCATCCATGAGAGATTGCAGATGGTTGCAATCTGCCAAGTCATGACCACTTTCAAGCAACGATGAATTCAGATGCTGATCAGGAAGAATGAGAAATTTGTGTTACAGGTAATGTGAAAGTGGATTCATGCATGTATGTAAAAAGTGGATTCATGCATGTATGTAAAAAGTGGATTCATGCATGTATGTAAAAAGTGGATTCATGCATGTATGTAAAAAGTGGATTCATGCATGTATGTAAAAAGTGGATTCATGCATGTATGTAAAAAGTGGATTCATGCATGTATGTAAAAAGTGGATTCATGCATGTATGTAAAAAGTGGATTCATGCATGTATCGACGGTTGTATGGTATTGCATTTGTGGAAGCGTCAGACAAAAACAGTTGAGTTGTCCTGCATTGCCAGTGAAAGAGCTGTTGCCATTGAAAGTTAAGCTGAAATATCGGCTACAGTTCTGGTTATGATGTTTTAAGCAATGCTTAGCCAGTGTCTCCTAGTCCATAATCCATATCCTTAGGTCGCCTTAATCTGCTGTTAGAAAGTCTGAAGTCAAAGTCGGCTTCGTGAACCTGCTGAACCATGAATGAGTTGTGTGCAATTGTTCTGTGTTGCTTGTGTGTGTGCGTGTGTGTGCATTTTAAGGACATGTCTTCCTAGTCTGTGTTCTCACAACATTGAAATCATCCATAAGTTATGTTTAGCCTACACTGCTGCAGTTAGACAGGTTTTGCCATCTGGAGTGTTGTAGTGACGGTGAAATAACTATATAGGCCTACGCTACTTGAAAGTTAAAAGTTCAATTTCCACTTGTTTTGCCCATTACGGTGAATTCTAATTGATTTTCTTTTATTGTAAGTTTTTAATCATTGTGACGCTTTACAGTTGGCCTACAGGCCCTACATTAATTAAAATTATGGTCTTAGCGCAACGAGATTTAACGAATCAGCTCTAGCCTATAATTATATAAGGTCAAACTAGGCTAACTGTTTGTGTATGTACTACGTACATCAATGTCCTTAGCTCTGTGGATCTTGACCTTGTTGGTCTTGGTCTACTCGGAACATGCAGTCATTACTTCAAAATCTCTAGCTCGTAGCCTACAAACACTTGAGCAGCATCTCACTAGCTGTTACCCAACAAGTGTAAGACAAGTTCTCAGTCCTTCCAGTCACATTGGCATTTTCTATGTAGCAGGCATTGTCTTCAACGATGTGACAACAGAGATGGTTCCAGTAGTCTTGAGATGATGGTCTGAAGCTAAAGCAGGCAGTGCATTCAAGAATCTATATTCAAGTTACCGTACTCCACTTTGTTCAAGAATATTTTGTGGAAGTGTGGACTACTAAATGAATAGCGTGCCATGCTTTTCATTTGCTCGATCTGAGGTTGAAACTATCACCCGAGTCTATGTTGTGAGTCTTGTGACCAAAGCCATAGACATTGGTCAATCCTCTCGAAAAACCTGCTGGCAATCCTGGCATCTTCAGTTTAATGGTGTAAATATGGGGAGGAAAGAGCGACCAATTGAACGTGTATAACAGCTGGAGGAGGTGATGATGTGCTGGATCATCGGCATCTGTTGATTTCGACGGTGGTGGTGCAGATCTTGCACTTGACATAGCAACACCAATAGTACTTGCAGTCACACCGGTAGCTACGATCGATCAACTGACTTCGGAATCCACGTCCACAGCACATTGATTGACATCCAATTGAACCGGAATTCTCTTTTAGGCACTCTCTAAAACAAGACCAGAAGAGACACAGTCACGGTTAAACGACGTGCTCTGATTAATAATAATAGCCAATATTATTATTATTATGAGGATCAAGCACTCGAGATCTTTCCTTCTTTGACTTCGATTGTAATTATTAGACTGTCACAATTATTTAGCAAGGCCGTAGGCCTAGATATAGCCTATAAGGTTATATACCCCACAGTCGTTCGAGTCGTGGGCTACGATTGACTTGGCTCGCGCGACGATCGACTTCGTCGACTTGGCTTAGTTTTGTCTCTTGCTCACCTCTGCAGTTATATGATCTCAAAATGAAATTATACGATAGTATATATATATATACTTCGTTTATTCAAGAAAAACTAAGTTGACACACCGCAACTTATTACATGAAACAAAAACAAAAAGTATTTTAAAGAAGTAAATAGGCTGAAGTAACGATTGTCCACAGAATTCAGGCTGGAAGCGAAAGATAGATTACTTTCTAGTTCTTAGAATTTACACTGCGAACAGTCTTAAAAAGAACACGAGAGATGAAATTAAAGTCATCTTTTCTAGGCAGTTCAAAGTTGTGTGGTCGCGAACGCAGAGCATAAGGCCTTTTAACAATAGGTGGAAAAAGACTTCTGAGTACATGATTTAAATTCCAGATGACACACTTTAAGAGTCTAAAGTCTGCATCATCAATCAAGCGGTCAAGATCAGGGTAATGAGAAGGGAGGTATCCCAATCGCTTGACCTTTTGTAGGAAGCGTTGAAGTTTGAGGCGATCAATTGCCGTGGTGTATCCCCACCAAGCAGGGGAGGCATACAGAAGACGAGAGATGGTTGTTGCACGGGCTACCTCGTGGAGGGCAGAAGAGGGGAGACCATGGGCTCGTAGGACTCTAAGCGCGAAGAGCGACCCAGAGCAGGTACTTAGAACAGCATTGACATGTGATGTTGCTCCAAGATCATCATTGATGGTCACGCCTAGTATGAGCATTGAAGTTACTCTCTCGATTTCCAATTCGGGAGGAGCAATTTTTGCTTTGGAACTGCGACGGAAGATAATCATTTCCTTGGATTTTCCTGCATTAAGTCTAAGATTGTTTCGTTCGGCCCAATCGGAAACATTATCAAGTTCCTCTTGAGTTGTATTTCGTATTGAGGCGCCAATGAGTAAATAAGTGTCATCTGCATATTTCTTCATTTTGTTTTGTGCATGTATCGGATGCAGGTCTGAGGCGCCGACAATGTATGATGAAGGACCGATCCCTGATCCTTGAACAACGCTGGCGTTTATTGAAGCCACAGTTGATATCAGCTTAGCGTAACGAGTGACGTGCATCATATCACGCAGAAATTCAACCAGCCAGTAACTGTTGTAGATGTGGTCAGGAATTTCCAGCTGAGATAGTTTTTGTGCTAAGGTAGAATGGCGCACAGAGTCAAACGCTTTTGAAAAAAATCAAGTGATATCAAGGTGACATAGTCATTTGTTGTCAGAAGGTCAGTGGCTTGTTGAAGAATGGCTATCAATGCAGCAGTAGTGGAGCCGGTGGGGCGGAAGGCAAATTGGTCCTCAAGTTTGACTGAAATGGAAGGGGAGTAGAAGGAAGGATAAACGTACTTTTGCACCAGTTCTTTTTCTGTCATTCTGTAGAGAACCGTAGATCTTTGTAGATCTTTGTCATAATCTGTGTGACGTAACAATAAGCCTAATCTCGTATTCTCGATGAATTTATATAATAGAATTGCACTGACATCGTAGTGACGTCACAATAGGCTCGTTTTAGATTCTGTAAATGAACTTCAATAATTATTACGGTAGATCTGTGTAATAATCGAAATGACGTCACAATAGACCTAGTTTATACTCTCAAAATGTACTTCTATAATAGCAGATCTGTATCGAAGTTAGTTTAATTTACAAAAGGCATAGTTTATTCTCAAAATGAACTTCTTTAATAGTAGGTCTGTATAATAATCGAAGTGACAATAGGCCTTTTTATATTCTCAAAATGCACTTCTATAATAGTACATTTGTATCATAATCGAAGTGACGTCACAATAGGCCTTGTTTATATTCTAAAAATGCACTTTTATAATTGGCCTAGTAGGCCTACATTTGTATCGTAATCGATGTGACGTCGCAATAGGCCTTGTTTATATTCTCAAACTGCACTTTTATAATAGTAGGCCAACATTTTGTATCATAATCGAAAAGGCCTAGTTTTTTAATTCTCGAAGTGAACTTATAATATAGGCCTAATAGCCTAGTAAAATTGTATCATAATCACAGTGACGTTACAATAAGCATAGGCCTAGTTTTGCATTCTTAAAATTAATGAAATTATATCATTCATTCCGAAAACTTATATAGCGCCCCTTCAAGAAGCCTACTCAGAGGCGCTCCCAGTCAAGTCACAGCTAAAAAGATAGGTCTTGAGCAACTTGTAGAAAGCAGGCAAATTATTCCGAGTTAGTAAGCGTAGTGCAAGCGGGAGCCCATTCCATGTAGACGGGCCAACAACCGAAAAGGCTCGATGCTGTCTGGTAGCAGAGCGGGTTCGAGGGACCAGCAGCTCTCCATTGGTCGAGGAGCGTAAAATTCTACGGGAGGCTACGACAGAGACAGGGCGACAGAGATCAGATAAGTAGGAAGGCGCACTACCAATTGAGGACCGCCAGACAAGTGCTGCTATCCTGTACGAGATGCGCTGCGGAACTGGAAGCCAGTGCAGAACATCACGCATGTAGGCAGAAATTGGGGCAAATTTTGGGATATGACCAATAAGCCGAGCAGCAGAGCGCATGACCCGGTCAAGACGCCCTATTAAACTAGATGGGTGACCAGCAAGAATTGAACAGCAATGATCAATTCTGCTAGTTACGAAGGCGTGGACAAGGACCACAGCGGCATCATGAGATAGGGACCGCATGACAACACGCAACTGGCGGAGCTGGTAATAGCAGCTTCGCGTTACTAGGTTAACATGTTGTGAGAAACTGAGTTCTTGGTCAAGTGTCACTCCAAGATCGCGGACGGTATGAGAGAATGCAATATGTGGGAATGTCTGAGCCAAAAGATGCATGTCTAGACTAGCCAACTGTCTGCAACCGCCAAGCCAAATGAATTGGGTTTTGGATGGATTCAACAGCAAACGATTCGAAGCCATCCAGCCTAGTAGATCTCTATCCTGATCAAAGTGACGTCACAATAGGCCTAATTTCGTTTTCTTAGTGCTTATATTTAATTGTAGAATTGTATCATAACCGAAGTGTTCATAAAAACCCGTTTTATATTCTCAAAATTAACATCCACATTAGAGTGGTCCACAATGCATAGCCAAAAAATTAAGTTTTTAGAATTCTTTCTCCACAAGGCTTATTTTTGTCCACTTGGGGTAGATAGTCTCCCTGTAAAATTTCAGCCTGATTGTGCAACATTTAGAGGTCAACCCATTCTGAACATTTTACTTGAGTGCTAATAATGCATTTTCGTCATGTTAAACGTCGTTATTAGACTAATATGTCTTCGTCTAATTTGAGATCCGACCAAGAGCACTGGCTATGGCCCATGGGAAAAAGAGTCTCTCGATTGTCTACTGCAAGATTACCACGAAGCCTGGATGCACAGCAACTGCTTCAGTTTCATCATATCACTAAAGGGAGGCCCTTCCGGAAAGTTACAAAATGGCCTGTGATGGAGTTGTTTGTATTTGGGTGCTTGCCAGAATACCAACGCAGCTGGCTGATTGGTGTGTCAGGAAACTGTCAAAGCTTTATCAGAACTACCTAACTCTGAAGACTCACAGACCACTATAAAGAGAAAGTGACAGGATGAAGACATGTTCGAGAGTGATCTCCAAAAATTGTTCGATATATAGCCTCAAGGGATGTGATGACAGAAATCCAGCAAGACTAAGATCGGGAAATCCTTCGAATAGGTCCTGCAAAAAGCAGACGTATTTTCCAGCAGCATGAGTGGAGTAAACTTAAAGACAGCAGCAAAAGAAAGCAGAAAGAGGCAACCGCAGGAAAAAGAGAGAATGGTGAAAATTAAAATGAAGAACACTGTGACACAAGACAAAAGGCAGTTATGAAGCAGCAGGTGAACTTTCTGCATTGGCATTTATAGAAGTATTTGATTACATCGATGAGTATCAGACAACCTAGTCCTATGGTACGTATGCAATACATCTACACACCACAATGTCTGCATAAACAGCTGCTACTAACTGTCTCATTATTAAAAAAAAGATCCAAGAACATCATCCAGTCCTCTTTAGTTTAGTTGTAGGTGCTTTATTTCATGTTGGCCTTCCAGACCGTGATCCTTGGTCTGTAGATGGAGGTGTCACACTGGCGATAGGCTATGACATTAATTTCAGAAATAATATTTTCTAGAAGTTCGGAATAAAAGAAGGACAAGAAGCAGCTAGCTGCAATGAAAGAACAAGAGCGCATACTGGCAGGTCTGCTATTACCTCACTGAGAAGCCAAAATGTTGCCCAGCATCGACGGATCAAAGGAAAATATGGACCGCAGAGCAACTATTGTCATTGGAAATTGTCAGGAAAATTTTTGGGCAATCCAAAAAATGGCGAACGGCATTCAAGAAGGTGACTCTCAGGTCAATACCAGTGTTGAAGTACGATAATTGAGAAATGGAATCTCCCCAGACATCGCTCAATGTCGCTCAGGTCGTCCATTAACCATTACCGAACAATTTATTTACATCTGTCCAATTAACATAAAAAGTGTCAAATGGGTTGACCTCTAAATGTCATTTATTTTCATTAAAATTTTTTGTGATTATTATAATCATGATAAGGAACAAAACAAGCCTTGTGGAGAACTGAAATCTGTTAGATGAATTTTGTGGACCAGTCTAATCCACATGTATATAGGCGATAATAGGCCAATAATAGCAGGGCTGTACACGAGGGTATACGCGGGTATACAGCGTATACTCACCTCCGGCGAAAAACGGCATCGTATAGCCTACTCACCTCCCGAAAAGTAGGGTAGATCTATACGCGGGGAAAAAGCAGGGTAGCCTACACCGTACACGCTAGTAAATCAGGCGCACACGGCTGTTTAAGATGTTTTTTGGCCGGATGACTAAAAAAAAGGGCATCAGATTTTTAGGACGGCAAAATGGACGAAATTTTCCAACATTTAAAAAAGGCAAAATGGACGAAATTTTCCCGAGGGGACGGAATTTTCCCGAGATCAGCGTGTACTCACCTCAAAATTTACCAGTACAGCCCTGAATAATAGTAGTCTATTTAGTAGATCTGTATCATGCTCATTCAGGAGCGGATTCAAGGGGCAATCCGGCCGTGCACCCTATTCAGAGATTTGCATAGAACGTGGCCTGGCCCTCCCCCCATCAGGTTTCAAGAAGCTGTAAATCAACGCAACGGGAACAGGGTGGTGAGAAAGAAAGTAGCACATGACTAAAAAAAGTCATCAAATTTTAAATAACCGGAATTGCCACGGGTTTTTAGAAGTTTTTTGGGCGAAAGACTAAAAAAGATTTTTTCGGTGGAAGACCAACGAAAAGTTTTGTCGGCCCAAGACCAAATTTTTTAGCTCCTTTCAAAATTTCGTTATCCGCCCCTGTAGGCTACTCGTTCAACTGAAATCGAAAACGTAGGCTACGTCTAGAGTCAACTTTTACAGTTCCACTAACATGAAATCACCAGTTGCCAAAAGAAAGGTTCATTAGCTGAACTTGTGTGCAAAAACTGAATTAGGCCTACGTCATTACATCATGTATAGGTCACTTTGAGACTTCAAGAAATAGTAGGCTTAGTAAAACATTTCTAAGTCGAGTCGATGAAACAACGATCGACTCGACTTGGCAAGACTCACGATCGACTCGACTTGCAAGTCCATCGAGTCGACGACTTTTCGATCCACTCGACATGGCAAGACTCACGATCAGTGGTTAAAGTGGTTTGGATCAGCAGTGGGAACGCTGATGAAGAATTGCATTGAAATGCATGTGTTTTTTGCGTTCCATCATGATGAGCAGTGGGAACGCAAGCCAAGAATTTCGAGAGCAGTGGGCACGCCGTTCCCACGCATTCCCAACCACTTTAAACCGTGCTCACGATCGACTCGACTTGCAAGCCCATGCATCGAGTCGATGATTTTTCGATCCACTCGACGTGGCCGCGTTACGATCGACTCGATCGATCGATCGACTGCGGGTATAGCCTATAGGGGGGGGGTGTGTTTGAACACCCCCACCGGGCCCACCCCCAATGAAATAATACTACCATGAACTAGTGCAATAATTTGATTAACACAGTCATGATGTAAGGACAAGATGGAATTTCCAGATTGCGAAGCGCCCATTGAGCCAAGACTTATACCTGTCGTGAGTGCCCATTGAGCCAAGACTTATACCTGTCGTGAGTGCCCATTGAGCCAAGACTTATACCTGTCGTGAGTGCCCATTGAGCCAAGACTTATACCTGTCGTGAATGCCCATTGAGCCAAGACTTACCTGTCGTGAGTTCCCATTGAGCCAAGACTTACCTGTCGTGAGTTCCCATTGAGCCAAGACTTACCTGTCGTGAGTGCCCATTGAGCCAAGACTTGGGTCTGGCAGACAGTAGTCGGGTGATTTGTTGTAGTAGATGAGGTCATCATCGGTGAATGTCTTCTTTGTTATCGACATCGATTCAAGTCTCAGCGGCATCGTCTCGTTCCGCGTCGTTGATTGCCTTCCTCCTACCTTCCTCACCTCAACAGCCACGTAGTAGCTGTTCAGCAGTGCGGAACCGATGACACGAAGATCCGGAAGTGCTTTCCAACAGGTCTTCACTGAACAGGAACCGGAAACCCCGTGACACTTGCACGTCGTACCCAGACTGACGGCCAACTTCTGCGACACACAACACACACACACGGCATTATAAGGACTGGAAACTAACTATTATATAGGCGCTACTATCATGTGAGATAATATCAATTTGTGGAGCGCAGTGGTGTAAGGATATGTTCGGTGACTTGGAGCCGAAAGGTCGAGGGTTACGGAGGGTAGCCTACTAATCAACCTCAAGCAGCAGCGTAAAGACCCTGAGCAGGTCCTTCACTCGCCGTTGTTCATTCGCTTCAGATTCAGTGTCCGCGCTGTAGTCCGGAGCGCCTCTGAGTAGCTGTTTACTAAGTAGGTAGGCCTACTATCAATTGACGCAGGGCTGTACTTGTAAATTTTGAGGCGAGTACACGCCGGTAAAAAAATCGACTTTTTGGGCCGAAAGTTTTCCGACGACCTTTTTCTATTTTTAGTTAGCCTATAAAAAATTTCTGACGACTTTTTATCGCCTACTTTTCTCACCTTTTTGCTCGTAAAACGTTCCCGGCGGCCCAACAACCACTATTTTTACTCGTAATTTCATTTCTCACACATTTTTCTATTATCATTTGTGAGGCAAGTATACACGCTGAATATACCCACGCATACCCTCGTTTTTGGTGGTACACTCTAAACGCGAAGTATGTCATATGGTAAGCTTAAGCTTACTACGGCTTGTCCACTGGGTGGATAGTTTAAGCTATGTCTTATGGCAACCTCCACAGCTTACTTCGAAAGTAACTTCTTTACCTTACCACAAAGTAAGGTCAAGGTTACTTCGGGTTTGTCCAACAGGTGGATAGTTAAGGTAACCATGTGGCGACTTGCAGAGCTTACTTCACCAAGTTGCTTAGGTAACCATGTGGCGACTTGCAGAGCTTACTTCACCAAGTTGCTTAGGTAACCACGTGGCGACTTGCAGAGCTTACTTCACCAAGTTGCTTAGGTAACCATGTGGCGACTTGCAGAGCTTACTTCACCAAGTTGCTTAGGTAACCACGTGGCGACTTGCAGAGCTTACTTCACCAAGTTGCTTAGGTAACCATGTGGCGACTTGCAGAGCTTACTTCACCAAGTTGCTTAGGTAACCATGCGGCGACTTGCAGAGCTTACTTCACCAAGTTGCTTAGGTAACCATGTGGCGACTTGCAGAGCTTACTTCACCAAGTTGCTTAGGTAACCATGTGGCGACTTGCAGAGCTTACTTCACCAAGTTGCTTAGGTAACCATGTGGCGACTTGCAGAGCTTACTTCACCAAGTTGCTTAGGTAACCATGTGGCGACTTGCAGAGCTTACTTCACCAAGTTGCTTAGGTAACCATGTGGCGACTTGCAGAGCTTACTTCACCAAGTTGCTTAGGTAACCATGTGCCGACTTGCAGAGCTTACTTCACCAAGTTGCTAAGGTAACCAGCTTTGTACAATAATGCACATGGAAAAATAATGGTACTTGACAAAGTTTATTAGGTGTCTACATGTACATGGCAAGGCAACTTTTAAAAAGCTGTATAGGCTACTACTTCAGTGCTACTTCTATACAATGAACCTTGATATTTTCATCAGAATTAGTAATTAAAGTGAACTATTCAATACCGTAATATACTACAACAGGAAAACCCAATGATAAATTTTATTAATGTAATCGTCAGCATTATAATATGTTAAAGTCAACGATTTTATTACATTTAAACTCGTCAACATTACCAATCAAACAATCATCAAGTATAAACGGAGCCATAAAAGAGTAATAGTTTAAACAGGGATGGGTCCTGATTTCCAGTATGCAACTGCTTACATTGGATAGTCACAATTGCTGAGATCTAAGCATGCAAATTATTAGATTAAACACAGAATGAGAGTTTATCAGTAAAACAAGCTCTTAAGATCGGCATCAGTCTTACACTAGCAAAAAGTCAAGTAGGAGGATTATAACAAAGAACTCAATAGTTAATAGGAAACAAACATTAATTTGAAAGTCTGCAATGTTATTACATAACAGGAATGCATTTTATACTAACATCATCACAGTACTGATGCTAGTTATAGTAGCAGCATTAACAATAGTAACTAAAATAAATAACAGTAATCCTATTGTTACTAATAATTGATAATTAGTAATCATAATACTAATAGCAATGATACTAGTACAATCTCCGGCATTTTTTCAAGTCATACTATTAGCAATAGCGCAATAACAGCAACAATAGCCTTTAACGGAACATAATGGTCACTACCAATCACACCATAAATCACCTTTTAGCAAAAAATTCTTCAAATAAAAAAATTTCTATTATTCATCAAAGCATGTTAAGTTGAATTTAATCAATATTCGGTACACTATTAGCAATTGTGTGACAATTGCCATGCATAATAATAGAAGCAATGTTCAGCACATTGTACACTTTTAGAACAAGATCAAGAAATAAAAATTAATATTAAAGTCTTCCAAAGTGCTAAGTGATCACCAAAAAGTTATGTAAAAAAATCAAAATTCATAATTAGTCATGTTCTAGTAAAGTATACATAAATTTGTTGTAATCTACATTTAAAACCACAATCATAATATTTATTGAAACCAAAAGTAAAACAAAGATGGACGCAATATTGCAGTGAACTATACAACGACCAGAGCGACAATAACAGAACACAGAACTAGAAACGATTAGTCCACCGGCAATAGACGACACAGAAAATGACATCTTGTACTAGGAAGTAAGGCAGGCAATCAAACAACTGAAAAAAGGAAAAAGTCCCGGAGAAGATGGGATAACGGGAGAAATGACAATGGCGGGAGGAGAATAACTACATAAAGAAATACACAAATTATGCAACCAAATATGGAGGGAGGAAAAGATCCCAGAGGTGTGGACAAAATCTATCTTGACAGTACTACCAAAGAAGGGTGACCTGATGGAATGTAAGCACTATAGAACAATTGCACTAATGAGTCACATGGGTAAAGTGATGATGAAGGTACTAACATACAGACTAAGGGGTCAACAGGAGAAACAGATTGTGGATGAACAAGCAGGATTCAGAAGGGAGAGAAGTACCGTACAGCAAATACTGATGTTAAGACTAATAGCAGAAAAAGCAAAAAGGAAAGGCAAAGTTATATACAATTGCTTTATAGATTTCCAAAAAGCATTCGACTCGGTCAAAGAGAATGTAATATGGGCAACTCTCCGATCCTATGGAGTGGGAAAACTGGTGCAAATTCTGCAAAATACCGGCGGTCAACGACAGCAGTAAGGATAGACAAGGAACTAGGTGAATAGTTTAAAATCAATATAGGAACAAAGTAGGGAGATCCAGTCTCACCCATTGAATTCATTGGATACTTGGAAAGAGTAATGGATGAGATACAGGACAACGGGACGGGAATATCGGTGCAAGGACAAACAATTAACAATCTAAGATTTGCGGATGACGTAGATCTCCTAGATGAAAATTTTGACATACTGCCAGAGAATGTGAAACTGTTGGATAGAGCGGGAGAAAAGGCACACTTGAAAATCAACATCGGAAAGACAAAGACAATGGCATTTGAGAAAGAAGAAATAGAAAAGAATATCAAAGTTAGAGGAGAAAACATCGAAAATGTCACAAAATTTGTTTACTTAGGGAGCCTACTAACGTCAGATAACAACTGCACGAAGGAGATTAGAAGAATAAACAAAGCAAAAGGGATAATGGCGAAATTCAACAACATATGGAGGAGTAAAACAATGTCACATGGCATAAAGAAAAGAATACTAGAAACATGCGTATTCAACACGGCATTGCATGCATGCAAAACCTGGACACTAAAAAAGAAGGACAAAGGATATTGGCATTCGAAATGTACTGTTATAGGAGAATACTGCAGATAAACTGGGCACAGAAAATAACTAACATAGAAGTGCGAAGAAGACTCAACAGCAAATCAGATATGGTAGAAACCATAATGAAAAAGAAACTGAAACTATTCGGACACATCCAAAGAATGAGTGACGATAGAAAGATAAAGAGCATAATGACGGGAATCATGGAGAGAGTGAGGAGAAGGGGAAGACCATGCAGAGAATGGTTGCAGGACACAGAAGAGTGGTGTGGGATGAATGTGCAGGAGCTAACACACCGAGCACGGGACAGGGAATCATAGAAGAGAGTGCGCAGTGGACACCTACGACAGCCGTCAGCCCATGGACAATGAAGAAGAAGATTCAAAAGCATACATAGTACAACAGTTATAACAGATTGTAATGAATGAAATGAGAAAAGCAGCAATCTTCATATTGTTCCAAATGGGACATAACAATTAATCATAATTTATATTCATATTTTTGCACGCTCTCAATCTGTGATCACTACAAAATTTAAAATGCTACACCTCCTATCAAGTTCCTAGTTCCTGCTACACTACAATGTCCATTGATGCAGAATTTTTGTGGAATGCTGCGAATCTGCTTTCCATGAGGCCTGTTACTTTATTATTATTAAATTAATTTGTAACGCGTGCAATGTCACACCAAAATGTGAATCTGAGGCGCGAATAGTCAGCCGCCAGAGAACCACGTGCTTGAAAGCCAAGGAGAAGTATTGAGTATTGAGCCGCTTTTTGAAGGAAGTGAAATTGAGCTTCGAAGACAGAGTGGAAGTCGATTCCATTCCCTGGGTGCAGAGGCATGGAATGCACGCAAGCCCATAACTTTTGCATCGAGGTTCAGCTAAAAGATTTGTACCCGATGAACGCAAGCAACGATAAGGAATGTAAGGAGTTAGTAGTGACTGAAGGTAGGAACGTGTGTTGATGCCGAGGGATTTGTAGGTCAGGCATGCCAATTTGAATTTTATCCTGTACCGAACAGGAAGCCAGTGCAATTGATGGAGTAGGGCTAAGAAATTAGTTTGTATTGGTGCACACAGCACAACACGCGCTAAGGAGTTTTGGATGTGTTGTATCCTGTTGAGCTCAGTGTCTGGTGCCCACAAAAACGGCGTTAGCATAATCAAGGCGAGAGGAGACAAGAGAACAGGCAATGGTTTGAGACATATATACAAAGTCAGGGCCGACCTGATGTGACGTATTGCCCGAGTGTGATAGATACAAGATTTACAAGTGCTTGTTATGTGCGGTCAAAATGTGACCTTATTGCCTAGGGTTATACTAAGTGTTTTGACAGTGTCTGACAGATGCCCAGCAGTGCCGGCAAGGTTGATATTAGAAAGTGGAGGGAAAGAGTGCAGGCGCTGGCGTGACCCAAACAAAAATTGCCTCAGATTTGTCAGGGTTTATGGCCAAACCATTGAAACAAAACCAGGAGTACATAGATGAAAGGCACTCTTCAAGTTTAAGTTTGCCTGACTGATCAGTGTGTGACAAAGCAATATGAAGCTGGGTGTCATCCGCATACTGCTGCAATTGGATTCCAAAGTGATTAGCAATGCGACTGATTGGGGAAGTAAAGACAGTAAATAGTAAGAGGCCAAGAACAGATCCATGTGGAACTCCAGCAGTGCAAACAGTGGACTCAGATCGAGCGGTCCCAATGCCGACCTGCTGATTCCGGTCATGCAGGTAAGAAGCTAACCAGTTTAAGGCTGTCCCAGAGACGCGAAAGCTATTGGCAAGTCTTGAAAGAACTGATGGTCAACAGTGTCAAAGGCTGCACTGAGGTCAAGACATACTGAGAGGCAGGCTTTCCCGTTGTCAATAGACGAGAAGATGATATCCAGTGTAGACACAAGGGCGGTCTCAGTGGAATAGCCTTTGCGGTAAGATGACTGATAAGGACTGAAGTTGGGACAAGAAGTGATGTGTTTCTTAATACGAGTGAGAAACAGACGTTCGAGGATCTTAGAAATTTATTAAGGCCGGAAATAGGTCTGAAGTTTGAAAGATTGCTGAAGAGTCTAGGTTAGGTTTTTTAAGCAAGGGTGTGACTAGAGCAAATTTGAAGCATGACGGAAAATGTCCTCCAGCAAAAGACAGGTTGGCCAAGCGTGCAATAAGGTGGGAGAAAACATCAGAGCAGGAAAGCATAAGAGATGTTGGGATGAAATCCATTTGGGATAATTTAGGAGCCATGCTTTTAAGAAGATTGTAGACTTCAAAGTAGGGGACAGGTGGCAAGTCACTGAAGGCAGATCCAGAGAAATCAGAGTCAAGCAGCAGGTCATTCCATAATAAATAAGCAGTACATTTAGCAATTTTACATTTTAAATTGTTAATCTTGTTGATAAAAAATGCAGCAAAGCGAGAACACAGAATTTGATTTTCAGAGTCTGAGCGTTGGCAATCGACAGTATCTTTCGAGTGCAGAAGATGTTGGGAGATGCGCCATCGATCCCGTGGATTATCAGCGCTTTCGAGTTGGCTATGAAAAAAATGACGTTCTTGATTCATTTATTAGTTCGTTTGCAACACGGCAATGACGACGATCTTTGTTACAGATCGATGACTGCAGGAACATCTGAAAACAAGAACCCAGAATTTTAATAATAGTATCGCAAAAAAAGAATGAATACAATTTTTAATTATAATGTGACAATAGACCTCACACATAGTGTCCTCGACAACCCATTTGGAGGGTGATAGACAAAAGTGTGCAGTCATGCTAAAATTACCCTCGAAATTTACAATCGTATTGACTGAAGTCATTTATTAAATGACAAACAAAAAAGCAACAAAATATATGCAATGACAACATATTTACAGAAGCGTTCTCTGCTGTTGATGTCAAAAGGACAACCCTAAAGGACTTATAAACCTGCTAAGTCAAGGGTTGTCTTCTTTCCATTGGAATTATTTCGAATGACCTAACGATATTTGGATACTGGTATATTAGGGTTGTCCAGAAAAAACAAAAAGTTTCAGAAAACACCAAAAGTGAAATTTTTCCCATGATTTTATTCATGTGTGGCCTACAGATATTTTTTTACAGAATTTTAAAATGTCATCCTGAGGTCCCTTATGGCCCCTGAATTTAGGGACCGATTTTGATAGAAATCGCACTGTATTTTCAATACGAACAACTGATGGCGAAGCAGATAGGACTCACAGTTGCACTATTAGACACCAAACTGATATAATTTTCATTACTCACTAATCAGCAATAAAACAAGTTGAAATGTACATTCTGAGCAATATAAGGGGGCCGTCCATAAATGACGTCACGCAATTTAGGATGATTTTTGACCCCGAACCCTCTCATTACACATCGTCACAAAATTCATACGATATCTAGTAAGAAACTGTCACAAATAGTCACAGATGTGTGACCCGGCCCCTACCCCAGCGTCGCATCATATCATCGATTCATATGGTTCACATCCCTATTTTTCACATAATGTTAGTAATGCGACTGTTGTGAATGCCTTGACACCACATCAGGGGCCATGAGGGACCTCAGGATGACATTTTAAAATTCTGTAAAAAATATCTGTAGGCCACACATGAATAATATCATGGGAAAAACCTCATTTTGGGTGTTTTCTGAAACTTTTTGTTTTTCTGGACAACCCTACTGGTAAATACACAGTGCCAGACAAGTAAGAAAGATGAGGAAAACTTAACATGTTCGTAACTGATGAGATTCGAATTAAAATGAGATTCGATTTAAAAAATAAAAAGCACTGCATTCACTATTTCATACCAATTTAACACACACACACAGCATAAATATTTGCACATGCGGCCCCCAGGTCCAATAATGCTTTAATGCAGTCCTAAATTGTTTCAAATATGGTAAAATTGTTTCAAATATGGTATTTTTATCTATATTTTTCAATGGCTACAAGACGAGAATTACAAAATCATGGACCCATGCATTTGACCGATGTGCTTAGTCTACTCAGATCTACACTTAGCCCAGAGATGGCCAAAGAAAAAGGTCTTGAGCAACTGGTAGAAAGCAGTAAAATTATTCTGAGGTAGTAAGTGCAGCGCGAACCCATTTTAAGTGGAGGTGCTAACAACTGAGAAGGCTCAATGAGCACTATGTGACCAAAGAGTGAAAGGAACCATGACTCATAGCCAAAGAGCACAAAGCTCGATGAATAAATTTCTATAACAAATTAATGAATAAATAAAGAATAAACACAATTTGAAAATACATGAGTCTCAGTTAGCCCTGGCAAAGCCAATACCATACTGTAGTCGGGAGCACTTCGGACTAGAGTCTTGAAGAGGCGGTGCAGCAAGTGCTCTTACATACATAGGACTACTTGCATGCTCACCACACATAATCCTGAGCAGTTATACAAGAGACAGTGGGATGTAGAAGCGAACATTTACAGGTACAAATATCATATGTATGCATTGTTCTATTTATAGAAACTCTTGATGATTTCAGAGAAACTGGAGCCAATTCTTTGATGTCATTGTCACATTCATGCCCAGAAGCCTAAAATCTGTAGGAAATTGGAAACTTCATGTTAGAGGCAAAATTTTCATGAAAATTTGTTGTAATCTGCAAACAATTGTTGGGAGTCATTTACTTTCCAAGATATGGGTCATATTTAACCCAACCCGCTTGGCCTCATTCCTTTGGACTTCTCAGCTCGTGTGAGAGCTAGAAGTATTCTTGGTGTCATTATTCAGCTCTACTGATGAACTATTTGAGTAGATTATTTATGACTATTTAAAAGTGTAATATAGAGCCCATATTTGACAAGTATTTAGCACTTTAACCTCGACCTCGAACAGCCTCTGAAGAAATCAGAATGGGATCTCTAATGGTTGCTCTGCTAGAATTTTTTTCCATAATTCTGTGAATATCAATGTCCATTCTTCTGAAATTGGAATCGTCCAATGTTCAACTTACTTTTTTTTGGCGTAATTATAGACTGAATAATTATAGAATCCCATTCCGATTTCTTCAGTCTTGTACAAGACTCTGTAGTCTAGAAGTGTGATTCTTCGGATTTAAGAAACACAGCAAGGACAGTGAATGTAAAGTGTCAAATTGTCAAATATGGTCTCTATGTTAAAGTTTTAAACAGTTGTCATTAATCTACCCAAACATGTCATCGTAACAGCTGAATAATGACACCAAGAACACATTTCTAGCTCTGCTGGAAGATTGAGAACCAGTATTTCAGAGTGATGTAATTGATGAAAAAATGTTCTCTTGGGTTTAACATTCTTATGTGATCCAACAAGTATGCCAAATTCCAAGTAAATCTGAGTCTGTCATGTCAATCATGGCTGCAAATTAAGTTGATTTGACAGTTTATGCATCAGACTTTTATATGTATGCACAATGCATGTGCTATTTATGGGTTAGCCTAAAAAGCAAAGAATGATAATTAATGTTCTACTTGCCTCATACGCCAGTGGGACTCTTTTCCAAAGATGAAACCTAAGAAATTACAAGAATACATTCATTACATTTCCTATAAGCAACACAATATGTGCAGAGCTCAGTTCATTGAATATTTTGCTCTAAATTTTCCCTTTAGGGATTCTCAACTGACACCATTTTACAGCATATGTTTAGTGCACCATCGGTTAATGGGTTATACAAAAAAAAAAGGTCTAATAGAAACTACTAATGGCCAAAAGTTTGTGACCGGCATATTTTAATGAATTCACGGAAAAAAAGGAACTTTAGTAAGAATATCGAAATGAAATTTTACAGCCTTAAAGACAATTGATATCTGCACATGGTGGTCAGATTCCATAAAAATATTTCAAACACAACAAAAGTTATACCACTTTTAGTGGGGCCACCCCCATTTCTTGACGATTCAAAGACGTAACGCAGCAAAAAGTAGCAAAAACACGATTTTATTAAGTCTTATCTCAAATAATTGCTATCAACTAGGCTTTGATAATGCCAGATGATTCTTAATATTATATTTAAAAAAGGAACAGGGTACCAGCGTAGCTGCACGTCACTGAGAATTCACTTAGCAAGATGACAATCAAATTGGCAAATAAGAAATCTGTCACATTAATCAACAGGTCCATCAAGAACTTTACAAAGAGACTCAAAAGAAGTTTTGGCACTGGTGGTGGTCACATTGAACACAAGTTGTGAAGCACTACCGAGTTCATTCGACAAGTCATTTGAGATGAGACTTAATAAAATCGTGTTTTTGTTACTTTTTGTTGCGTTTCGTTTTTGAATCGTCAAAAACGGTAGGTGGCCTCACTAAAAGTGGTATAACTTTTGTTGTGTTTGAAATATTTTGATGAAATCTGGCCATCATGTGTAGATATGAATTGTCTTTACACCTGCAAAGATTCATTGTGAAATTCTTAGTTCTGGCCATGATATTAGCAAAAAACCTAATTTTTTGTTGCATTTCGTTTTGAATCGTGAAGAAACGGTGGGTGACCTCACTAAAAGTGATATAACTTTTGAGTCAATATATTTGTTAAAAATTCAACATTTGTTTGGTTCCTGAACTTGGACTTAGATGTAGCTCCCTACACCCGTCATTCTATAAGTGGGGTCGTTCCATGCCAGATCAACCGATGCCTCCCACTCTACGAACCAGATTTTCTTTCAAAATTCGTGAATTTTAATGCGAATTTGCGTTTTCAAATTTCCCCCCATTTTCAGACGTCAATAACTTTTGATGTGGAGCAGCTAAAGACATTTGGTTTTCAGTTTACAGTTTTGTGCAAAGCATGGATTGGTAAGGTCATTTAATATTTGCTGTCTTTGATATGAGGAATTAATAAGAATTTTTGACAAGTGTCAAAATATTTCATGCGTCTGCAAACATAACAAAAATGGGTCTAGCTGTGATGGAAGCCGAGATACAGGCATTCAAACATACGAGGTCAAGTGGGTTGGGTCAAAGTTTGACGATCCATATCTCGGGGTGCAGCTGACCCTAAAAAATTTTTCTTGGGTTTACACATGACTCGTGTAACCCATAGGCGTAACTTTTTATTGTGACGGTGGTGTCCAGTCACCACCACTTTTAAAAGTGGTGGTGAAATTCACCACCACTTTTTGGTCCTGCAAAAAATAATTTTTTTGGCATGGAAGCATTTGCCTGTCTTCTTAACAAACATGACAAATTTACACATTTAAAAGGACATACTTTGGAATTGAATAAGTTTAAATTAATTTTATTGTGAAATTTAAAAAAATTAAAACAAACCTCAAACTTGGCAGAAGAGTAGTCATGTACAGCTTTGAGTGACATTTACAGTCATTTCGATGTCCAAAACATGCAAAACAACAAGTCACTGGTTTTGTTAATAACGAAAACATGGCATCAGTGAAATGATAAATCACTATGGGGGCATTCCAGGTCAAATCAACACAGTTTTGAATTAAAATCTGCATCATCATCTCCGATTTTGATTAAATTTGGCATGATGGTAGAACCCATTGAGAAACTCTCAAAACTAAAATTTTAGATTTTGGGTCAACCGGTTTCCGAGATATGGGCCATTGAACCTTGACCCAAACGACCCGATTTGTGCAGACCGAACGAGGTTTAAATTGCTGTATCTCAGCTTCTATTGCACCTAGAAACAAAAGTGAGATACCAAATTAAAGCTAAGTGAATGCTCTGTTTGGGCAAGGTAGCTAAAAATAGTTATTTTGAGTAAAAAAATTAATGTGAGCATCTGTAACCTATTAACCCTGACCCAGGTCACTTTGTACTCTCATGAATTGTATGAACTTTTTACCATTCAAAGATCTCACTATTTTAAAGAGTTGATGGAAATTTCAGAGTGGGCACTCCAGTAGCTTTTTTGTTATGATTTTTTTAATGGTCACCCAAGGATGCGAATCACACGGTGAATGAAGGTACACGTGTCAAATGAAGTCTTTGACAGCTAGTAAATATCATTTTTAGTGAAAAAGACATTTCAAACCTCTGTCAAATCAAAATTCACAATCTAGTCAGTTTCAGGTCAAGCTATATATTCTGTTTCCACAGAGCTATTGCAGATTGCATCTCGAGGGCACTCAGCAAATGTGCCTCCCAGTGCTTGGTATTTATTTATTGGTCAAATTTCTATAAACCGCATCTCAGCGTACGAGGACTTATAATATGCCTCCCACAGTACTTTCCTATTCAGAGTGACAGCCCCAAGGAAATTGTAAACTCTTGAAACAGCAAAGGGATGAGCTCCCTACACCGTTCATTCAATGTGTTTTTCACATTTTAAAAACAGTGAAAGGCTCAAGGTCAAGGTGCTAGATTGTCAAATATGGTTTCTCTGTCGAACATTTAAAGAATCATAAATAATCTACTCAAATGGGGCATTCCATGCCAAATCAACACATTTGAAGAAAAAAATGAACATCATCATTTCCAATTTTGTTGAAATTTGGTATGGTGACAAGTCACCGTGAAAAAATTTCAATACCAGAATTTTAGATTTTTGGGTCAACCGGTGTCCGAGATATGGGTCAGTGAACTTGACCGAAATTGACCGATTTCTGCTGACCGGCCGATGTTCAAACTGCTGTATCTCAGCTTCTACTGCACCTAAAGACACAATTAAGATATCAAATTGAAGGCATTAAATAGTTATATCTGAGTAAAGCATTCACAAGTATTCATAATTAGTGAAAAAAAATTTCTGAGCATCTGTAACCTAGTGATACTGACCTAGGTCAGTTTGTAAAATCAGAATATTATAAAATAATTCCCATGCAAAGCTTTCATTGTTCCTAACAATTGGTGAAAATTTCAGAGTGGGCGCTCTTATAGTCTATTTACAGCGATTTTTTTAAAGGTACAGTCGTTGTTGTAATTCACGACCGGCGATATGACATGAATATTTAACTGCTGAATCCCAGCTGTTAACACCAATGCATTTTTACACATTTCTTGTTCTAAGTTCTAGCATTAATATCTTTCACAGCATGGAGTAAAAGAATTAGGCTTATTTGCATGCTCACTGGTTCTTATTTACATGTACACATGTAAAGGAATTGTTTAGGTCCTCAATTTCATAGTCTTTCCTGCTGTCTTAAAATAAAAATGATAATATTATGACATCGGTTGCAATTTTAAATAGCCTTTTGTGTTGTTATAAGTGGAGTTGTGATAAAATACCTCAAATAGACATACTGCTCTAATAGAATCTTAAAATAAGTCTCCAAGTATATCTGACATAGTCTTACAGATCATGTTGTGATCCATTCAAATATCATAAATAGCAATTAAAGGTGACTGGATTACAAGCTACCACATCAGCTACAATACAGCTGCATCTTTCTATAGAGGTCGTGGATAAGCTGTGTGCTCCATGTAGCAAAGATATTTCAATTGTTTAACAAGCCCAGGAGAAACATAATAACTCATCATCAGAAGGAGACCCTGAACCCATGACCACTGATTTAGTCAACGATGTCTACCACTGATGCACTGTCTATGCTAAATTCATCACTGTCAGGACTCAGTGAGTCCCCTGTTGCGAAAAGAAAACTATATGCCAAGTACTATGCAAAGAAAAAGCTTTTGAATATACACCAATCTGTTAAGAAGTAACTAACTATGATAAGAGGAAGTGATGTTGTTGATAGTGATGAATGAAAAAGCGAACAGGAGACGGAACATGAAATTATCTGTCAACTGAAAGAAAAGTTCAACATGTGCACATTAATAGCAAGTGGACAACTAGAATGCATCAGGAAAAAATAACTTTAATTTTATGTGACATAAATTTGTTGCATTTGGATATTATAATAGTCTCTCTTTAGATTCAATAAATTGATATGCTGCAGATTTGTGGATGTGGTAGGGATATCAAAGATCTATTTGGCAAGGTACAATAGTCGCGAATCTTAACCATGATGGCACCTTTAAGAAATCACTGTAAATAAGCTATAAGAGCGCCCACTCTGAATTTTTCACCAATTGTTAGGAACAATGAAGGCTTTGCATGGGAATTATTTGATAATATTCTGATTTTACAAACTGACCTAGGTCAGTATCACTAGGTTACAGTTGCTCAGATTTTTTTTCCCACTAAATATGAATGCCTGTGAATGCTTTACCCAGATAGAACTATTTAATACCTTCAATTTGATATCTTAATTGTGTCTCTAGGTGCAGTAGAAGCTGAGATACAGCAGTTTGAACATCGGCCGGTCAGCAGAAATCGGTCAATTTCGGTCAAGTTCACTGACCCATATCTCGGACACCGGTTGACCCAAAAATCTAAAATTCTGGGTTTGAAAGTTTTTCGTAGTGGCTTTTCACCATACCAAATTTCAACAAAATCGGAGATGGTGATGTTTGATGACTGTGTTGATTTGGTGTGGAATGCCCCAAATAGGTCATTAAAAGAGCTGCATAATGACACCAAGAAGACTTTCCAGCTCTGATGGAAGTTGAGATACAGGCATTCAAACATACGAGGTCAAGTGGGTCGAGTCAAAGTTTGACGACCCATATCTCGGGTGCAGTTGACCCAAAAAAATTTCTTGGGTTTACACATTACTCGTGTGACCCAACAAGTGTGCCAAATTTTAGGAAGATCCGAACCAGTTACGTCCATTTTCAGGACCGGATTAAGGCATGTTCAACATGTTCGGCCAAACAGGGCCCCACATTTTAGGAGGCCCCACACATAAAAGAGGAATCATTTCAGCATTGTTAATATATTTTAATAGCAAAAACGAGTTTAAATCTCTGAACAAAAAGCAAAATTATTAGAAAACTACTGATTTTAACATAGGCTATACAACTGTTGCACATGTGTGGAGCCCTTATTGGAGTTTCCATTACAGGGCTGGATTAAGGCATGTCCAACATGTTCGGCCAACTGGACACGGATCTTCTTCCAACTACCCCTTAAAAGCCCTCTGGCTCGATGCAGTGCTTGTGAATAAGCTGGTGCCTGCAATTGACTTTCGAGGGTGCCTAAGCAGTATAGAAACCACGATTAAACCGTAGCAGTAACTACAGCAAGAAGGAGCATGTGGCCCTGAAAAACTGACACCTATTTTTCATTTATTCATTCATTCATTCTGCGTCACTTCAGGAACCTACATGTAGACCAGCAGTTCCCAACATGTGGCCCGCCAAGCCTTAAAAAATGGCCCGCCAGGCCTCAAAGTGGCCCTCATCTCTCAAAGAATTAACAAAGATATATGAAAAAATTGACAATTTTGACAGGATAGAACACATAGTTATTTTTTACAGTGACATTGCCTTAGAGTTTCACGCCTGCCTAACTACTTCCTGGTTACCAGTCTTGAGAAACCTCTAGCCTTATCATTCTCACTTGAGCCACCTCTAACGGTGACTAGGGAAAATAAATCTAGCAACTTCTAGGTGTAACTAGTCACTGGCTCGGCCAGCCTGGAACGACCCCTAGCACTGATGTTCTGTTCGCACTCATCTTCCCCTTCCCTTCCCACTTTATCTTACCAGAAAAGATGTCAACAAAATGAAATTAACAGAATTGTTTTCTAGAGCAATTTTAGATACAGACAGTCGGGAAATAGGCAGTTTATACTTGCTTAGAACACGTACTTTGTTGCAGCGTGTACCTTTATGCAAAAAAGAGTAGTTGGGTTTAAATTTTCGGATAGTCACTGTATAAAAATATTTTACCAAAATAAAAATATTTTTCGACATACCTACCCAATTTTTTAGAGCTCTGTTACCGGAAACACAACATTATTTTTTTTGGCCTAAATTATAAAACTTTTATATGCTTTTAGTTAATTAAATTTTAGCATTGTGGCCCCTAATGTTTTTTAACTAAGAAAAAGTGGCCCTCTTGTCCTCCGACTTAGAAATAGTGGCCCTGAGGTTAAAAAAAAGGTTGGGAACCACTGAAGTAGACCTACCTTTGAAGCAAATAGACTACTTTTTAATTTTTTTACAAATTTCTTTGCACTAAAGAAACTATTCATATTAAAAAATCATAAAAAGGTGAAGCAGAGAAATTTATTTTAATTAAGAAACTTCAATGAGAAATACCAACGCTTGTTCCTAATTTCCTGCTTCGCATTTTTTAACCTCTTGCTAAAAAATGTAGCCATGATTACCGTGTGTTTGCCCCCTCCTGCAAACATTTATGCGGGTACCCATGTATACGAATGTTGAATCATTGAATAGGTCTACAACACATTGTGTGTCATTTTGTCGTCCTTTTGCAAGGTGGGACCCCCACAGTTCAACTGAACAGGGCCCCACATTTGTTAATCCGGTCCTGTCCATTATGGTTGTAAATTTGGTTGCATTGACATGCAATCACCCATACATTAACAAACCTGACCAATTTACACATTTTAAAAGAACATACTTTGGAAATGGACAAGTTTAAAGAAATTTTATTGTGAAATTTAAAAAAGAATTTAAACAAACCTCAAAATTTGCAGAAGAGTAGTCAAGTACAGCTTTGAGTGACATTCACCGTCATTCCGATGTCCAAAACATGCAAAACAACAAGTCGCTGGTTTAGTTTTATGAAAACATGGCAGCAGTGAAATGATAAATCAATAGGGAGACTTTACTGAGAAGACTGCTCCTGCAAATCATTGACATCTAGAAAAACAAAATGCAAGGAAGCAAAAAGTAACCAAGTTAAAGATAATAATTAGAAAGGTGAAGTGCTTAGTTGATTTTCCTTCGATCCGGGATCGAGCAATAAGGGTGAGCAGCCTCAAGTGTTAGGGGTCATGCAAATAGAAACCTCTAGTTCAAGTTGGACATTACCCGTATATATGCAGTAAGGCCAACCAATCCTTCATGCATTGCATATGCTATCAGCTTGTGGCCTCACTGCTACATTGTGCATCAGTGTGATGGGGCTTTGTCGTGATGCAGGACAGGAGTAAACCCCAACCTGTTTTCAAAATTTAATCCTTTGGTTTTAGTCGGCCTCGTGATAACTCATCTTACAAAGCACATGTGCCAATAAAGCTAGTACACGACTCTTCCCAGCAGTGCCCTGTGTAACCCAAGTCATTCTCTACATGGTTGTTGCCACCAAAAAGATTTGTCGGTAGAGGTGTAGAACGGCTCAGTAGCAATTAAACAATATGGTTGTCACAGATAAGGGCAAAAGAGAGTGGTCTCACTGATGACGATAGATAGCCCAATGTTTCCACGATAGTAAGCAAGTCAGGTAGTTGTCAAAATACCATGAAAATGTATATTTTTGTAAATATTAATACGCTTAAATAAGCTAAAGAATACAGCAAAATCTAAATATGGACAGTGCCGGTGTAAACACTGGGCTTGATCGAGGTAGGTAACAGGGCTGGGAAACTTTGGGCTATCGATCGCCGTAGGTGAGACCACTCTATTCTGCCTTATATGTGACGACAATATTGTTTACTTGCTACCGAGCCGTTCTAGACTTTTACCAGGGCCCCATATTAGAGAAAAAAGTTGCTCCATTTGAGAATGATCTACAGAAGGCACACTTTTTTAAAATCAATTATTGCAAGCCCGTGTGGTGCACGAGCACAAGCTAAGCTACGAGGCGCCATAAATATACACTAACAAAATGTAACAATAGGCCTAAATTAAGAGTTTACTAAAAGTCCTATTATCAACATCAACAGAATCATTAAGACACGCACTTAATGCAGTTCTGGATAATTTTTCGGGAGTTCGGCGGCTTTCTATATAACGGTTATCGGGAAAATGGACTTTGTGTAGTTTCAGCGTTTTCGGGAATTCGGGTTTCGGGTCGACCCCGACGCCTAACCTGAACAGAACAGACCCTCACTACACCAGTAAACTAACGCACTACCGTCTTTATGTCCCCGATACTATAGCTATGCCAAATTACAGTTAAATCAAATTATGGCACAGAATGCCAATATATTTTCAAATAGTCTACTTACGAATTTTCGAAGTTCTTCCATAATATTGAACCACGCGGTCGCCGCCATTCTTAGGTCGCCACGCTGCTTCTCTTGAAGCTGATCGTGTCACGCTGGTACCCTGCTCTTTTCCGGTTCAAAGCTGATACTGTGCTTTACCGCTTAGCAACAGTTAGCAGCAAATGTACAGAAAGGCTCTGGCGAAGTAGGCCTGAGCATGTAGGCCTATATTTCATTCCATGTTTTACTCGATGGCGCTGTCACAATATTATTGTTTAATGTTAGTTACACAGTGCATGAATGTCAGATTGTCGTGTTGCAAAAATTCTGACGCATTCTCTGCAATGAGAGAATGCTTGCCACGTCAACCGTCATATGTAGGCAACATTTAATAATTTTAATGTCTTATGTTTTCGGGTAACCATCTTAAACGAAAAGCACTACCATCGAAATTGCCCATAACCATGATCGATTCTAGGCCTACTGGCTGCAGTAGATCTATTGTATAAGTAGATCTTTTGCATAATATTATATTCTTGTCATTGACATGCCGACTTCATATGATTAGTTAATATGGCATTCAGTCCTGTTTCTAACTCTGAATGTACAATGGTAAGGAGACCCATTCTGCCTTCTATCTCATCTGGATTTTCTCGTTTGGCCTAACGAAGTGTAATAAAAGTAGGGTGAGCCTGATCGCAAACAGGAGTTAGCCTACGTGATGTTTATTATTGCTATGTCCAATACCAAACGCAGTTGCTGCTCATGTCGTCCCTCTCATGTCGCTTCATGTGGCAACATACGGCGAATTTATGTCTCGTCTCGTCGTTTTAAGCAACTCTATGCCACGTCTTATTTCCTATGTCTAGCCTATTATTACTTCTGTGTTTTACATGTCTGACCTAGCTGTAACTTGGTGCGTTTTATCACCCTGATTGTCTTACTTTGAAATTAAACGAATATACTATTGTCATGCTTGTGCTATTCAAGTCATGACATATTATCATTCATGTCGTGCAATGTGTACCATGCCATGTTATGTCAAGTCATGACATCTAAAGTCATGTCAAGTCATCGTCTAATCTCGTCACGTCACGTCACGCCGTCATGTCGCTTAACGTCACGTAGTCAAGTCAAGTCACGCAACGCAAGCCATGCCGTGCCAAGTCATGTCATGTCGTGCCACGCCACGTTGTCACGGCACGTCTTTGCATATCGTGCCATGTAGGCTATGCTAATATCACATCACATTTAGCCTACATTTCGTGCCATGTCAAGTCATGCAATAGTAGTAGGCTATGCCATGTTCATTCATTTATTGATTTCGAGAATTTATGTAGCGCATGTTCGAGAAAACTACTCAGAATTACGTCGATTTTTTTTACAATGTGGCATTCCCACTTTCCTTTTCAGTGACCGATTATCGTGTGTTAATATCAAACACCATTGTTTCGCTTTTGCAATAATTTATTTGGAGGTTGTAGCCTAAGTAAGTCTAAGTGTAGCTTATGACGATTAGACAAAAGCAGTGAAATTTTACTGGGTAAATCTAGGGGTAACTCAACACGTGCTCGATGGCAATCGGAATTTTGTACTTGAAGTGTCAATATATATGATTCAAATAATCATGCATTTTAAAACTTTGGATATCTAGACTGTATAAATCAAAATTTACATAGCCTAATTTACACGATTAAAATGAATATTTAGTTAGGAATATTCTTGTTTCGGTTTCATACTTTAACAGGCAATTTTATGCTCGGATTACCGCTGAACGGCTTGGCGACGTGGTTAGGCCGCGAGCCCTTGACCACGGCAGCCGGGGTTCGAGTCCCGCCTTAAGAATATTATTTTTTTCTTCGAACAAATTTCTTAAAACAAATGTTTTTCAAATTAAGGAACATATTTTACAATACAATTATCTCACCGTTTAGTCTAAATTACGTGCATGTCAAGTCATGACATTGTAATAATTATTTTTAGGCTAGGCCTAAGTCACGTCATAATTATTAGGGCCATACCATACGCAAACTATTTAAAAGATGTTGAATATTTCTTTTATAATGTGAATATGGCATTGTCGCAGTTCCTATCTCTGACTTATTATGGCAGGCCACAGTTTATGACGATTAGGCAACACTTAGTCTAGTGAAATTTTACTGGGTAAATATAGGGGTAACTCAACACGTGCTCGATGGCAATCGGAATTTTGTACTTGAAGTGTGAATATATATGATTCAAATAATCATGCATTTTAAAACTTTGGATATCTAGACTGTATAAATCAAAATTTACATAGCCTAATTTACACGATTAAAATGAATATTTAGTTAGGAATATTCTTGTTTCGGTTTCATACTTTAACAGGCAATTTTATGCTCGGATTACCGCTGAACGGCTTGGCGACGTGGTTAGGCCGCGAGCCCTTGACCACGGCAGCCGGGGTTCGAGTCCCGCCTTAAGAATATTATTTTTTTCTTCGAACAAATTTCTTAAAACAAATGTTTTTCAAATTAAGGAACATATTTTACAATACAATTATCTCACCGTTTAGTCTAAATTACGTGCATGTCAAGTCATGACATTGTAATAATTATTTTTAGGCTAGGCCTAAGTCACGTCATAATTATTAGGGCCATACCATACGCAAACTATTTAAAAGATGTTGAATATTTCTTTTATAATGTGAATATGGCATTGTCGCAGTTCCTATCTCTGACTTATTATGGCAGGCCACAGTTTATGACGATTAGGCAACACTTAGTCTAGTGAAATTTTACTGGGTAAATATAGGGGTAACTCAACACGTGCTCGATGGCAATCGGAATTTTGTACTTGAAGTGTGAATATATATGATTCAAATAATCATGCATTTTAAAACTTTGGATATCTAGACTGTATAAATCAAAATTTACATAGCCTAATTTACACGATTAAAATGAATATTTAGTTAGGAATATTCTTGTTTCGGTTTCATACTTTAACAGGCAATTTTATGCTCGGATTACCGCTGAACGGCTTGGCGACGTGGTTAGGCCGCGAGCCCTTGACCACGGCAGCCGGGGTTCGAGTCCCGCCTTAAGAATATTATTTTTTTCTTCGAACAAATTTCTTAAAACAAATGTTTTTCAAATTAAGGAACATATTTTACAATACAATTATCTCACCGTTTAGTCTAAATTACGTGCATGTCAAGTCATGACATTGTAATAATTATTTTTAGGCTAGGCCTAAGTCACGTCATAATTATTAGGGCCATACCATACGCAAACTATTTAAAAGATGTTGAATATTTCTTTTATAATGTGAATATGGCATTGTCGCCGTTCCTATCTCTGACTTATTATGGTAGGCCACAGTTTATGACGATTAGGCAACACTTAGTCTAGTGAAATTTTACTGGGTAAATATAGGGGTAACTCAACACGTGCTCGATGGCAATCGGAATTTTGTACTTGAAGTGTGAATATATATGATTCAAATAATCATGCATTTTAAAACTTTGGATATCTAGACTGTATAAATCAAAATTTACATAGCCTAATTTACACGATTAAAATGAATATTTAGTTAGGAATATTCTTGTTTCGGTTTCATACTTTAACAGGCAATTTTATGCTCGGATTACCGCTGAACGGCTTGGCGACGTGGTTAAGCCGCGAGCCCTTGACCACGGCAGCCGGGGTTCGAGTCCCGCCTTAAGAATATTATTTTTTTCTTCGAACAAATTTCTTAAAACAAATGTTTTTCAAATTAAGGAACATATTTTACAATACAATTATCTCACCGTTTAGTCTAAATTACGTGCATGTCAAGTCATGACATTGTAATAATTATTTTTAGGCTAGGCCTAAGTCACGTCATAATTATTAGGGCTATACCATACGCAAACTATTTAAAAGATGTTGAATTTCTTTTACAATGTGAATACGGCATTGCCGTGGTTCTTATCGTTGACTTATTAATTTATTTTGGCAGTCCACAGTCTTCGACGAGTAGACAACAGCAGTGGAATTTTACTGGGAAAACGTAGGGACAACACCAACGGGTGCTGGATGGCAATCGGAATTTTGTACTTGAAGTGTCATACATTTTTAAACTTTTGATATCTTGACTGTATAAATCAAAATTTACATAGCCTAATTTACACGATTAAATTGAATATTTAGTTAACAATGTTCTGGTTTCGGTTAGAGACTTTTTAACAGGCAATTTTATGAGCACTATGTAGCTAATGTGGCGTGGACGACTTGGTAAAAGCGCTAGTCCTTCACACCACAGGTTGGGGTTCAAATCCCGTCGTGGACAACATTTTTATTTTCAAATTTTTTCCTTAAAATCAATGTTTTCCAAATTCAAGATTAAATAACATTAGGCCTACTTTGAAATATAATTATCACACCGTTTAGTCTAAATTTCGTGCAATGTCAAGTCATGACATTGTAATAATTATTTTTAGGCTAGGCCTTAGTCACGTCATAATTATTAGGGCTATACCATACGCAAACTATTTTTAAAATGTTGAATTTCTTTTGCAATGTGAATATGGCATTGCCGTGGTTCTTATCGAATTCCGTCGTAGACAAAGATTTTATTTTTCACGCAATTTACTTAAATCCAATGTTTTTCAAACGCAAGGCTAAAAAACACATTTTAAAATATAATTATCACAACATTTTGCGTTGCTTATCACTGCTTCGAAGAGTTTAACGATAAATTCTTAAGTTGATTAACTAAACCATACCAATGATTAATCATTCACTAGGCCTCATTTTGAAAATACATAATTAATTTTTCGATTAATTTTTCACAGCAAATGGTTTACATAATTGCGCCCCAACTTGTTAGCGTAATGAACAAATTAGCATTAACCTACAGACTACTGATGCTAAGTGGATATCATTGAAGAAATATACCACCCTATATATGGCCTAGGGTATAAAAACCCACCCAGGCTCACCGACTTCCCACCCTTGGCAAAGTTAGGGTGGAAACACACTGATATCCCACCTTCCCCTACCCTCAATCCACCCCACTTCCACCCCTGGGGCTTACAGTGCAGGACAAAAGCCCCTGGACATTAGCCCCCCGAACAAAAGCCCCCCCAGGTAAGACATTAGCCCCCAGTCTATTATATAATTACCTAAAAATGATGCACAAATGTGACAATAGGCCCACTTTAAGTGAATATCTATATGCCTACATTGCACATTAGTTCAACATAGTAAGAATATGCAAAGTTAATTGAAGATTTATTATGCATATTATAAAACATTTAAAGACACTAATTGTAGAACGAAACTAACAAGTAGACTGACTTGCTGTATACGATTCCCATTCGTTTATTTCAAATCTAAGTCTGTAAGCTTAGACCTACTGACACAATTATAGGACCTAAATGACACTAAGAACTTTCGTTTACATGTAAATGCCAGTGACAAGTAATAATTAAGTTACTGCACTATTCTATGATTTCACAAAAGGAGGGCTTTTGTCCGGGGGGGCTAATGTCATAGGCAAAATCGGGGAGGGGGCTTTTGTCCGGGGACTAATATCCGGGAGCTTATGTCCGGGAGGCTTATGTCTTGGGGGCTAATGTCCTACACCCCCAAAACCAATCCACCGCTTGACCTTACTTCAAGCTGCTTCAACTTTCTTCAGACGGTCCTGGTATCTTCTCAATTCTTCTGGTAACCTACTAGTTACTTCACATTTCTAAAGTAACATAAATAGTCCGTAGTAACCTAGGTTTCCAAAAGAAACCCTACCTTTCCACTAAGATACTTGTAGTTGGCTTATTATTTAGTGTGTAGGCCTATACAAAGTACACGATGCCGTTTTTCCC
Organism: Lumbricus terrestris; assembly: GCA_949752735.1. NCBI lineage: Eukaryota > Metazoa > Annelida > Clitellata > Crassiclitellata > Lumbricidae > Lumbricus > Lumbricus terrestris. Next base: position 25,110,879 of record OX457038.1, read on the forward strand.
CCGGAGGTGAGTACACGCTGTACACCCTCGTATGCCCTGAGTAGGCCTATATATACAGCCCTGCAAGTGAGGTCCTATATATAAAAGTACAATGCTATGAAAAACGAGATTCTGTCAAGGCAGGTCCTATCAATTGAGATGCTATAAGATGATATCTTCTCAAGTGAGGTGATATCGTATCAGGTGAATATACGTGAGTGAGATCCCATCGCGTGACATTCTAACGAAAGAGATCATAAAGCTAACCACATAATATTTCTAGTAACGAATTCCATAAGAAGTAGGAGCCGACGAGATGGTGAATGTTGGGTAGAAGAGAATAGAAATGGAATAGAGCTGCAGTGTATTTAAGTAGGCTACTGTATAGGCCTACGCTTATTGTGTGGGAACTAGACAACATGCATGACCTGAAAGTTATATGACCTGGGTTCAGGGTTCATCAACTCTATAGGCTATGCGATAACATGGCAAACCATTTCCAACGTCGTTATACATGTATATTCTACGGCATAGAGCATATATTATAGTCAGTTCAAAATGACACGTTAAGTTCGTCGTTAACAACTTGCCAGCAGAGGAAACACATTCTACGATGCACCCGGATCATCAGATCATTGCAGATAATAATATTTATGTCTCTTTTAAGTCTTGACTAACCTTTCTTCCGACGTTGCTGTTGTGCGAATTCATGAGCGACTTTTTCGACGGTGATCGTGTTGCTTTCTGGTCAGCGAAGACGCGACTGAACGCCAGACCGAACCGGGTGTTGTCACTGCATCCGCCCCAACGGAAGTCGGCCTTCGGAAGATCGACCGGCAGAGGGCCACAGCTGCACTTGGACGTTGTTCCAAGACTGCACGACTTAGCAACGGAATGTCCTAACGACGCAGTAGCCAGAGCGTAGACGACACTCTGCTCTCGGCTGCCTAACAGTCAACATCGCCTTCAAGCGTTAACGATGATTTAATACGGGAAGATGGCAAACTGAATGTATACTATGGATATACGATGTCATCTATAGGCTACAGAGTGTCAGATTGAGATGTTGAGGGCAACCAACTAAGACTCGATTAGGTGTAGGTAGAAATGGAAATATTTTTAAAAGTGTTTTTGTAGATCAATCTATAGATCTAGATACGAATTGACTGCGAACGTTTTGGCTTATATAATTCCCCATTAGGCCCCTATAAACTTGAGAAAGCCACCTGTTTATTTAACTTTTGCGTGAGATAATAAGAGGTGCGAAAGCACAGTGTGTGTGTGTGTGTGTGCGTGCGTGTGTGTGTGTGACCTGAAACATTTACTCATATACCTGAAAATTTGCATAGCATCCATCAACCATCCATTATCCAGGAATATATCCATTCAAATTGAAATATCAATCCATTCGTCCGCCCATCCATGAATCACCCATTCGTATATTCGCAACTTCGCATGTACACATAAATCCATGTATGTATGCATATAGCCTATGCATGAACGTATACAGCTATACTTGCAAAACACTTTTTAAGATCCTCCGACGAATGCTTAACACGACAATCTAACAGACTTAGAGATGCGTCTTAAGATGGCTTCGAAATGCTTACTGCATGCTCTCCATATAGCAATAATTGTGTATATATATATATATATATATATATATATATAATATTTAATGATGTACTTTTCCAGGAGGATTGGCCAGTGGAAAAGAAAAGCAAAATGTGTCTACATGCTAGTGCACTGTGCGAAAGAGGGGGGGGAATCAGCAAACCCCAATTAACCCCATGAGGGAGGGGTCTGCTGATTGCCAGCGGTAGTCGACTAAGTCGGCTTTAATAAGAAATCGAATTCAGAACACTCTGATGTTTTCTGGTTCCCTCTAATAAGGAAGGTCTCGATAATTGATTATAGTCTTCTATCTTCACCTTGAAATCATCGCAACGTCCCCAAATATTGCTCGAAACGTTGGGGTATGATTGTTGTCAGGTTAGCAATAACTCGAGCTAAGCAGTCAAGAATAGACTGGAGATGTTCATTTGTAAAAAAATTATAATATTATATTGACCCGACGACCCGTATACCATGCACTCACCTATCCATCTATTCACCAATCCATAATCCTTCTGACTGTCCATCCATCCATTCCACCCATCCTGTCAGTTTACCCATCCATCCCTTCACTCGTTCATCGTTCCATCCATTATTCCATCCGTTCATCTGTCCGTTCATCCACCCGTCGCTTACTATGCATCCATCCATCCATTAATCTATCCATTCAGTCCGTCATTCCGGAAGTCAAGGTATTTCATATAAACTGATTCCCAAACTGTTCCCGTGTATATAATAGGTAGTTGAGCAGCTGTATAATATGATAGAAGGGAAGATTAGACTGTTTTGGGGGGGGTTGGAGGCGTACATGTACCTTGTGTGAGGTCGGGCGTGAAGCGTGGCGCCCGTGCGATGGATGAGCAGTTCCATCTGGTGTCGTAGAAGAGCGCCTGACAGACCTGCATCGTCTGCTGACCGGCCAAGACGACGGCTGGCATCAGGTCGACGGTTCGACGACAGATCCTCCGCTGCTGCTGCGTCAGACCATCATCAACATCACCACCACCAGCAGCAGCAGCAGCAACACCACCACCAGCAGCAGCCAGAGGTAAACAGTCGGACGTCTTATTCCATTGAGCATCTCTTCTCTTCACAACCGCCCTGCAACGAGTGTTGCATAAACAAAGCAACACATGCGATGAATTAACCGCCTGCATCCCCCACACTAGATCTGTCGTCGGCTCTTCTTCCCTGCCTGCTTCCCTCTCTCCCTCCGCTTATAATAGCCCGTTGCCTCTTGTGTTTCATCAAAATCCATATGGAACAATTCATACATAGACTAAATCTATTCACTGACATAAACTTTATATATATAATATTTACATAGGATACATGCTGACTACAAAATGATGAATTGATTGCTATGTGATGTATAAATATAATTTATACCGAAAATAAAACAGAGGTGAGAAGTACTGAACTTGTAAAGCAACGCTGATAGATTTTTCTTTCATAGCTATAGACATGCTTAACGTAAGACGCTGCAGACTCCTTGAACGCTGACAGAACATGGCTATCAGCAAAACATTGATAGGTCTATGAAGGTTATCTAGATACATTAAAATATAGTCAATATACCATACTGCATAGCCTACATACATGTATATGTATACATTTACATAGCCTCTAGGTTATAATTCTATGACTAATGCATATTATAGAACGAGCATATTCATGAATGTGATACATCGAGAGTTAAGGCTTTCTGAGAAACAAATAACCTGATGATGCTTCCTGTCTAAATGTAGTCTACATTGCAGTCATCAAGTTTAATTTATTGTATAGACATACAGTCAGTTGATAAAGTGCTTCTAGGTATGGAATGTACATAGGCCTGTAATCTAATCATTCTAATGTGAGGAATGATGCTATAATGACATTAAATTTTTCATATGTGTAGCCTATCTGTGTGCTAGTGAATTCGCCTTGATCATGTGATTGAGGTTTCCTCAAAAGCTATATCTGCGTTTAAGCGGGGCGCATACAATTTTAGACCTAGAACGTGATTTGTTCATATTTTCAATGGACTGCAAACAGATCGGCATGCATTCCATGCAATGAAACCAGACAACTCATCCAGAAGACAAAGCGCCAATCTTAAAGGTCCGACAGATGGTCAGAATAACTTTGAGTCTATTTTGATGAGCATTTCAGCGGTGCATATAGATTCTTCTGTAAGCAACGAAGAGGTCAACTGGTTTGTATGATCACACTTCCACTTCCTCCAAACCATAATAATTATAGTCTTCGAACTTCCTTCCCCCCCACCCGCGCTTTTCAGCCAGGTCTATTTACATAAGCGGCAAACACTTTCAAGTCATAAGCACTGCTCTGTAATAGCACAATATAAATAAATCCAGTAGGTCGTTTCGTGAGGAGACTGGTGGAAAGGGATTGGGAAGAACATCGAAGTGGTAAAGCCGTCGAATCATGGAAAACGGACAGAGAAGGCGCTTCGCAAACCTTGGAGAATATGGCAGCCATACTCTACCGTATGCACTGAGAATATGGCGGCCATATTCTACCTTATGCACTGAGGTCGACATCTTGTCTCATTTACCTTATCTCCGGTTTGCTTAGGTCTTCCTCTACTATAGGTTTATAACGTTAGACGACGACGACCACTTGAAACTAATGCATCGATGGCCTTTTGACTTGTTTATGGTGATGATGTTGGTGATATGCATGCAACTCCAAACACACCGAACGACGCATACCAGACGCACAGAGCCAGACACAAGCAGACGCAGCCATCCATCCGGACGAAGTGCTTCTCATAGGACGTGTGCGTATGTCTGGTGTTCAGTTACTAAACAACGGAGAATCATTAGGTGGAATTTAAACAGATGAGCCGACATTATTCTGACGTTCAAATGATGAATTATCTGCTGACAGATGAACTCTTCAAAACGAACGATCGCAGCGCCTCCAGCGACGAGTCCTCTGACTACCCAAGACGTGAGAACAAAGATGGCGGCCCAACCGAGACTCTTGAGAAGCAAAGCCTTGTCGAATGTTTCTGAAGCGAATTGTCAAGAAACGAAATCTCACGAGGCAATTCAAAGTCTTCCTATGTTGAATACAGAGGCGCAACCAGAACATTTTCCTGGGGGTGCTCAAAGTTTTGGCACCAAAGGCGCGAAACTGCGAGTGCGGAAGGCACGAAGCCCACACCGACTAGCGGGTCTGGGGAGCATCGTAAGCACCCCAGCGCACGTTTCAGGCTCTTGTTTGCCAGCTCTTTCCAGCTGCACAGAAGCGCTTCTACAACTGCATAAATCCATTTACAAGAACTGCACATTTTGGCAATAATTGCACGTTAAAAAGCCCTGGGATGTGCCCCCTCCTCCCGGGTGCTATATAAATTCTTGAAATGAATGAATGAATAAATGAATGATAGAATCCCAAATGAGTCCCAAGTCCAGCTCGCATACTTCAATCTGAGCATAGGCCTACCATCAATGCAATTTCAGTGAGTTCCTCCCTTTCAAAGTGAACTGACTCAGAGATGAATTAATTCGTACTAGGAACGCAGTCTAATAGTTTTATAACTCTGTCGTAATCAAACTGCAAAATATGGGATTACTCGTAGGAAATAATAGAAGATTGTATATAGCGACTGTTGAACAAAGCGTCCAAATTCTTAAAAATCAGCGGAAAATTTCCTAGAATTTTGCTAATGACATTTTAAAATGTAGCCTATTCCATGATTGTGATGCACGCAGGCTTCTTTCAGATTGAGTCGACTCACTCATTCATTCACAGAGGGCCATTCGAAAAACCAAATAATTAGAGCAGTCCAGTCATGTTGGAATGTTCATTTTTATGACATATAGGCCTAGGTCTATATGCTAAGTGTCCTGTAAAACATTATCGTCTATGCTGAATGAAAATCCGTTTGTAAATCCATCAGGTGGAGTTCGTGCTTCTTCAATTTTATATCGAACTGCGGGCAAATTTATTGACGATACCTGACATGATCTAATAGGCGTCGAGATGAGACACACAGTGCGATAGAAACTTGATGAAATAAGAACCAGGGCGGCACTGAATAATCTCAGATTAAACACCAGCAAATCACATGAGATGCTCGTTGCCCTCAGAGAAGAATGGAAGGTTGCACCACCGCTTCCGCCGTTTCCACCTCTCGACATGGAAAGAGTTTACCTCAATGGCTATTCTTCGTGTAACTACATGTACATCTATCAGTAATGACCTCCGTGCGACCTCCCATGTCGAACGAGTCCAATGGATAAGAGTGATAAAAGCTCGGGTTCACTACGCGCACTTAGAGTGCTAAAAGCGTATCAATAGCACTCCAAGAGGCTGCAAGGGCGACAACCATTGCCCGCCTCCAACAATGTATATGTAACTCCAGCCTGGCGGTACCTGACTAAAGCAGATTACCGTCGCTGGATTGAGCTGCTCCAGAGAAAATGCAGCGAATCGGATACCTACCGTCAGTAAATAAGGGAATCGAGAAGAAGATTGAGGAGGCAGAAGTAGGCTGAGAGGAAACTCTCCTGCTCCTGATCAGGCGCTGATCAGGAACGAGAATCATGTAGGCATGCATATACCGGGGTTTATTTCCGGGAGAAATGCCAAAACGATACAATGTTCGCTATTTATGCTGCATAATTTTAAACTTTCAACCAAAGATGATGAAAACTCTATAGCAAGAGTTTTAAACAGAAAATAGCAGACAAACGAGAACAGTGCTAGCAAAAAATTATTTTTTACGTAGTTTATACCTGGATACAGTTTGGCATATCTAGATTCCAATATCTAGAATTCTATAGATTGCAATAATCAAATATAGGCCTATAGGCTACAAGCCGCTACATAGACCTAGTACTAATGTTGGACGGCTCCCGCAGTACCGTTTTTCCAAATAGAAAAATACCTGGCGTCATTGCCACAAATTTCTTGCTTCTAATTTTTTCATGCTTCGCTCTCTTATCGTTTTCCATTTCTCCAAAAAGCCTTCGGGTTCCAGTAGAACCGAGAGCTAACTTTGGTTCTGCTGGACACGGTTGAAAAAAACTGCTTTGGAGAAATGGAAAACGATAAGTAGGCTACTATAGAGTGAAGCATGGCAAAACAAGAAATAAACACTTTGTGCAATTACACAGATCCAATCTTTCTTCTGTTCGCCTCTGAGTTGAAGGGCGCTATAGAAATGGATAAATAGCCTAAATAATTAGCAAAAAGCAAAAATGTCAAAAATGTTGAAAGCAGGAATCTCATGACAAAATATGGAAATAATGGATCTATTTTTCCCGGACACAAGACTAGTGTATACTATTGGCTATCTATTGTATTGCCAACCAAAGATGGCAAACACGACATCTTTGTACAGAGAGCTCAGTAATGATGACAAATTGCCTAATCTCATTGGCCATTGATAGCATAAAACATAACATACGTCTTACTAAATCATTCTTTATGTAATTTATGTAATTTTCTACACTCATCCAAAGCTAAATAAAGATAAAGATAAAAGGTCAATAGACAGAGACAATCTTAGGTATATGTTTAATTTGATCAATTGCTTTTTGTAAGCTACCTGATAGCGGTGTATCTATATAATATATATTATTTTTTTCTTACCAATAAACGAATATAATAATATCGTTGGAGTGGGAAGGCAAGTTTAGAAAGTCAAACTGCGAATCTAAACAAGATGGCGTCTTTGTGCTTTGAACGAAAGACCCTTGAAACCCGAGGCCAGAGGTTTTTATTCAGAGGAATTGGTTACCGTTGTCTTATTTCCTTCGCAGATGAGAAAACGTTCTTTGTGATACATTTTATTTGGTCGTATAAATATACTGTCGTCCGTAGGGCTATTGTGTGCAGCTTCTAATCTCTCACCACCTCAGTTGATTCAGATTTATTTCTCACTTTTACCGTTTCAATTTCGTTTCGTCCTCCCATTTTTTCCTCTTCGCACACTGCTCTCTCTCAACACTGACCACTTAACCTGTCTGACTTAATTCTCCACAGAGCCCCTCTCTCCTTTCTATATTATTCTCTCTCACCTCTGTCTCTTTCTCTCTGTCTTCCTCTACAGGGTGGGCCGCAAAAATGATCCCTCTAAGGGCTTTGCCAAAAGTAAAAGTTTCGAATGAAATTTTACAGGCTTATAGACAATAATTCTTATTTACACATGATGGCCAGATTTCATCAAAATATTTCAAACAGAACAAAAGTTATATCACTTTTGGTGAGATCACCCGCCGTTTTTTGACGATTCAAAAACGTAACGTAACAATAAGTACTTAGCAAAAAACGATTTTATTAGGCATAAGTCACATCTCAAATAACTGTTGTTCAATGTGCCCACCACCAGTGCTAAAACTTCTGTTGAATTTCTTTGCAAAGTTCTCTCTCACCTTGATGCGTTCCAAAGGCAAATCTTCCCATATCAACACCAATGCGACAGGGCTGTTTTTAATTAAGGAATTTTTAGAACTGCACGTCCTCTTCTCTCCTTTCTCATCCTCCATGGTAAATTACCCGCAATCTGAGGAAAATGACCTACTTTTACTAGTTTTAACTGCACGGAACGTGACGGAAGTGCTTCTACAACTGCACGAATCCATTTAGAACTGCACATTTTATGTAGAACTGCACGCTAAAAAAGCCCTGCAATGCGACCATCAATTTTCTTAAAGCTCTTGGTTTTGGTTGCAGATTGTGATATTTCTTCATCATAGCTCTCCACAATTGACTACCAATCCATCGGGTTCAAATCCGGTGATTTGGGACCATTGACTTTCTTAATGAAACCAGAATAATCGACATTGAGCCGATCCTTTCATTCACGGCAAAGCTCTTAACTCTCAGCTCAAATCTTAAATTTTTGCGCTCCCAGTGTTTGTTAGAGTAAACGCTGCTCAGCGCCAAGTCTCCAATCGCTTCCTCAAGAGGTGACTGAATACACAGTTTATTTGTCATTGACACTTGGCCATTTTCATTTTTTTTAGAAATTTGAATTTCATTGCATTAATAGCAATATGAATTGTCTTTGAGCCTGTAAAAATTTCATTTCGAAATTCTTAGGGGCCTACTTTTTGGCCAAGATTGGCAAAATACCTTAGGGGTACTTTTTTATGACCCACCCCCTCTGTTTCTTGTGTCTAATTCTTAGGGGCCTACTTTTTGGCCAAGATTGGCAAAATACCTTAGGGGTACTTTTTTATGACCCACCCCCTCTGTTTCTTGTGTCTAACTCTCATCCATCCGAACTCTCTCTGTGTGTATATATATATATATATATATATGATGTGTATATATATATATCTATACAGAAGCCTATACACTTCTATATCTATGCATTATTACGATTATTATTTCTGTTTCATTCGGTTTTGTTTTGTTCCTGTACGTTTCATTGTCTGCGTGTATGCGTATTGTCTCAGTGCATGACTCGCTATTCTGTAGTATCATTGTGCAATGTGCATATATATATATACACATGTATATATATATATATATATAGTCTAGATCTATATATATAGTCTAGGTCTTTATATTTGCAGCATTTATAGATTTATATTGTCCTTTCCAGATATCAGAATAACCATGCATATGTGGGCCCATAATCATATGCCTGTAGCATATATATACCTGTACATTTATACATAGAACCCGTATATATGTGTATAAATTTATTTATACGCCTATATTATACAATACCGGTATATATATATATTATACGATATATATAGGCCCTATATATAAGTGAAATGTCTTTGTGGTCGTCCTGACTGCATTGTATATAGAATTGGATAGAATTAGTTTTGACATCATGAGCCGGTGGCGTCTAATGATGATTGAGTGCAAAGGCTTGTCCAAGGAGATTTTATCCAGAGATGCCACAACCCCAAAGAAGATATATTTCACTGCAAAAGCAGAAGAGGATTCTGGCCAATATAAGTCCGTTCTACTTTTCTATGATTGAATGCTTCTGCTATATAGAATGTCATGGATGACTATAATACACTGAGGTTCATCATCTCTCGTTCAAAATTCCTATATTCCGACGAGTCATATACACCGATGACTGGTCCTGTAGCTGAGACGAAGTTCAGTTAATTAATCGGCTCAGTTGTAATAATTAATCGCGACGGTATTTTGCGGTGCATGATTTTCTGCCAGATGCATGAACCATTCGATCGTAATTCAGTGATAATCTCGAAAGGGCAAGAAATCCGAGTCAACATTTCATAACTAGTCCTGGGTTGCTATAAATCAGTGGCGTAGCCAAGGGAGTTTCGAGGGTTAAACCCCATTGGCTTAGGAAAAGTTTTTAAAGGTTATTATCCACTTAAATAGGAAAAACAAAACAATTGCTTGAGTAACAATTGTTTTTCTTACTTTATTCCCTTTGTTACGTTATTCCCTTTTTGTTTACTGTAATACTGTTGGGTTAGTGTCAGTAAGGACATCCGGCGGCATAAATTATGGTCCCTGTTTTAAAACTAAAATATGCAAATTAGCATGTATGCATGTGCCCTTATTATAGCACCACTTCAAGATTTCTCCTCAGAAGCGCTCCCGACGACCGCGCGGACACTGAATCGGAGTTTCACGCATGGCGCATTAATCAACGGAAATAGGAATAATTATTAGTCATTTCACCTGCTCACTATATATATAATTATATATTTATGACCGTAAGGTGACAAGGTGATATAACCTTAAAGCTAAACAATATAATTATGCAGAAAGATATCGTTGTTTGTTAGCATCATTCTAACTTAGGTCTAGGCCTACTGCTGTTATTTTTTTTACCTCATTATTGCTCCTAGCGGCATGAGCGCATCTGCGAGGTTCAACAGCAGCAGACACTTACCTCTGATTAAAATTAATAGACATTTGAACTGAAATCTTTAGGCAGGAAAGAATTTGGAGTTAATTCGTCTTGACAGCAGCAATTGAAGGACCTTAATAGATTAACCTAAATAATTATTGTTTGACCTAAATTGATTGACCTATAGACCTATTGGTTGACCTATATTGGTTGGCCTAAATTGATTGATCTAAATTGATTGACCTATATTGATTGACCGAAATTGATTGACCTAAATTGATTGACCTAAACGTGGATATAACAAAATTCATGTCTTTAACAGATTAAAGTAACATAACTCTGTTATTGCAAGGCCAGAAAAGTTTCTAGGCGGTTAAATGTAATTTGGATGAAAGCAGTAGGCCTATTCACTTATGCTTATTGAAAATACCTTTATGAATAGTCAGAGCTGGATGGCTGGATGATATCAGAAGTGGAAACGGGAGATAAGAGATAAGAAGCCAACATGGAAAATGCATAATTTCTTCGTCTCTGTTTCTCTGCATTTTAGACAGCTTCCTACTTATAATGGAAGGTGCATTGGTTAACAGATATAGGAAAAATTGGTCATATCAAACGCTCACTATAACCTTGAAGCTGAACAATATGTGGCAGAAAGATGCTGTAAGCTTAGTTTGTGAGCATCATGCAATTGTGGATTTTAAACTATTTTAATTTGATAACTTTGCACAGAAATTGTGTAGACGTATCAATTCAGAACATACCCAAGAAACTGCCAAGGTTTCCGCAGCTGTATACCTCCATAAAAATCACTGCCTACCTCAGAGTGGCTGGCGTGCCCTGGAATCTATTGCTAGTATGAGATCTTCTGCCAATGTCAGCTGCTGTGTAAATGAGTGAGTGACGAATAAAGGAAGGCAGGAAGGAGTGACGAACGAATAAAGGAATGGAGGAGTGACGAATAAAGGAAGCAGGAAGGAGTGACGAATAAAGGAAGGCAGGAAGGAGTGACGAATAAAGGAAGGCAGGAAGGAGTGACGAATAAAGGAAGGCAGGAAGAAGTGACGAACGAATAAAGGAATGGAGGAGTGACGAATAAAGGAAGGCAGGAAGGAATGACGAACGAATAAGGGAAGGGAGGAGTGACGAATAAAGGAAGGCAGGAAGGAATGACGAATAAAGGAAGGTAGGAAGGAGTGACGAACGAATAAGGGAAGGAATGACGAATAAAGGAAGGTAGGAAGGAGTGACGAACGAATAAGGGAAGAGAGGAGTGACAAAAAAAGGAAGGTAGGAAGGAATGACGAATAAAGGAAGGTAGGAAGGAGTGACGAACGAATAAGGGAAGGAATGACGAATAAAGGAAGGCAGGAAGGAGTGACAAACGAATAAGGGAAGGGATGAGTGACGACAGCTGAAGTGTACTTACAGCCATTCGATGCCATGAGTTCTGTGTAGGAGTGTAAGCAACACCAGAGCACAGAAGAGGAGTGCGGTGGTGGTGGCGGTGGTGGTGGCGGTGGTGGTGGTGACCAGGTCTCTTCCTCCTCCTCCGCCCTTCGAAGGGTCGCAGCGACGAGCAGCGGTAGCAGAAGCGCTGTCCCTCATTGTCTCGCGGTCACCCAACGGAGTCCTTCCGCGATCCAACTCATTCCAGCGAACGTCGTCGATTGACTGAGGTGGAAATGGAGGTGGTAGTGGAAGTGGTAGTGGAGGTGGCGTTGGCAGACAACCGGAGCAGTTCAAGTCTCAGGTCCTTGAAGGTTCGTCGAGGCTGATATATTGTATCATTCTTCGATTGACGATAGAGTATCACACGACGACGACGACGACGATGACGATATCCATGTCTCACAAAAACGAAAGAACGCCGACGCCGCCAGCAAAACCCCGTCTTAGATTTAAGCCTATAGACACCGACTGGCATCGCTCATGCACGTTTATACGCTTGTGTGTTTATGTGTGTGTCTCTCTCCGTCTCTCTCTATCTCTCTGTCTCTCTGCCTCTCTGTCTCTCTGGCTCTGTTTCTCTCTCTCCAAGGATTGCATGCATTTGGCGCATTCAGCCCAGCGCTGTCGACCGCTCTCTTTTCAGTCTGTAGCATACAGTCAGACACTCGCAATCTGTCTGTGGTACAGGCTGCAAGAGGAGGAGGAGGGCAGGAGGAGGAGGAGGAGGAGGAGGAGGAGGAGAGGAGGAGGAGGAAAAGAAGGAACAGGAGGAGGAAGAAGAACTACGGCACACATACACATATTCTCGTAAAAGACTTTAGCAGTTTGTTGACAGAATTTTGAATTTATTGCTTATATTAAAATAGAAAACTTTGACTAAGCCATTGAACCTGCATGTAATTCTTTTTCGTTTCAATTTTTGCCCATATTTCCATTTTTCTAACTAGGTCCACACAATCTGTGCCGTATATAGTTTCCACCGTTTACATTGCTAATCCTGTTGGTGACGTTAAGCATGCATCAGCCGGTCATACAAATAATATTATATAGACTACTTACACTTAATTAGTTAGTCAAATGCAGGACGCTATCGTTCGATTGAAGTCATTTGAATTCTGTCCATTGACGATAGAAAATCCGTCGTGAAATTATGTATTGCTTACCCTCGGTCAACATACGGCGCCAATACTACTGCAGCGCTCTCGACAAAGCCAGTCATGCATTCAATGGCGCTGCATGACAGAGTTAAGCTTATTGGGGAAACAACTGCTGTCCCTGTCCCCTCTATTTACAGGACTGGCGTTTACCTCTTCTTTCCCAACTCAACCACTGTTTGACAGTGCCAGTCCCAAGGCTGGATAAAGGAGGAGGGCGACGCTTATGATCTTTGTTATCACGCTGCATGCACTGTCATTGAACTGAAGAAACTACCATCAACCTCTTCGGCTATTTTGCGTTTCCCCCTTTGTTTGCGCATACACCGATTGAAATGGAAAATCACGGATATAATATTAAGTCCGTCTTAGCACAAACTAATATAGGCTACTGGCAAGTCACGTGTGCATTCGCCTCTCTTCTGGCAGTTTTTATTGGTGCGTTAAATGTAAATCTAATTCAAATCGATCTAGAATCGGAATCTCGCTGGGGTACTACCAGATTTCGTTCGCAAAAGATGTACACACATTTACATGTAAATTGGATTTTAAGTCATGAGATTCCATAGCCTACGTCTCGTCTATTCGTGCATGTCTATATTATATCAATCTCTTATTCACCAAATGATGGTAGCACAATTAAAAAGACAATAGAAGTAAATAAAAAAGAAATGCAGCATTCACAGGACAGTATAGGCCTATCTGCCTGTATAATCTAATGACAGAATACAGTCTAAGTTTCCTTAATACAAAAATATTAGATCTGTATCCGCTTCTGTGATTACTCTCAAGTCAACTGCACGGATTGTTCTTGTTTTCGACGATTTTATTCACACGTATACACAAAGAGGGTCCAAAATTGTTTTTGGATTAAAACAACAGTGGGTGGACTCACTAAAAGTGATATAACTTCTGTTCGAGATATCATAACTTGTAATACACCATTGGATTCAGCATTCATTTATGCACAAAATGGTATATTTGGGTTTAGAAAAGATGAATGCCCCTCGAAATTATAAATTTTTTACCATGGGTACCCGTCGATTTCACAAAACGTATACTTACGCATAGGGAATATATTAGATTATGTGTGTTTTAGACATTATTTATATATAAAAAATAGTTTTTCATATAATAAAGACCAATGTTCATCTATAAAAACTAGTAATAAGTCTGTTTTATGTTCAATCAAAACAAAAAAACATGTTATAGCTGCTGAAAAACGTTTACGCAGACATATCGGCTTGCGTTGTAAAAAACCCCAACATTTTCACACATTTTAATTTATTTTGAGCACTTCCGGTCATCAAAAGACAAATTATTTAGTATTAGAAAATAGCCCTAAATGCCCTCTACAGAATGGCATAATTTATTTATATTAAAAAATAAATTATGAATAAGTTATAATAGAAAAAACATGACAATTTTATGAAAATAAAACACCTTTATATATATTTTAATTTATTTTGAGCACTTCCGGTTGTCAAAAGACAACTCAATGAGCATGAAAATGTAGCCCCACATTCCCTCTATAGAATGGTATAATTTGTGTCTCTTAATATTAAAGGGCAGAAAAGTTACAGACGATATTCTAGAGGGGTGGTATCCACCCCTCTGGTGCCTTGGGTATATCGGGTGTAACTTTTGAACGGTAGGGGGGCATCAAACATTTTAGCTCAAAATGTGTCCCAATGAACCCTCTGCAGCTACCTATTTTTTCAAATTTTTTTCCAGACGGAACGCGTTTGATTTGGGAAAAACCTAGGGGGGGGGTGGCAACCCCCCTTGGTAGCCCGAGGGTTAATTGCCGTTAAGCCTGTAAATTTGATTCAAAATTTTAAAAATTTAATCTAACTATTAGCACAACTCTTAGGGGTTGCATTTTTATGGTTCACCCTGTGCAATCTTCGAATGGAAGCAGCGGTTACAATTATAGACGAATAGTCCGCATTCGAATTTGCAATTGAATTAGCGCTTTTCCTACAAGTCTTGAGAACTGGGCTTCAGTGATTCCTGCAGCACAGCATCTGCAACAGGACAATCATGGATGCAGTCTTATCGCCAAGTTATTATACTTCGAACAAGTAGACTTTGCAGCATCGGCTACCAACGAATTCGCCGTTATTCGAAGAGTTTACCATCGTAAAGCGAGGGACAGCAGCGCTCATGCCGGTAGTAGGCCTAGCTGCTAACAACTGAAGGACCGTATTTTGCGGTTTTCCTGGTTCAGCGACATTAACATTCAATATTAATTGCGGTCTACTTTATTAAATGTGAGCGTTTGACTTGCATTATTAAAAGGCTATATTATTCACTCGCTAACTTCCTTGAACAAAAGTTACATAACTGCTACAAATTGCAACACTATGATTATTTGAAGGAACAGATCTGTCGCTGTCGCATATGCTCCGATTGTATACATAGCTCCTCTCTTTCTCAGATCATCCAGAGCTGCTGCAGAAGTAAGGTTAGAACCCATGTTTACGCGTCACAACAGAACGCAGCTCAGAAGGATGGTCCAGAGGTTGACTGGATGGCACAGGTTCTGTGGCTGACTTGTTGACAGAGGTCCTGGGGTTGACAGAGGTTCTGAGGCTGACACGGGGTTCTGAGGTTGAAAGATCATTCGATTGATAATGCGGAAGTTAGACAACGGCTGCTGCAGCATGTAGCGGTAGAATGCTTCTTATCAAACAAACCTATTAAATGATGCATTGTATAAGTATTAAATAGGTAAGAATTAAGCTAGACAATATGTGGCGTATTGTAGATTATAATTAATATTACTTGTGGCATTAAGTTAGATAATAATAATAGCGCTATAACAATTCTTGAATACGCGCTACATCAATTATCGAAACACAACGAAGGGCAGAAAGCAGCGTCAAACTTGAGCAGACGGCAACAACGGCAGACGAAAAGTGAGACAGCGAAAAGATGGCGAAGGAAGAAGACGTAGATTTCTGAGCAAGGGCGGCCATTGACGATTGTGGCGTTCCTTGTCGGTAATTCAGAAGATCTGACGGTGAATTGGGTGTGGAAGGCGACACGTTGTCGGCCTGTCCCACTGGTGAGACTATAAGTCCTTGGGAATAGAGATACCAGGGCTTGTCGTACGGAAACTTTGCGAAGTTTGGTGAGACACTTGCGAGTGCACTGCGATCGACATCGGAGAAGATCGAATTCGGAACTACAATTGCGATTGGAGTTCGACGGCAGAAGAAAGGGGCGAAACTACAACAAGACGAGCAAGCGACGAGAAGCTACCGTTGCTTGTGGAGAAACAACGAGGTGGACGAAACTACAGAGTGCTGTGTCAGCTACAGCATTCTCCGTCTACGCAGCTACGGAAGAGAATTGGAAACGACGGCAAGCAAGAAGAAGGTGACCTTCCTTCCTCTTCAAACCTTCATTCCAATCCATACGAACTGAAGAACTTCTACATCTACGCTGGAAAAGTCCAACGTGGAAGATAAGAAACAAGCTATAATATTATTAGATAATACGCCACAATAAGTAGATAGGATTATTGATTGTATTTTACTGTTTGATATTGTTTTATTATAATATAATCTTTAAACGAATCTCAGCTACATTTGTTTTAGGTCCTAGTTCATTCTAATATTGATCACCCAATGGCCTCTGAGCATAAAGTTCCCTATTAAAGCTAGATTTAAAACCCTAGATTTTGATGGCAGTGACACGAGTGGGTGCCCATGCCCGGGATAAAAGTCAGTAAAGATTTAAGTCAGTAAAGATTTGAGTAAGTAAAGATTTAAGTCATTAAAGATTTAATTCAGTAAAGATTTGAGTCAGTAAAAAACTGTCTTTTGAACAGTATTAGAAAAGCTTTGAACAATTATAGCTAGGAGATTGTTAGAGACTAAATCTGAAGTTGTAGATTGAAGATACTGCAGTAGGTGTATGAACTATTAGTTGTTGTTGTGGAACTGAATTGACACTTTGCAGAATTGAACAATTTCTATTTGTTAGAAATTTAAATAGCGCACATAGTTGCCAATATTTTTGTCATAAGTTGCTAGTCAGCAAGTAAGACAGTAAGTATGTCTGTCAGCGATTTTGAAGCTTGGTTAGAAATTGCCAAACGGATGAACATGGAAGGGGACGAGACACGTGCCTTTGTCAAAGAAAGACAGGCAGAGTGGAGGCAAGATAGAGCGACTGAGAGAGAGATCGCCAAAGAGATGAAATTAGCTGAAACAGCAGCAGAAGTCAAGAGACTTGAGATAGAAGCAGCAACGAGGAAAGCTGAAACAGAAGCTGCTACGAGAAAAGCAGAGATGGAAGCTGAAGCAGCAGCAGAAATGAGAAAGGCTGAAGCAGCAGCAGAAATGAGAAAAGCTGAAGCAGAAGCAGAAACGAGAAAAGCTGAAATAGAAACAAGAAAAGCTGAAACAGAGGCTGCAATGCAAGCAAAGAAGGCTGAACTGGAATTGGAAGTAATTAGGAGCGCTGAATCAGAAGCCAGACTAAATCGTGAAGCAGCTGAAACTGAAGCGAGGGGACAGCGCGAACACCAGTTAGAGATAAAGAGACTTGAAGCACAGGTGAGAATGCGTGAAATTGATTCGAGAGGGGAACAAAACCGAGAGCACGAGAGTGACTACATGAGGATCGGTGATGGTCAACAACAGGGAGATCACCGAGAAAACAATAAAGGAATTAGAAATATCAAATTCCCTATATTCAACGAGTCAAAGGATTGTTTAGATGCCTACTTGTTGAGATTCGAGAGAACCTGTGTTGCGTACGAAGTTAAAAAAGAAGTTTGGTCGCTGACGCTAGCTAGACATTTGGAAGGCAGAGCACTAGAAGTATACCAAAGGTTGTCTGCAGATGAAGTGCAAGATTATGAGTGTTTGAAGACTCAGCTGTTGAAGAGATTTCAACTTACTGAAGGTGGTTATCGAAACAAGTTCAAAACCAGTAAAATGGAATCAGGAGAGACACCTTCTAGTTTTGTGCATAGATTGAGAAGGTACATGCAGCAATGGTTAGCACAAGCGGGATTTGAAAGAACTTACGAAGGAGTGGAAGATCTATTGTTGAAAGATCAGTTTTACCTGACATGCAGTACTGAACTTCGTATGTTTATAAAAGAGAAAGGTAAAATGAGTTTGAAGGACATGTTGGTTTGTGCGGAATCACACATTGAAGCACACGGTTACAAATACAGCGAGCAGTCTGCAAAATCAGACGTGAAATTCCATGGTGACAGGTTGAACGGTAGACCGTTTGAACACAGACCCAAGGAACAGTCTGGGTACAATTTGAACAGGAGTAGAAGTGATGTGAAGATAAATCAGGGTGTACATCAAAACCGAGGGTTCAGTAGAGAAAGAGAAATTGCAACTGGACATAAGATTACTTGTTTTTTCTGTGGAGAACAGAACCATAAGGCATATCAATGCCCAAAGAAAAACAGGGGTACATTTAAACACACTGCAGCAGCAGTACAAATATTCGAAAGTCGAGCACACTTGGTTAAGCCAGAAAGTGAAATACAGAGAGTGGTTGAAGTTACAAGAGGAGAACAACAGATGAAACAGGGTGAACATAATAAAATACCACCAATGTACATGGCAGCTAGTGCAATGGTGATAAAAGACAATGATGGATGTATTAGCCTTGAAGATAAGAGTGAATACCAGGTGACAGTTAATGGAAACACAGTGGGATGCTTATACGACACAGGCGCAAGTTGTTGTATTGTAAAACGTTCTTTGATAAATGAAGAAGCGTTGACTGGAGAAGAAACACATTGTGTATTAGTTGATGGGAGTTTAAGATGTTTCCCATTGGCTAAGGTGTATATCGAGAGTGAACATTTTAATGGTGAAGTACAAGCGATGGTGATGGAACAGCCAATAAAGCCAGTAATAATTGGGAAAATCAAAGGATTGAAGTACATGGTTAAGGATGAAAGAACTGAGAGTGTGACAAATCATGAGCCAAAAGAAATAATTGAGAAATGTACTGAAGTGGAAAACAAAGGAATATTGATTAGAAAAACAGAACATGAAGAAAGACCTATTGGTGCAAAGAAAACAGTAAGATTTTCTGACAATGTGATGAGGAATCAAGATGAAAAATTAATGACAGTAGCAGTTGTGGAGACTAGGGCAGAAGCTAAAAAGGTAGCAAAATACAAACCATTGAAAGTGGCGGAGATGCCGAACTTGAATGTGTCAGTAAAAGAGATACAGGAGTTGCAGAGTCAAGATGAAACTATGTCGAAACAAATGGAAAGAGCAATTGAATGGGATGGTAACGAAGACAACATAGAAGATAAACCATATGTGAAAAAGAAGGGATTGTTGTATAAAAGATACAAAGAAGTACAGAAGGATGAGGTGAAATGGCAACTAATGGTACCTAAACCATTGAGGGATAAAGTGTTAGCAGTAGCACATAATTCATTGTTGTCGGCTCATTTAGGAATGAGGAAAACACATGATAAAATTCTAAATGAATTCTATTGGCCTGGAATAGGACAAGATATACGGAGATATGTGTTGAGTTGTGATATTTGTCAAAAGTCAGTTGACAAGAAGGTGAACCACAAGGCGCCTATGGGTCATCTACCTGTATTAGATGTACCATTCAAACACATATGCATAGACATAATCGGAGAAGTTAACCCTATGTCTGCAAGGGGTTACCGATACATATTGACCATCATAGACTTGAGTACAAGATATCCGGAAGCTATTCCATTGAAAGGAATTAGTACTGAGGAAGTTGCAGAAGCTTTGTTCGGATTTTATTGTCGTATGGGAGTGCCTCAGAAGATCCATACTGATCGTGGAAGCCAGTTCACTTCCGAACTCATGGCTGAAGTAAATAAGATGCTATTGATAAAACACACCATGACGAGTCCATACCATGCAATGGGCAATGGATGTGTAGAAAGACTTAATGGAACCATCAAAGCGACGTTGAGGAAGTTGATTGGTGAACAAGCGAAAGAATGGGATCGTTATATAGCTCCATTACTGTTTGCGTTGAGAGACACAGTACATGAGAGTCACGGTTTCACACCATTCGAACTAATATTTGGTAGATCGTGTAGGGGACCAGTGCAGATCCTGAAGGAGTTATGGACCAATGAGACAGTGGAAGAAGAAGTGAAAGACGTATATACGTATATGCAGGATTTGAGAGAAAGGATTGAGGAGACTTGTGATATGGCGCAGAAAGCGATACACAAAGCGAACGCTAAAAACAAGAAGTATTATGACAGGAAAGCGAGATACCGGAAGTTGGAAATAGGTGATAAGGTGTTGTTACTATTGCCTAGTTGTAAGAACAAGATGTTAGTAAAGTGGCAAGGGCCATATGTTGTGAAAGAGAAGATTGGAGACTATGATTACAGAGTTGAAATCGAGAAAGGAAAGATAAAGACATATCACATTAATATATTAAAGAAATATCACGAAAGAGAAGATGCCGAGACTGTAGCGTACATTTCAGCAGTAGTATATGACGGAAAAGTGGGTGAAGATGAAGAAGAAGAAATATTGGATTTATATGTAAGTGAACAAACAGAGACCTATGAAGATGTAGATATAAATCCTGATTTGGATGAAGAACAAAAAGGAGAAATGAGGAAACTACTGAAGAAATATGAAGACATTTTCACAGACAAGCCTGGGAGAACAGACTTAGTGAAGCATGAAATACATTTGACGAGTGAAGAGCCAGTAAGACAAAGAGCTTATCCAACACCATACCATTTGCAAAAAGAAATAGATAAGGAGATCCAGACGATGTTAGACAATAAGGTGATAGAAAGATCAGAGGCAGCTTATGCAGCACCGCTGGTGGTTGTCAAGAAATCAGACGGAAGCAATAGACTGTGTTGTAATTACAAACAGCTAAACAAACTTACAATATTTGATCCTGAGCCTATGATGACAAATGAGGATATTTTTAATAAGTTGAGTGGTAGTAAAATCTACAGCAAGTTCGATTTCTGCAAGGGTTATTGGCAGATCCCTATGAGTCCAGAATCGAAAGACTACACTACATTTGTATGTGCCAACGGGATATACAAGTTCAATGTGATGCCTTTTGGATTGATCAATAGTGCGTCAAGTTACAACCGTTTAATCAGGAAGATTCTTCAAGGAACAGAAAATCTTCAAAGTTATGTCGACGACATTCTAGCACATAATAAAGGATGGAGAGAACATTTGAAGACATTGGAGATATTTTTCGAAAGAGTGAGACAAGCGAATTTGACATTGAAGCCGAAGAAGTGTTCAATAGGATATGGAAAGATTGACTTTTTGGGACATACGTTGAACAAGGATGACATAAGTCCAAAGGAGAAATCAGTGGATAAAATAATAGACATGCCACGTCCAAAGACAAAGAAACAAGTCAGGAGTTTCCTTGGAGCGATAAACTATTATCGGAAATTCATACCACACTGTGCGGAAATTATGGCACCGTTAAGTGACTTAACGAAGAAGATAGCACCTGGGATAGTAGAATGGAATGAAGAGCTGGAGGTTAGCTTTACAAAGTTGAAGAACGAATTGGCGAAAGAACCAATTCTGAGACTTCCAAATTTAGAGAAGGATTTCATCCTACAAACTGATGCAAGTGGGAGTGGAATCGGATGTGTGATAATGCAGCAGTACGAGGGGACGAATCATCCCATAGCGTATGCGAGCAGGAAGCTGTTAGAGCGAGAGAGAAGATATTCTGTGGAAGAGAGAGAGTGCTTAGCAATCATGTGGGGTATAAGCAGGTTCGACCGATATCTTTGTGGAAAGACATTTACAATTGAGACAGACCATTGCGGATTGCAATATATGAAAGAGGGTCGAATGAAAAATGCAAGGGTGATGAGATGGAGTTTGGCACTCCAAAATTATTCCTTTAACATTAGATATATTAAAGGGTCCGAAAATGTTATGTCCGACTATTTAAGTAGAGGGGTTGTGTAGTATAAGTTGAGATAAAGTAAATGAAGAAGTGTAAGCCAGTGAGTAAAGTGTATTAATTGTCATGTCGTGTATAGTAAGTGAATTAGTTTACTAGGTTAGTTTGTTAAGTAGGTTAGTTTGTTAAAGCCTGTAAACAGTCTTTTGAAGGAGGGGCATTTGTAGCGGTAGAATGCTTCTTATCAAACAAACCTATTAAATGATGCATTGTATAAGTATTAAATAGGTAAGAATTAAGCTAGACAATATGTGGCGTATTGTAGATTATAATTAATATTACTTGTGGCATTAAGTTAGATAATAATAATAGCGCTATAACAATTCTTGAATACGCGCTACATCAATTATCGAAACACAACGAAGGGCAGAAAGCAGCGTCAAACTTGAGCAGACGGCAACAACGGCAGACGAAAAGTGAGACAGCGAAAAGATGGCGAAGGAAGAAGACGTAGATTTCTGAGCAAGGGCGGCCATTGACGATTGTGGCGTTCCTTGTCGGTAATTCAGAAGATCTGACGGTGAATTGGGTGTGGAAGGCGACACGTTGTCGGCCTGTCCCACTGGTGAGACTATAAGTCCTTGGGAATAGAGATACCAGGGCTTGTCGTACGGAAACTTTGCGAAGTTTGGTGAGACACTTGCGAGTGCACTGCGATCGACATCGGAGAAGATCGAATTCGGAACTACAATTGCGATTGGAGTTCGACGGCAGAAGAAAGGGGCGAAACTACAACAAGACGAGCAAGCGACGAGAAGCTACCGTTGCTTGTGGAGAAACAACGAGGTGGACGAAACTACAGAGTGCTGTGTCAGCTACAGCATTCTCCGTCTACGCAGCTACGGAAGAGAATTGGAAACGACGGCAAGCAAGAAGAAGGTGACCTTCCTTCCTCTTCAAACCTTCATTCCAATCCATACGAACTGAAGAACTTCTACATCTACGCTGGAAAAGTCCAACGTGGAAGATAAGAAACAAGCTATAATATTATTAGATAATACGCCACAATAAGTAGATAGGATTATTGATTGTATTTTACTGTTTGATATTGTTTTATTATAATATAATCTTTAAACGAATCTCAGCTACATTTGTTTTAGGTCCTAGTTCATTCTAATATTGATCACCCAATGGCCTCTGAGCATAAAGTTCCCTATTAAAGCTAGATTTAAAACCCTAGATTTTGATGGCAGTGACAAGCATAAGCTGCCTAACTACAAGACAGATATTTTCTAATCTCCCAACTATCACTGCCATTCATCTACCAACCAATGTGGAATGAAAAGCTGAGTGAGCACCAGATGTCGTCCCATCCCATCAAAGGTCATCCAACGCAAATACTATCCAGGCATCCTGATGTCGCTAATTCATTGGTATCGACATCACCATGTCGTATACGCACAAACATCGATTGAATTGAAACCTACGACTTCTACAAGAGATATTGATAGGCCTACGAATATACATGGAGTTTATTTACATAAGAAGTATGACGACACGATTCCAAACTGCTGAGCTATCCACAACAGCTTAATTCACTACACAAATTGGACAGACTTCCAAATGCATGTTTCTAACAGACACAGTGCCAGATTAATAACTGTCGTGGTCCTTCACAGTAAGACTGTAGGCCTATATGCACGGTCAGAGTCCTTCAGAACCACAGCAAGGATGGACGCATAAAACGTATACATTAACTTTGTCTTATGAACATTATATTGTGACGACATCCCTTTCTTCTAGACACTATTATGGCGTCACTAATTTTGATCGATGGACATGGTTGACATGGTTACCAATGTGTTCTATTAACTTCATATTGTGACGACTTCTCTTTCTTATTCAGTTCTATTTTTGCGTCGCTAACTTCATTTATGGGTAATAAAGTTGCTGCTACGATAATAGCTCTCTAGGCCTACTATTATGACGACATCTCCTGGGTTTCCAGTGCTATTGTTACGTCATTAGCTATCTAACCTATTGTGACGGAAAGAAGAAGATGAAGCGGCGGCTGTGGCCCGAGAACCAGGAGACGGGTGCCAGCCCAAATATGTCCGCGTGTCGTTTCAGGAGGGAAACGCGAGTCCGCCTTCGTCGTATTTCGTAGGTAGTGTAGCCCTCCCGACCGATTCGCCTCACCAGGGCGCATTAAGGCCAGTGCGGGCCCGGGTGCTGTGGTAACCTTGCGGGCCCTTCTCTCAGTCTTCTGTCAGCCACTGGTCTACTATACCATGGAGGCACATATACATGTAATTATACCGTGTTTCCTAATGAGTAAACCAACCAATTCATAAACTGGAGCTAATAAATCGGATGTGTGGGAGAACTTTGCCAAAATTTTGTCGACGATGACTTCGTATTTATTATTGTTGCAGTATTCTTGCAAAAAAATTTCATCATTTCAGAAAATGCGGGCCCCTAAAGCTGCGGGCCCGGGTGCTGCAGCACCCATAGCACCTACCTTAATGCGGGCCTGATCGTGCTCCACTGCAGAGTGAACTCCTCGTTCCTGCAGTATTAGACAACACCGTGCTTTCTCTATTGCTGGAATGCATGGCTTTACGCCTTAGGCCTCCATAGAGTTTACTCAGATGCATTTTATGGCAGCCCTAAAAACAGTCTCTTTCAGCCGTGGCTGGGTCGGGAGCGCTCCTGAGTAGTAATCTTGAAGGGGCGCAATTGAAATCTCCGTATTATACTGAACAGATAAAATCTCTCGTATACGTCGTGAATGGCTAATGATGTAATGCTGCAAGAATGAAGGAGGAATGTATAGGTCACGTTAGACAACATGATAATGACACAAGATTACCAGCCGCACCATGAGCAGATGTGCTTCTGAGGTTGATTGAGCAGCGTTGCAGTATATATACGCACAGTCGTACATGTCTTCTTAGATGATTTTGATTTTTGATATTATAGCATCGGGGGTGGGTGGGAGAGGGGCACTTGCGTTCCCTTTTGCAATCCGTCGTTCGTGCTTTATGTCCAGGTTTTCGATTTCTAGATTGTTGATAAAATAACTCTGCCTTATCTCCTGCTCTTTGTTATACATCTGTCTTCGTAGCGTCTACAGCAGCAGCAGCAAAAACAGCAACAACAGCAACAACAACAACCTCACCAACCGAACCCGTCAGGCATCGTTCTTCTTCCATCCTTCCATTCAGTCAATCATCTATTGCATCCTATATTGCCTACAAAGTTCGCATATAATAGCCATATTGCAGCACCGCAGTTTTATATAATATATATTATATATAATATATATGCATATATATATATATAAGAATTATAGGCGTATATATGTGGCATTTAAACTGTAGCTATATTCTGCAATTTATAACATTTGTATATAAATATTCTAACACTGTAAGTTATATATGGAATTTGTGTAAACAGGTTCTCACTTTTCCTGTCCATTGAGGTGCTATATCTGAAGCCTCGATTAACATATACACTGCGTCCCCATGAAAAGCAAACCCAAAGAAAAAAATCATTACTAGGCCCAAACATTTATCCGGCTATACGCCTGCAACTTTAAAAACAGAAACATTAGCCATACCAGCAAATCGTTGCGCCATTTAGAAATATTGTGTTTGTAACGTTTAAGAACGTTTGAAAGTTGAGATGCATTGCCGAAATTGGAAAATTTCTAATATATATATATATATATATATATATATATATACACAAAAGGTAAAAAGGAAGTGAAGTTCGGCTACAACTGGTGTTCAAAATGTCCTCATTGTTCACTAGACTGGTCCACAAAATTCATCTAACAGATTTCAGTTCTCCACAAGGCTTGTTTTGTTCCTTATCATGATTATAATAATCACAAAAAATTTTAATGAAAATAAATGACATTTAGAGGTCAACCCATTTGACACTTTTTATGTTAATTGGACAGATGTAAATAAATTGTTCGGTAATGGTTAATGGACGACCTGAGCGACATTGAGCGATGTCTGGGGAGATTCCATTTCTCAATTATCGTACTTCAACACTGGTATTGACCTGAGAGTCACCTTCTTGAATGCCGTTCGCCATTTTTTGGATTGCCCAAAAATTTTCCTGACAATTTCCAATGACAATAGTTGCTCTGCGGTCCATATTTTCCTTTGATCCGTCGATGCTGGGCAACATTTTGGCTTCTCAGTGAGGTAATAGCAGACCTGCCAGTATGCGCTCTTGTTCTTTCATTGCAGCTAGCTGCTTCTTGTCCTTCTTTTATTCCGAACTTCTAGAAAATATTATTTCTGAAATTAATGTCATAGCCTATCGCCAGTGTGACACCTCCATCTACAGACCAAGGATCACGGTCTGGAAGGCCAACATGAAATAAAGCACCTACAACTAAACTAAAGAGGACTGGATGATGTTCTTGGATCTTTTTTTTAATAATGAGACAGTTAGTAGCAGCTGTTTATGCAGACATTGTGGTGTGTAGATGTATTGCATACGTACCATAGGACTAGGTTGTCTGATACTCATCGATGTAATCAAATACTTCTATAAATGCCAATGCAGAAAGTTCACCTGCTGCTTCATAACTGCCTTTTGTCTTGTGTCACAGTGTTCTTCATTTTAATTTTCACCATTCTCTCTTTTTCCTGCGGTTGCCTCTTTCTGCTTTCTTTTGCTGCTGTCTTTAAGTTTACTCCACTCATGCTGCTGGAAAATACGTCTGCTTTTTGCAGGACCTATTCGAAGGATTTCCCGATCTTAGTCTTGCTGGATTTCTGTCATCACATCCCTTGAGGCTATATATCGAACAATTTTTGGAGATCACTCTCGAACATGTCTTCATCCTGTCACTTTCTCTTTATAGTGGTCTGTGAGTCTTCAGAGTTAGGTAGTTCTGATAAAGCTTTGACAGTTTCCTGACACACCAATCAGCCAGCTGCGTTGGTATTCTGGCAAGCACCCAAATACAAACAACTCCATCACAGGCCATTTTGTAACTTTCCGGAAGGGCCTCCCTTTAGTGATATGATGAAACTGAAGCAGTTGCTGTGCATCCAGGCTTCGTGGTAATCTTGCAGTAGACAATCGAGAGACTCTTTTTCCCATGGGCCATAGCCAGTGCTCTTGGTCGGATCTCAAATTAGACGAAGACATATTAGTCTAATAACGACGTTTAACATGACGAAAATGCATTATTAGCACTCAAGTAAAATGTTCAGAATGGGTTGACCTCTAAATGTTGCACAATCAGGCTGAAATTTTACAGGGAGACTATCTACCCCAAGTGGACAAAAATAAGCCTTGTGGAGAAAGAATTCTAAAAACTTAATTTTTTGGCTATGCATTGTGGACCACTCTATTGTTCACAGACACACAACCGTAGACGCATACACCACTGTTTGATGTACCGGTTGATGATCACTTGGTCAAATAGCTGTCACTCTTCAATCAGACTAAGGTGACCGATGTCACGAATACGGCCAGGGGCGGATCCAGGGGGCAAAAATGGCCATGGCCCCATTAAAAAATCCCATGGGCGTGGCCCCCATTTGGTTTACCACACAACCACACACACGACTATGATGACCGACGACTAAAAGAAGAAAAAAGGTCATCAACTTTTTTGGCGGCTGACTTGGTATCTTTTTCATGGAAAATTGGACGGACGACTAAAAAAAGGTCATCAACTTTTTGGCGACGAACAACACGAAAATTTTCCCCTGTCCCACCAACCAACAAGAGCGAAAATTTTGGCCCCTTCGAAACGTTCTGGATCCGCCACTGAATACGGCAACGACAGAACCACGCTCTCCACCAGATTCGATAGTCAACTGGATTGAAGTCTGAACTGCTGGGCAGTCACAGCTGCGGGAATATGATGTCAAGTGTCTCGCGGGACAGCAGAGCAATGGTCTCAAGTAGCCTACGTCTAAGGTTGTGTGTCCGTGAACAATGATGACATTTTGAACACCAAGCTGTAGCTGAACTTCGCTTCCTTTTGATTTTTGTATGTTGGAAATTTTCCCGTTTTGACACTGCATTTCAAACGTTCACAAACTTGACAAACCCAACAATCTTTCTAAATGGCAGTATACGATTTGGTGGCAATAACGGATATACTGCTGTTGCTTTTAAGGTTTCAGGCAGATGCTAAAAATTTTGACCGAGTTATGACATTTTTTTATTGGGAATTACTTTTCATCGGGACACCGTGTATATGGAATGAATAAGGCAGTCAGTATGATCATTGGGTTCAAAGAAGCATTTACACGAAGCATTGGCATAACAATCGTTGTTTGTATACCACAACGAGGATCCTTAAAACACGCTGCAGTCTTCTTCAGTTGGCTATTTTGTCAGAATATAGCAACTAAAGTAATCGTTCTGCTAAGAATCGTCTTAATACCGATAATATAGGCCTACTAAACAACACATGTAGTCAATGACTGCAGAAAGTTTCTAGATTGAGAATAATTCGTCCAAGGTGTATTAATTATTTTACTCGAATGTGGCAGAGGCGAAGTTACTTACCGGACTAACTGAATGCCATAAGAATTACTTAAATCTTTCCAAGTGCAAAAGAATCATAAAAACGACCTTATGAATATACATGTAAGCGCATTATTATCTGGCTGCAGAAGGAAGTGCACGACTGCACGTGCCACTCTACTTTATTTTTATAATTGCTAGAATATTCATTCAGAAACGGTTTTTTATTCGTTATACGTTATATTTCAATTTTTTATACCGCTCGTTTAGCGTCATCAAAAGACGCTGTATTTACATTGATAAACACATTCATTGTTTTCTGCTTTTGTGAGGGCATTATTTTGCAACACTGACGTTGCATATAGTTTCACTCTACCCTCTCCACAGATCGATTTGATCTTTCACACGTCAGATAGCGTTGATAAACTGAGTAGAAGGACGTCCTATAGAACCTTGCATGCATGTTGATGGTGGTGGTGATGGTGGTGGTGGTGGTGGTGGTGGTGATGATAATGATGATGATTATTATGATGATGTTGTTGTTGATGATGATACACATGCAGTGTTTAATTGTAGCAAGTTATGAGTGAATGAATTGCTTACTTAACGCTTGCATATTGAGAAATAATGTTAAAATAATGTTGACGGATTAAGAAGATTTATTTGACTATTCGATTCAAAAGCGACATGCCTCAGTCTTTATTACTTATCGCTACCACACACGCACGCACACACACATACAATAACCCAAACACACGCAGACACACACACTTCCTTAGCATATTTTACATTAATCAAATTGAAACAAACGATAGACTATTTGACATATTATAAACGCCTTGTCTAAAGCATACCTAGCAGCCCTAGCTGTTGAAAACCAGGTCGAGTTAAATTTGTCTGGTAACTAAAAGTATCAGCGAAATGCAAGCCATTGCTAATGATAATAATAATAATAAAAATAATAATAATAATAATAATAATAATAATAATAATAATAATAATAATAATAATAATAATAATAATAATATACTCTAGTAATAATAATATTATAATAATAATATACTCTAATATATAATATATAAATATATATAAATATATAAATATATATATATATAATATACTCTAATATATAATATAATAATAATAATAATAATAATAATAATAATAATAATAATAATAATAATAATAATATACTCGAGGCAAGCTACCTTTTCCAGAGAATCTCGGTTGCAGTCCAACGAGGAAACGCCATCTGCTTCTCTTCCACATTTCCTTTGTGATCGACCTTAATTTGGACCATGTAGAGTTTAATGTGTTGCTGGATCTGATCAACATTCGTCATAATAATAATAATAATAATAATAATAATAATAATAATAATAATAATAATAATAATAATAATAATAAAAATCCCGTCTCACAAAGAACCCCTCGGTCTGCTAAGAGAAGACGGAAAGCGACCAGACGGTGTGACAATCATCCCTTGGTCACGAGGTCGATGCCTGGCATGGGATGTGACAGTGCCCGACACCTTCGCCCTGTCTCACCTTCCACACACATCCATCGAAGCTGGCAAAGCCGCCGAACGCGCAGCTGCATCGAAAACTATCAAGTATTCCACCATCACCAGTACCCACGCGTTTGTTGCGGTCGCCTTGGAGACCGGCGGCGCTTGGTGCAAAGAAGGACTGGATTTCATTTCTGAGCTGGGGAGGAGAATTGCTGCTGCTACGCATGACCCTATGGAAACGTCTTACTTATTCCAGCGGATTTCGGTGGCTCTTCAACGGGGGAACGCCATCTGCCTCTCCGGAACATTGCCACCGCTCCCCGATCGACACGAGAAGGAGATTTACAATCCGGCAAAACGAGCCGTGGAACGACAGATGGAAGCGACCTGCAGCAGATGAGACTGTGTGGCACATTAATATGTCGATAGTAGCCTAGACATTAGGGTTGTTCGAATGTAATGGACATAATAATAATAATAATAATAATAATAATAATAATAATAATAATAATAATAATAATAATAATAGTAATAGCAATAATAATAATAATAATAATAATAATAATAATAATAATAATAACAATAATACAATGACGCAGACCTCTAATTGATGATATCGTCGTTTACAGTTGACAAGTTCGTCTGTGTTACCTATATTGAAATAGATTTTAAAGTTAAAACAGAGATGAATGGTTTAGTGCCAATGATGGAGCTGACATAGGTAATAGACAATAAATATAGGACTGCATATTCTTTCACACTTGAATGGAGGCAGAAACAACTGTGACATGCAACAGGAGGCTGTAACAACCTTCTTCAACTTCTCTGTCATGAATCACAACAGGAACGAGTGCAACACCGATGAATCTCAGTCTTAGTAACACTCATACACGTATACAGTTCGTCTAACTCGAAGGCTTAACCGGGCAAAATGAATGCAGAGTGTCTCCGAATCCGAAGAAGCGCTACATAAATTATTTATTACATTACATCAGACCTAATTACGATCCTGACGTCGCCAGGATTAAGTGCAAGAAGGAGAGATTGTTTGCTTCCTTGGTCGTCAAGTCAAGTCAAAGGTAGAAGAGAATGAGGATTAATGCGAAGTGTCTGGAATATCAAAGGGAAGACATGTATGGAGGAGTCAGTGGTCGCATAGTCCGTGCAAAGCCACTTCTTTCTTAATTCTGAATATATACCGGTGCACAGTTCAAAGGATGTATTCACAGGAATTCCAGGAAGACTTTCGTCCACATTGTAAATTCATTACATCTGACGACAAACTTCACTCAATCAATCTGTCACTCATTCACGAAGTCATTCATTCATTCACTCGTTCGTTTGTTCATTCGTTTGTTCATTCATTCATTCATTCATCCATTCATTCATTCATTCGTGCATTCATTCATTCACTCATTCATTCGCTCATTCATTCGCTCATTCGTTTGTTCATTCGTTTGTTCATTCGTTTCTTCATTAATTTGTATTTGATTAAGAGAATTCTATGTATATATCATCGGCACAGAAGGCGAGATCTATGGCGGAAGAATAACATCGGTACAATGTGTTGTCAAAAGGTGCATTAAGTGACATCTGTGGTCAATACGGCCATGGTGTCTCCTCCTTCGAGCTTTAGACAAAGGTCACACAGACACTATAATTTATAGCAGAGCACCGAATCCAAATGAAGAAGACCGTCCAGCAATAGCTATATGTATACGCAGTGTGAGAATTGTGGAAAAATAACTGGGGGGGTTGGACCATTATCCACTTGGAATTGGGGTGTAAAAAACATACTTTAACATGGGGCTCTAAGAAAGACTGGGGGGGTCGAAACCCCCCAACCCCCCCGGCAATTCTCACCCTGCGTATACGTAAGGAATCACGAGTTTTAGGAAAATGACTTGATGAGTCTTATTAACGATACAGTGATCAAGTGCAATCATCTGGCAGATACGAATGAGAGAGACAGACAGGCAGACAGACAGACACAGACAGACAGACAAACAGACAGACAGACAAAGCTATAGTACCGGGAGTATATTAATGTAAAATTATCCAGATATTGAACGTTCATTGGCATTGAGTTGCAAACCAAGTAACAGTAATCTGTAATAATAATTAATTAGCGTAGATGTGTTGTGAGTCGGTTAAGCGTAATAAGCAGAAGACGAATGAATAATTGTCGAGACTTTCTTCTCTTTCAATTCTCATCTATTCACCAGTGGGCGCCCACGTGTCCGTCAAAATGCCTTTCTTGAATCGGCGTTAAAAGCGCCCGACGATATTAAGAGTCTGTTCGTCAGACAAGCACAAAGTAGGTCTGCAAATGTTGGCACAGTAGGCCTACATGTATGTATGGCTTGTGCAGTGTGCAACTAGTAGATGGATACAATTCCTGCAACACAGGTTTTAGTCGAAATTAACTCAATGAAGTAGTGAGAGAAAGAGAGATATATATCGAGATCGAGACAGAGTAAGGAGAGAGAGAGAGAGAGAGAGAGAGAGAGAGAGAGAGAGAGAGAGAGAGAGAGAGAGAGAGAGAGAGAGAGAGAGAAGAGAAAGTGAGAGTAAAAGAAAGTCAGAGAAAGAAAGAGAAAGTGAGGGAGAGTAAGAGAAAGCGTATGTGTGTGAGAGAAAGAGATAGAGACAGAGACAGAGAGACAGAGAGACAGAGAGCCAGAGAGACAGAGAGAGAGAAACTGACCCATCAGTTGGTTCTATGTAGAGTTTCTGTCTTTCTAGTGCTAATAATGATTTTGTCATCGTAATTATCATGCACGAAGTTGCGTATATCATCATCTGAAATTAATCTATATAAAAACAGTAGGCTATAGGCTAATAGCGTCGGTCGTTGTGGTAGTCAGGAAAACAGGCGTTGAATGTTGCAGAGACCATTGACTGCGACATACAATTATATAAAGGTTTGCCAAAATCCCCTCCCCCAAAATTTACCATTTAGCGTTTAGATTAATGTTAAAGCTGCAGAAATAACCGACCTATGGCAATAAAGAGAGAATCTGTCTTAAATTGGTCCATTGTTCTATCTAATTAGAAATCATATCAAAAAATTATTATGCCTATTTTATAATAATTATATTGTTTGATCTTAGACAAGTCACTGTTTTAAGTGTTTTTCGGTCTCAGAAGCTGTCACGTCGATATCAAACCGTCAGTCAACAAGAAAAAGTTGTTTTTAATGGTAATAAAGGTATGGAAGAAAATGAATGGAATGCATTCGAGTCTAGATGTTGACTCTACTGTAGTGTTGTCATCTATGCAGATATGCCACTATACAGAGAATTGGTTAGCATGTATCTCTGCTGACACGTTTGTTGAGTGCAGCTGCAAGTTTTATATCCAAATTTTACCATATCTCCCATTTCATGCATGACAAGCTGCATTGCCTGTATATATTTCACCGCGCACTGAATAAAAAAAGTTTGCGTTTTGTGGTATCACTTGGGGAACGCCAATTGGTGATTATTGCAGCCTCATAATTCGGCTGAATGCTTCGTGAAATTGTCGATCGTTACAATACACTGGTAGAAGTTGATCAGTTGCTCCTCTTTGCACCTCAACGATGCAACGTCGAACTTGTTTAACTGATTGTCCCATGGATCTGGAATGGTCTCCACTCGAATCCACCTGGAATGATCTCCATTTTTGGATAAACCTGGAATGATCTCCATTTTTGGATAAACCTGGAATGATCTCCATATAATTCTGTGTCTTGTCTTAACTAGGATTCTGCAATTTTTACAAACACGCGAAACTTATCTTTTTTCTCCGAAGTTGGGACGGAAGCGGCTCTGAGCTATCATCTTTCCGAGAAGCGCTATAAAAACACATGAAAGATGTATGCTTGAATGTTGTAACTGTTCATACTGGTCTACCATTTTTACTGCCTGAAAATAAAGCTTAAAATTTGAATTGTTTTCACTTTCTAGATTAACCTTTCTATATAATTATCTGGTCTGCGTTTGGATGAAGAACTCGACCACTGCTCATTCATGTCCGTTTCTTTTACTTCTCTTCACTTCTACGTCGCATGTTCCAAGCGATCTGACATGTAATTAACACAAGAGCATATTCACGAGTTAGCAAACATCGCGATTCGCTCAGATGACCTGAAAAGTTACCCGCTGCGGGGGCGCGCACGTGCCTAAACATGCAACAGATATCCGACAAGAGTCGACAGACGATGGCGTACATAAAATTATATCATACGTTCACAGTTCCTGAACAGTCGAGGATGAGGAACAACAATAATAGTATAGGCGATGTGACGATCACACAGTTGTCTCGCAGTGTCTAGCAGTTTACACAGATCGAAAACGACGATGCCTGATCTATCAGAGATCGCTGAACGACTGATAAGTAAGACATTTTGTCAATGGTACTACAAAGACTCATCACGCTCCTCCTGCTTCTTCTCCTCCTGCTCCTCCTCCCTCCTTCCCTTCCACCTTCTGTCCTTCTTCTTTTCCTTCTCCTCCTTCTCCTCCTCCTCCTCCTCGTCCTCCACAGGTCCAGTTACCTTGCGTTGACATGCACGTACGAAAACCCTTTCCAATGGCCATGCATTGTAAGGCTCGGTTGATTACATAATACGGAATCTTGTTCCTCTTCTGCGGGTGGACCATGCCGCTGTCTATAGCAACAGACGATCGACGAAATAAGAAGGTGCAATTTAAAAAACTATCTGAAGCGAGGTAATGATGGTTCGAGTTGAAGAGACAAAATAATGTAATGTATACCTGAATGATGCAGACTCTTAGCAACAGAGGAATTGAAAAAATGCCGAATTTTTTAAAACAAAATTTCGTATGTGGACAAAATAGCCGACGGTCGAAACGACATCGAAGGCAATAGACAGTGCATGTCACGTGACAGTTTCTGACATGCGAAATAGCCTATTCAAAGATATTTAAGAGTGAATTTAGGGGTGTAACAAATTCTGTGCTCTTCAACTTTTGGATGGTCGATATCATCGATAAATTTCTATTTCCCATCCGAGCAAAAGATCTTTCGTCTCCTGCCAATGAAAAATTCCGGGATTCACACACGCACACACACACGCACACACACGCATGCACCCACATCTCCCGGTTGTCCTTCTCAATCATCGGATCTAATGGAAGCCAGCACATTCCATCGACTGGACATTGTGGACAACTCTGTGGAAAGACAAAAGTGTGGCTGAATTTTCGTACAACTCTCTTAAACCGATGCCAAATAATTATGATGAGATGCTGTGCTATACGACGGTCGAAGGGTTTCCGGTCAGCAGTGAGTTCTCGGCGGTGGTTGGGGTGGTGTTAGGGGTGGAGGTCGTGTCGGTCGGAGCGAGACCGGTTGGCGAGGTCAACAGTCGGTGAAGCGCATCGACGTTGTTGGTCATGGACGAATGATTGGCGTCGATCGACTGTGACCATCCAGGTGGCGATGAGCAGAGGGACGTTGCGTTGGCATAGACCGGTTGCGACGAGGAGTTCGGTCGCGATTGGTTGGTCGTCGTTTCGGTTGAATGGATGAACATCATTGACTGCTGGTGCTGCTGCTGCTGTTGGTGGTGATGTGGTCGGTGGTTCTTAGAGAAGACTGCCGGTGGCAGAGGTGGAATGGTTGGAACAAGAGGTGTCGCAGTGCCACCGCCCCCACCGTCACAGTTGGAGTAAATGTCTGAATTGAGATGAGTCTTTGTAATCATCCCTCCTCCTCCCCCTCCGCCGCCATCTCCGCATCCTGAGCTCGCGTCGATATGAGCAAGCATCTGCTGTTCGTGCTCCATCTCTCTCTTCATCAGCCGCCTCTCCCTCTTCATGCGGTCCTTCTGGTAGAACATGGCGGCGAAGATGAGAACGTTGAGGAAGAGGAGAAAGCATCCGACGCCAACCGTCAGACTCAGCGACAGTGTACTGTCACTCGACGACGATTGGCCGACTACTTGGTCACGTGACGTAGTAGACACTGGAGTCTTCTCCGCTCGACCCTTCACCTCGTGACCTTCAACCTCTGAGGACGGTGTTCGGACGCCCTGTAGCGAGGTCGACATCCGGCGCGCCATCACACCCCCCGCACCGGATGTTGACCTCCACGCATGCGTCGTCGTCGTCGTCATGGTGACGGTTGTGGTTGGTGGCAGAGCGGTGGACCGGAAGTCATCTGTCGGCGTCGTCCAGGTGTCTTCTGGGACGGGTGAGAATCGAGTTCCTTCCGCCTCGAAGGTCGTCAGGTTGTCTGCGTTGTCGAGGCGATGGTATCGGTCGTCGAGGTTGTCGGACTTGTGGAGACGAGGGATGAGGTCGAGCCAGAGAGCCATCTTAGCACCCTTGTAATGGTGGCGAGGATTGACCTTCGACGAAGAGAAACCTACAAACCACAACAGATGAGATGGATCAAGTTATTCGGCAACGCTCATGATGAGTCTTGCACGGATATCAACAAAGTTTCGGACAACTTTTCTTTCTACATGATGTACATGTTGAACATTCAAAAGGCTCAGAATCAAAATCGCAGTTTGCTTACTACATCATGGACTGACCGCGTTAGCGAAAGTATGCGCGAAGGTCTACACCTTTAGATACATCACCACAGAGCAAGGTCTGCAAACATGACTATCTAGCAGATTGAACAAATGCGTTTTAAGGCATAAATGGATCATACTATATTATGCACAAGTAAAACCGATTCCGAAATGCATGTGTGACACTGTGTATGTGTATGTATCTGAAGCAAATAATTCTTACGCTCAACAGGGTTCCACCAGTTTATCACTGTTCCTGAATTCGAAACGATCTCTGAGTTTCTAAAGATTACTTTTTCATTTTAGCCTTACGCTCGCGAAGATGATAATCGAAATGAAAACACAGCGATATCAGATCTTTAGTGATCAGCAATGAAACCTCGCATAGCGTTTGCTCTTCCCGGTATAGAGACATGAGTCTCTTCAGAACGTTCCAACGAGCGCTAAGTAAACTTATAACCCAGTCAAAACAAATTACAAATCAGAGAATAGACGACAACCTAGCCAACGTTCCATTACACAGCTGCGTCTATATTTATAAGATAAATACTGGAAGCGCATATTATATTCAGGAGGTGACCAAGGCAGGTGACCAATATTATTGTGAGCACTGGGTTAATTGAATAGTATACCGGTTGAATAGCCGAGCGAGTATATATATATGGCGGCTGTCTCAGTAAACCAAGTGTGCAACGGAACATTAGAAACATGGGTCGGTAAACAACGCTGCAGAGGAAGTCGTGCATTTAAAAACTACAAAATATTAGAAGGAGTTATTATAAGACAATAAAGACGAATCTGTGTGCAGACAAAGTCGTCCTGCAGCATAGATTCCGATGGTTTGGAAAGAGAGAATGCTTCGATGACCGAAGGAAGGAGACAGGAAGGCGAATGAAAGTGCGCTGCATGGATGCGGACAAAACATATATAAATGATGATGACACGGGAAGAAGACTGGATCAATATTGAGATGAGCATCGGACTCTTCTTGATAAATGATCCTGGTTCATCAAGATCATTTGTAGACGCACTATCGCCGTCAAATGTCTGGCGTCAGGAATGGATGGTGGCAGCGGTGGTTGTGGTGATGATGATGATGATGATGTTGTTGCTGTTGATGATGACAATGATGATGATGACGACGATGATGATGATGATGATGATGATAATGATGATGACGACGATGTTGTTGTTGATGACGATGATGATGATGATGGTAATGATGATGATGTTGTTGTTGTTGTTGATGATGATGATGTTGATGACGATGATGATGATGTTGTTGTTGTTGATGATGATGATGTTGATGACGATGATGATGATGATGATGATAATAATGATGATGATGATGATGACAGCAGCCAAACAACTGCAGAACGGTGATTGATCGATTGACGATCATCAGAATTCGTTGAAATGAGAATCATGCAGTCCATATATATATAAATTATACATATATATATATAAATTATATATATATATAAATTATATATATATATTCGGACAAGTTATTAGACCGGATGATGGAAATCTTCTAAACTGCATGTATACATGGAAGATTTGTAAATATATAATAATACAAGTTAACAGCTGGACTTTTGAATAGCAAAAGCCACTTTTGTAGCAATTGAATACTTTTACACTCAAACGCAAAATTGTATGCAGTGAATGGATTTTGTGAAGAAGATGTCTTCAACGAAAGACATCCACTTCAGTTTTGCCTTTCTTAATTCACCCAAGAAAGTCTTTGGGGTTATAGCGAACAAAAGCTATATACTTCCAGCTACACCTGATTGGATTCCTCAGAGAAACTTGAGTCTGTTTTACGGGAAACTGGAAACAATGAGAATGGAAGACAATGAGAATGGAAGACAATGCCATGCAGTAAGTGAGGAGGCCAATGAGGGGCATATCATGGCCATTGATGTAGAACGGTACCTTCGAGAGCGTCACAAGTCATCTTCTGTGACTGTAATACTGATACACGGGCGAGTTTTTAACATGATTTCATTAAAGATTATCGTCATAAAAGTAGTTGTTACTTATTTCCAAGCATCAACCGACTCTGCCGTGTTGAAAAAGCGCAAATAATAAGAAAAGAAATATAGGCCTAATATTACAGAGAATACTTACTAAAATGTTACAAGATCTAGGCCTATATTCTATACGCCATAGTCTATAGACCTATACACAGATCTGAATCTATATTCACACAAGCTTAAGTGTCCGCGTTTATATTCCGTTAGCCAAAAGTGTATGCAAATACACGCCATGACTATTTATACAAATATGCAAATACACGCCATGACTATTTATACATGTATAGAGATGAACCAATTTACAGGTAAACCAATTTTATGTCTTTATAAACCCATTATACATCCGCAAACACTGACTGCGGCTTAACAAGATGGAATGCGTTCTGAAGAGGACGAAATGTCTGAGGAGGAGCACAATGTGACGTCAGAGTGATGCTATTCGGACGCGACATCATTATTCAGATGCCATTCATTAGCAAGGCAGACGACGGAGAAGAAGGAGGAGGAGGAGAAGAAAGAGGAGGAGGAAGAGGAGAAGAAAGAGGAGGCGGAGGGGCAGGAGGGGAAGGAGAAGAATTAGAATGAGGAGGAGCAGCAGGAAGAATGACCCATGAAACCTCATAGTGATCTTGCTGTGTGGACAGCAGTGCAAATAATATATGCAGTTAATTTCGGTGGGTGCCATGCGTAGAGTGGCATCTCTGCGAGAAGTACTTAAGCCAAAGACGATCCTTCGCCGAGAAGAGGACTTCTCTTGCGGGCATTGCTAAGCGCCTGAAAGAACTTCCACCGACCGACCGACCGACCGACCGACCGACGTGCAGAGGAGGAAGAAGAAGATTTATGCTGGGCGATAATTGGGAGGACAGAGATGCGTCAATCGGTTGTGCATGACTCCGTGCTCCTCGCCTAACCGGTCACGCACACGACACGCCTCCGCCATATAAATCAGCGTTTGCATGGAAGCCATCGGAGGGGGTAGTTTATGTCAACTACGGTCTGGTCGATAGGTGGCGGCGGAGGGGCCTTGGGGGAAGGGCGGTCACTGCGGCTCTGATTGGTCGCCGATTTAGTTTGATCGGTTTATGTGTGACCTAGATTTAAAATGGGTCAACACTGAAACGAGGCAGGAGAATGGCGGAAGGAATAGCGAAGCTTAACACGAATGAAGATGAAAACGGGAACTACTACAATGCCGCTGACACATCTTATACTGTATAAAGATAAAAGTGAAACATGAACTCGAGACTGCATGGGGTCTCACAGATCCGTACAAGACTATCCGAATAAATTTTGTTGTGGGATGAATGTTTCTCCAAATCACATTCGTTATTTACCAACCGGTCAGTCACACGACGACAAGATACCACCGATAAACTTGTAAAAGAAGAAGTGCCTGGACGCTCCTTAACTTTCCAGTATGTGCTGGGGAAATAGGTGGCAGGACGGCGTTCAGATGATTTAGAAATAAGTGCATGGACGCCGTCCATGACCGTCCAGCCACACTTTAACAACGGCACCATTGTAAAAGTCTTCTACAAAAACTCTACGATCATTATTTTGAGAATGTTAATCTATGTCGACGTCCTTCTGTTTGTTACTCAATTTAAAAAGTGTGCGTTAACGAGGCAGAAAGATAAAAGTAGGCCTATGCTAACTGAACAGCCTAATTATAGATGAATATGAATAGAGTAAGAAATGCATAAGCTTCATAAACATTCATGTACTCCAGGACCAGATTAAGAAATGTGGGGCCCTGTTCGGAAAATAAGTTTTTGCGGATCTTTGGCCGAAAATTCTGATGACTTTTTTTAAAAAGTCGTTTGGTCGAAAATTTCGTAGAATATACCGATTATTTCCATGCAAAAAGTTGATGACTATTTAGTCTTTTGGTTGAAATTCGCTAAAAAAATCTTCGGAAATTTCCCCCCCCGCATGTGTGGGGGCTACCTAAAGTGTGGGGCCCCTGTTCGGCCGAACATGTTGAACATGCCTTAATCCGGCCCTGATGTATACTCGATCGTAAAAATAATAACAGGACAGAACGTTTCAGAAGCCATTTCTTACAGCGAGCGGCAGGTGACACTGACGACACTGACATCAGCTGACAGCGACTGTCAGTGAATCAGATTGTCGGT
The DNA here is from genome assembly GCA_949752735.1 of Lumbricus terrestris. NCBI lineage: Eukaryota > Metazoa > Annelida > Clitellata > Crassiclitellata > Lumbricidae > Lumbricus > Lumbricus terrestris. The sequence goes on from OX457038.1 coordinate 25,151,535, forward strand.
GACAATGGCTGTCACGAACAGTTTCTCAGACGTCTGTTCGTGACGAGACATAAACTGACGAGTCTAAATTTCCGTCGACAAGACGCAAAATTGAAATTCAAGGAGCACCAACAGTTACTGTCATCAAATATCAGACGCCAAGACTTTGCAATATGAACATATCGGCCTTTTATTATTTTCAGCTGCTCTCCTCCTCACCCCCCGCCGCCTATCTGTTTCCCACCATGTCCCTATCTATCTCCCCTTCTTACCAACCCTTTCTTTCTCTCCCCAACTATCTTTGTCCCTTCCTCTCTTCAACTCTCGCTATCGCTATCTCTTCCAGTCTTCTTATACCTCTTTCTCTATCTTTCACTCTATGCAGACATTGCATCTCTCGAGTTTTGTATAGAAAGACACCATATATGCTCAGTTTTTTACCATTAAACGAATATAATAATAATAAATTAATAATATACCTCTGTATCAATTTCCATTTCTCCTTCTCTTACTCTGTATCTTCTTCCATCTCTCCCTCCGCTCATCCTTTTCAACCCCTCCCTCTCATCTTCCCTCTTTCGTTCACCCTCTCTCTGTTCCTACCTCACTCACTCCATGCATTTTACTCTGCAAACTGGTCATGACATGTGCGTGACATACATGTAACCACGCATTAAAACTCTTTCAGTCGGCTGCAAAAGGTCTTTTATAGCTGCATATATATATGTGTGTAATATTGCATGTATACGTGAGTTTGTCTGAATGTGCGTGTGTGTGTGTTTGTGTCTTTGCCTGCCTGCATGTGTCTCGATCCTTACGTCTGTGTTTCTACGCCCTACTTACGCCATGGTAGAAAGGGAAGTAGGCCCATAATATACATATATGCCGTCGTTTATTATCATGAGATATAAAGTCTTGCGGTCATTTCGTCTTTCGTCAAAAGTCTGGATTAAGGAAATCATCCGATCTGACTGAATGATGCAACGAAGCAGTTTAAGCGTTGATTCATAAGAAGATTGACGGATAGATGAATGTATAGGGGAGGCAGAATATATACGACCTACAATTCTAATGAATGAGTTGAAAAACCAGTCGACACATAGAGAGCAGGTAGACCTATTTAGAGCATAGAACATTATAATGTCTCTGTCGTTCTCTGTCGAGATCTAATGAGGCGACGCTGTAGAAACGTAATTCATCTTTGCATCAACAACATTATGCAGTCTCTCTCTGAATCGTATCGAGTCCACGAGACAGAAAATAGATTTCTATATCATAAAATTTCTTGACTTCCAACGAATCCAATCCATTTCTATCCTAATCCAATACCTTTTGTAGCGCCATTTTCATAAGACATCGCTCAACTATAATAAACTTTCGTGCGAGTGAAATCTGTGAAGATCAAAACTAGAACAGAGATTAATTTTTTTTAAACTAATTGTTTTGATTTGCTTATTACAATCATCATAGTGAAAGAATTTTAGGAAAATCGATTAAACAAATTATCATAAAGAAGAGACTTGGCAAAATTGTTAAGTACACCGCAATGACGAAAATACCAAAGTTCTCATAAATCCGAGCTGTGCTTGAGCCGCCATCTTGGAAAATGGCGGCCTATATTCTATTTTGTGGCAATAACTCCAGAACCGTCACAGCTACAAAGAAATATAAAAGAGCAAAAATGATCCTCATTAGAAGGCAAACAAGTTTGGTATATCACATTTGTTTCTGGAATCAAAAATAAAAATGTTAGAGCTAGAGCCAGGTTGATCTTAAATCATCATTCGCAGCACAGTATTCTCATAGCCTAATAATGTTCTTCCCACCATAAAACCTTGTGGGCCTATAATTATGTCACATTGATATACAAAATGATGATTACTTTATCATATGTAACATTTTTAGTCTTATTCCTAGAAACAAATGTTTTATACCAAACTTGATTATATTTAAATGGGGATCATTTTTGCCATTTTACATTTCTTAGTGGCTGTGACGGTTCTTGAGTTATTACCGAAAAAACAGAACATAGGCCGCCATTTTCCAAGATGGCGGCTCGAGCACAGCTCGGATTTATGGGGACTTTTGGCATTTTAGTCAGTGGGGTGTACTAACTGTACTTAGCAACTCTGCCAAGTCTCTACTTTGTGATAATTTGTTGAGTCGATTGATTTTTTTCAGCTAAAATTCTTCTACTATTAGTCCAATGACTTTGGTCAGCTGAAGTTAAAGAATAGACGCGTGAGGCGCGGTGACGTAGTGGAGGCGTCGTTGCCTTGAATCCACCTCAAGTCGCCGCGTATATAGGGACCTTGGGCAAGTCCTTCACTCGCAATTGCTCAGAGCTTCGGCGTGAAACTCCGATGCAGTGTCCGCTCTGCAGTCGGGAGCGCCTCTGAGTAGAGTGCTGAAGAGGCGCTATAGCAAATGCGCACAAACAAACAAACAAACAAACAAATAGACTGGACTGTTGTTCGCCCGCTAATCGCCGCTTTATATATTTAGCTGAACTACAGATTGGCCGGTGTCTCGTGACAGAGTCTCCCCCTCAAAGTCTCCTCCGGAGACTTTATTTCGAAATAGATTCTCCCCTGTTCCAGAATAAATTCGCCCCGAGACTATATTCTGAAATAAAGTCTCCGGGGAAGAGAATATTTCCTCCGTCTACGAAATAAAGTCTCCTCCGTTCAGCGTGAAATGGACTACAGTGGCATAAAACTTATAGATGAGCAGGTTTAACGGTTAGTTTAGGTTGCTAAATAATTTCACAAGAACATCAGAAAATTTCTTTCAATGCAGAATTTTAGCCAGGGTAAATTCTGTTTCGGGGAGAGACTTTGTATCGGAGCAGACTTTATTTCATGACACCGGCCTATATGCGGCCAATGCGAAATGTCGTGTTGCAATATCTTTCAAGATGGCGGCTGAGTAACAACATGTGAGGCGTGCGACAAGAAACTAGGGCTGCCAACCGTCCCGGATTCGCCGGGACAGTCCCGGAATCGACCCTGTGCGTCCCGTGTCCCGGATTGATCTCAAATTGTCCCGGAATTTGGTCTAGAGATCCACTTAGCACAATTATTGTTACTATTAATTTTTGCTTACTAAACTCAGCCATTTGTACGATGATTTTTACGTTCTGCTCTCTATCAGACCTATACATTACATTGTTGGCTAAACATCGGTAGTTAAAGTCTTCAAAACTTTACAAATCACTTACACTTAGTTTTCCGTTTAGCATAATTATTGTGTCCAGTTTTAATGCTTTTTTGCGAGAGAGCGTTCAGCATTATGAACGTTCTGTTGTCTAACAATCGCAATTACATGAGCACCGAGAGTTCACCGACCTTATTAAAGCACACCTGCTAGCATGACATGAGTGACTGTGCTGATTTCTGCGACTTTGTGCCCAGTATTCTGGAACTGCCTAACGCACAAAAGGGTTGTAGGACATTAGCCCCCCTGGACATTGTCCCCCGGACATTGTCCCCTCCGGACATTATCCCCCGGACATATTCCTTCCAATTTTGCGTAGGACATTAGCCCCCCCGGACAAAGTCCCCCCCTATGTGCAAATCGTAGAATAATGCGTAACCGATAAGATTTGTCATTGGCAGTCGCATGCAAAAGAAAGTACTTAGTGTCATTTAGGTCCTAATTGTATCAATAGGCCTAGACTTAGATTTGAAATGAACGAATGGGAGTCATATGTAGGGCCTAGGACCATAGGCGCAATCACGTCCTAAAAGTTGGGGGGGACCAAATTAATCACGTCCTAAAAGTTGGAGGGGACCATAATGGTAAAGTCAATGGGACCACTCAAATGTTGGGGGGGACGCGTCCCGTGGGTCCCATAGGGTGGTTGCGCCTATGCCTAGGACCTATTTGTTTAGTGTCTCACAACAAAGATTTGTTAACGTCAGTTAGGCTATGTCTCAGCTTCCTAGACTTATTAGTGTCATTTCAATTCAAAATTAGATTCAATACATTAGAGAAATGAACGAATGGGAATCGTATACAGCAAGTAGGCCTACTTGTTAGTGTCAGTTATGAGTACAACGAAGGTTTATTAGCGACATTTACGTATGAGCTTCGTAGACTTCTTAGCGTCGTTTCAGACCTTTAAAATGTCTTATAATATACATATTAAACCTTCAATTAACTTAGCATGTTCCTACAGGATGTTAAACTAATGTGTAATGTATAGATATTCATATAACATAGGCCCATTAATTGTATTTTGTGCATCAATTTTAGGTAATGCTATCATATACTGGGGGGGATAATGTCCTACCCCGGGGGGGATAATGTCCGGGGGCTAATGTCCGGGGGGATAATGTCCGGGGGAGATAATGTCCAGGGGGGCTAATGTCCGTTCCCCGCACAAAAGTAGGCCCTATAATATATTAAGTAGGTTTATAGGCCCTAAATTTAAATTTAAATTCTGCTCTCCGGTCGCAGACCTATGAGCCTACGATACCTACGAACTTCCCTCAATTTGGGCTCATAAGTCTTACTCTGATGAGCCTTGGCGACTGGAGTTTGAAATGCTTCTTCTTGGGGTTGATTCTTGTCTTAAAGTTAGGCTAAAAAATTATGTCTTTTGATGATTTGTCTGAAATTATTAAGGCTTTTTAGTAGATTGTAGATGTAGATTCTATACTGGGCTGACACAACTTTTGTTACAGTATGCACTTCTGTGGATTGTGTAAATTGGTAATGGCACATCAAGTGGCTGAAGGCGTCCCGGAATGGCAAAATAAAAAGTTGGCAGCCCTATTGAAGAAACCTAAATTTCTTAATTTTTAGTAACAAACAGACATTTCTTCGCGTATAAAGATTTCACGATTGAACGGAACTTATTCGTGTATCTAGTCTTTCTACCTACGAGGATATTCTTTACGAAACCATGTCCAAAAAAGGAATTAGAGTCGAGGACCGAATTAGAGTCGAGGACCTCCTCGAAGTTTTTCAAGACGAGCGAATTCTTGATGCAATCGCAGTCAGATTAATGGCCACCCTGAATAAACTCGTGGACACTGCTGTTGAATCAAGATTCGACAAATACATGGCATCGTTCTCTGAAAAATTAGAAAACTCGATCGAACAAGCTACCAAAGATATCTGCACAAAACTACATGCATCCCACGCCCTCAAACAATCGTCTTTGGAACAAGAAAACACTTTGCTCCGCCAGAAACTTGACGAAGTGGAGAACCAATCTAGACTCAACAATTTGGTTTTCCATGGACTTTCTGAATCCACTGATAAATATCTGGTGAGTAACAAGAGTGCCAAGGCTCTTACTCAACAATCTGATACACTGGACCTAATTGACGTGTGTAATAATCGACTTCAGCTTAACATTAAAGAGGAGGATATTTCCTACACATACAGAATCCCAGCCCAGGGAAAAAGCAAATGCCGGCCATTAGTCATCCAATTTACCCAAAAAAAAGTACGAGATGCTGTCATTGGATCGAAGAAACTTCTACGGACTGGCTCAGAGAATCCTCGAATCTTCATTAACGAGCACCTCACACGAACGAATTCCCAAATATTCGCAAAGGCAAGAAGTCTCCTAAAGTCAAAAGCTATCCATTCGACCTGGACAGCCGGAGGAATAGTCTTTCTGAAGAAAACCGACCATCTGGCCGAGAAGCCTTTCAGAGTGGACTCGCTCACTTTCCTCAACGAATTGGAGAACCGAATCTCAGACTTATCCCAATAAGGTAGCATGTGACTAACTCTCTGTCATCAGCAGTTTGTAACAAATCTAATCTATATCTGCTGAATTCATCCATTTATTTCCAATTTCAATTTGTCGTTACTCTTCTACAAAACAATGAAATAGTCTAGAGACTAACAGAGTTCTGCACAGTTGCCATAAACTGTTTTCTCTCTTTCAGTTTAGTCTATATTTTTTGTTATCTTATAATCTCACCTCTGCGTTTCCTCTTTTTCTCTCACCTGTATCTTAACTTCTCAGTTTTAAACTTCCATGTTTGTTGTTTTTTTAAAATGTTTTTTTTTATAACTTTTTGGCTTACTTAGATTTTCTCTGTTGACTTTTGTATCTTTATCAATTAATTATTTTGTAATTATTTTCAGTTTTAGCATGATGTTTTTATCCCTGCGGATGACTTAAACATTTGCATGTACTATATGTGACCTAAATAATGTTATACATTCACTCAAGATGTCATTGATAAGTAATTGAACAATTTAAGTACAGTTCTAAGCTGTTGTTATTCGTTGATTTTAGCTTATTAATCTCTGACTTTGGTGCCTTAATGATGATTGATGATTGGACTCAAATGCACCTATGCAAAGTAATTAACTTGATGTGTGTAAATTGATGAATTGTTATATATTCAGTTTAATTATTTTTCCACTTTTTTGCTGACTGCATATTCATATGGTGGCATTGGGCATTTGGACCTTTATTATACCACACTTTTATTTGTCATGTCTACTGCTCCACTCCTCTTAGCCTAATCTCAGTTTTAAATTACATTTTAAAATTTTACCTGTTTATACTTAAATGTACTTCTGTAAATAGGTTATTTTTGTTGTACGCCTCTCTGCCAGCTTGCTGAGAGACATACACTTCGGTGTATTTAACCCTAGCTTAAGCGAAAACACTGAGCATGAACTTGTCCTTTCAATTGACAGTTGTGATTCTATATCTGAACACCCTACCTCCATTATTTCTAATACCCTGAAGCAATCTTCCACAAATGAATACTCTATTACAGCTAATCTATTCCCTTTTTCCCAAGCACAAATTGGGTCCAGTGAGGATATACTAAAAACCTCTACTGATGGTTATGTAGGATTTCAAAGAGACCTAGGAGACTTAACCTTAGAGGTATTAACAGAGGAGAATGATAATCGAACTCTATTAAACAACCCTGATCTAGATCCTGATAGCAACTATTTTAATGATTTGCAATGTGACAGTACATATTCGTCTATTCAATCCCTCAGATCAAAGCTAGCCTCCTCTCCATGTTCTCTCTCATTTTTGCATGTAAATGCAAGAAGCATTTTACCCAAAATTAATGAAATCAAAGATCTGCTGAACTCTTTACCTGTATCTATACTTGCATTAACAGAAACCTGGTTGAACGAATCCAATACTGATCTAATAAAAGTGCCTGGTTATCAATTTGTTCATCGTTCCAGAGGATCTGGAAAGGGCGGAGGAGGAGTGGGATTCTTGATTAGAGAAGAAATCTCGTACCAAATCCTAGACTCGATAGGATCCGATTCCTCTCCTTTTCAATTTTTTGAAGGTCTTTTTATTCGCCTAGCACATAAAACTGGGGCAACCACAGTTGGAGTTATATATCGGCCACCTGGGCTTAAACTAGAAGATTTCTCTGAAGAAATTAACAACATTTTAGATCATATGCTAAAAAAATCAAAAGACATAGTAATTTTAGGTGATTTTAACATGGATCTCTTGAAAATTAATAGCCACAAAGCCACTGCTGATCTCTACCATTGCCTAACCGCCCATCATCTATTGCAGTGGTTCCCAAAGTGGTGGTCCGCGGACCGGTGCCGGTCCGCGGAGGTATGATCGCCGGTCCGCGGAGAAGAGTCAAAAATAAACAAAACAAACTGTAATTGCTAGTTTATTTGCTTGAAACTTGAAATTGTGAAATCATTCGAATTTTTGTCCAAAATTTATTCAAATTTGTCTTAATTATTTAAATATTTGAAATAAATCAACGCGCCTTAGACCCTATTTTAACTTGCCAGTTGGCGAATTCAAACAAATTTAATTTATTCTAAATTTACTAGGCCTACAGCGATGACTGCAGTCAGTTTAGAGCTTATTAAATTTTATGTTGATCTATGGTGAGCGATAATCTTGTAAACGCCGAATGCAGAATAAAAATTCTAACATAGTATAAAACTTTTAGTTTAAATATAGCCTAAACAAATGTCTTGGAATAAAAATATGAGCAAACGTTAGCAAAAAAACAATTCTGGACGGGTTTAAAAAAACAACGAATGACTCGGATTGAGCGTGATTGCTCAGAAACTTAGAGCGACGATAATAGTGATTCGAACAACACGTCCAAGGTGAAAAAATAGCCGACAATTTAACGAAAATACTCATAATAAAATTTTAACAAATAAAGGCTTCAAGGACATGTAAGTGTAGGCTAATTTTAAATAGCCTTATATATTACTCTTTTTATAATTTAGGTCGCTTTTGTTTGCCATCGCCATTTAGGCCTAAGTTAGCGGTCCGCGAGCTTCACCAAAAATTATTGCCGGTCCGCGTCCTGCTGAGGTTTGGGAACCACTGATCTATTGCCTCTCATAACCAGACCTACCAGGATCACTGACCATACATCTACATTACTAGATAACATATTCACTAACATTTGGACCAAACTTATTTATTCTTCTATTCTCATCGAAGACATCTCTGATCATTTACCAATCATAGCATGGTTTGATTTTAGTCCTATTAAACCTCCTAACAAGCCTCAAACACTGACATTTAACCTAGTATCTGATGACCATAAAGCCAAATTTTTGCAATCCTTAGACTCTACGGACTGGTCTGATATCCGTGAAGCTTGTACGGAACTAGACACTGATAAGGCCTATGACCTATTTCTTAGCAATTATAAGAAGCTTTACGATGATTCTTTTCCAATTTCCACTAGGACTTATGCTCGCAACTCTATCCCAAAAAAGCCCTGGATGACTCGGGCACTGGTAAAATCTAGTAATAAGAAAGCGAAACTATATAAAAAATACATAAAAAATCCAAATGAGGCCAACAAAAGGAAATTCATCCTATACAGAAACAAATTTAAGAAAGTTAAATTGCAAGCCAAAAAAGATTATTATGCATCCGAATTTTTAATCCATAGTAATAACCTTAAAAAACCCTGGGGTCTTCTGAGGAGTATACTGGATAGAGATACTAACAGAGAAACTGTAATTACTGCATTGAATGTAAATGGTGAACAAATTACTGACCCTCAGACTATAGCAACTAAATTCAATAATTTCTTCACAGGCATTGCACAATCTCTTGTTAATAAAATACCTGCTGCAACTAACTCTTTTTTCTCCTACTTATCCCAACCCCTTCCACATTCTATAGCATTAATTCCTTCTACACCTTGTGAAATAATGAACCTTGCGCATACCATTCGCACTACGCATAGTAAAGGAGTCGATGGAATTGACCCTGCCATAGCCCTATTAACACTGCCTAAAATTGCAATTCCGCTATCAGAGATTGTCAACTGCTCATTTACCACTGGAGTATTCCCCTCTGCATTGAAAACTGCCAAGGTCATACCCATGCATAAAAAGGGCCCGAGGGACAATGTTTCTAACTACAGACCGATTTCTGTACTCCCATTCTTTGCCAAAATATTTGAAAAATTAATGTATGCACGTTTAGATAGTTTTCTATCAAAAGAGAAAGTACTATTTCAGTCTCAGCATGGATTCCAACAGGGTCATTCTACCTACATGCCCCTTCTAAGCATACAAGACAAAATCTCTAATGCAATTGAAAATAACGAATACTCCCTTGGTATCTTCCTTGATGTAGCTAAAGCCTTTGATTCTGTAAATCATCATATTTTGATCAAAAAACTTTATAACTATGGAATTAGAGGGACACAATTACAATGGTTTGTTAGCTATCTTGAAAATCGTTTTCAACTGGTTTCTGTTAACAATTGCACTTCTGATCTACAACTCATTTCTCACGGTGTCCCTCAAGGATCTAATCTTGGACCTCTTTTATTTTTAATCTATATTAATGATTTACCTAATGTATCGCCTTCTATGTATTTTGTACTATTTACTGATGATTCCAACTTATTTCATTCTGATAAATCTATTGATACCCTATTCGACACTGTTAATTCTGAGCTTCACCGAGTCGTTGATTGGTTTCGATCAAATAAACTTACTCTAAATTTGGATAAAACCAACTACATCCTCTTCAGATCCCATAAGAAAAAATATCCCAATGAACTTCCTATTCTACTTATTGAAGGGACTCCTATCACCCAAGTAACATCCACAAAATGTTTGGGCGTATACATTGACCAGCATCTAAATTGGAAGGAACACATCAATAATATCTCTAGCAAAATTGCTAAGACTGTTGGTGTGCTATTTCGCTCATCTAAACTGATTCCTGTCTCTATCCGGTCTATGCTATACTATTCTCTTATTTATCCGTATTTAACCTACTGTAATTTAATTTGGACGTCTACTTACAAATCTAATTTTATCAGACTAGTCACCCTTCAAAAATATGCAATCCGTTTTATAGCTAATATTCCTCGCCGAGCCCACACCGCTCTGTATTTCAAGGAATTTGGATTATTAAAGATCGATCAAATTAGGCACTTGCAAATAGGAGAGTTTATGTACCGTTATAACCATGGCCTATTACCACTTGTATTTAATGATTTCTTTAACCTTACCTCTGATCGCCACTCTTATTCAACTAGAAAATTAACTGTTTATGACCTTCCCTACGCACATAATAATACTCGTCGATTCTCTATACAATATACTGGCTCCCAATGTTGGAACTCTCTCCCTACACATCTTCATTCCCTACCTAACACAAGATTATTTAAGCATAAACTTCGCCTTTATCTACTTAAAACACTTCCTGATATGTAATGGTTAAGGTTTCTGCTCAGTGGTTTCGCCAAGCCCTTAGTTAAGTCTTTAGTTAAGTCATTAGTTAAGAGTTGTTTTTCTCGTTATATACAGAAATGTCGATTGCTTAATTTGTTTTTCTCTCTTCCTCATCATTTTTTTTATTCCTGCAATTGAATGTTCTGTCATGTTTTTTCTTTTATATTTTACATGAATTATGGGTGGCCCTATTAGCGGGATTTTACATCCCTTCTGGGTCTCCCCCTCTTCACCAAATTCATGTTAATGTATTATTCACTGCCATAATTGTATCATGTTTGTGTGTTGTTTTGGTTGAGGAAAAAATAAATAAAAATAAAAAAATAAAAAAATATACAGTAACTGTTGTCTCTTGCTCCCTCTTCTCCTCCGCTTCCGCTGCCACCTTGGTTTATGCTTTCATCGTCAGTCGATTAGACTAGTGTTCTTTCCTCCACTTTCGGCTCCCGTGGGTTCGATCGCAACCCTTGGAGCGGGTTCAGCGGGCGGCTGCATGCTCGTCTGATTGGCCATGTCCCTAAATTTGATCATACTTCCGCTTACATGCGGGATACCGACCCTCCCTGTCCAGCAGCGTATCCATTATAACTGGTCTTTCTCTGGCACTGGTTTCTGGGCTCTTCACTTTAACTTCGGCTTGCACTGCATGGTCACCGACCTCTGCGCTCAATCTCAAGAGCCTTGTGACCATCTTTTTTGTTCCCCATGCACGCACATCCATCGGACAGAAGAGGGCTTTCCCGATTGTGGATCCTTTTCTGTTTGAAAATAGCCTCTCCCCCTTTGGTCTGCGTTTCCTTTCGCGGAAGTTGTCTGACTGTTTTTATAAACTATTTAAGATTTTCCTATTTGGTCGTGCCTGGGTCGGGAGCGCCTCTGAATAGGTATCTTGAAGGGCGTTATATAAATAGATAGATACAAACTTGTTTGTGCTCTGTACTTATTGTTGCTTTTCCAAATGTTCTGTTTTACAAATAATTATTTATTGTTACCCAACAGTTTATCTGCGTTTTACTGATGGAAGCATTTTATATTATTTATTATTATGCGAAGATTTTGCTACTGTTGACGTTTTTACTTCAAAATTAACTATGATGAATCGGAGTCGACAGGACTTGGTGTTTGAATTCCATGAGTCTGCTGCAGAAGTCTATCAGTATTAGCCACCTGCTGCCAGACTGCTGGTCCTGTTGTGACAAGACGAGGACTTCATGTCATGTGTCGTATCAGTATAGATATTATTCCATTCACAGTTGCTGGCAATGTGTCCAATGGCTTCTATGCTCCTGTCTCTAAGTGAAGCGAATCAGTCGACTACCAACCAGCCTTCTGTCCAATATGTATGACGTGCATTACCTTCTAATGCAACTCAACGTTTCATGTATTGTATACCATAGTTCATCTCGTAATAATTACTGATTTGCGCTCATCAACAATGTGACACTTATATTTGGCCGACTTGAAAACACATTTACGCTGTAGTCAGTCTCCAGCGTTCCCGTCAACCTTCGTCCAATCCACCTCCACCCCTACTCTACCCCACCCAAACTACCCCTCTTCCGTCTGCTAGCTTTCTTTCCACATATTTCTCGCTTTATAAAACGCCTCCTCCTCTTCTTATTCTTCCTCCTATTCCTCTTCATTAGACCTTCCACTATTCATCGGTTTCTTCTTCTTCTTCTCCTCCTTCTCTTCCTCTTCTTCCTCTTCCTCCTCCTATTCCTCCTATTCCTCCCTCTTTTTTTCTAAGAGTTCTCATTCTTTCTCATGTTCCACATTCCATTCCTTCTATTCCTCCTATATTAGACCTTCTCCAATTCCTCATTGTTCTTTCCCAAATTGAAACCTATCGAAGAAAATTCGCTCGTATCAAAACTATACGCTGTTTTTAATTAGGATCCCAAAACCCTTGGTTTGGAACTGCATCCAATGCATTTGCCACTCGGGTTCTCATCCATTATTATTATTATTATTATTATTATTATTATTATTATTATTATTATTATTATTATTATTATTATTATCATCATCATCATCATCATCATCATCATCATCATCATCATCATCATCATCATCATCATCATCATCATCATCATCATTATATGCTTGACTGCTCATCAGATTGTTGTGCTGCTTATCTTCAATTAGGATTTGCTTGATCACTATATACTCTGATCATTTCCTTACTGAAATTAAGTAATTTGAGCTTATTATGGTTCCCTGAGAATGTGAAATAGCGGAAGAACAAAATAGAATGGGGATAAAAAGGATGGAGGCAGATCATTGATGAGTCATGATATGCTGAGCGACCGATATTCGAACTCGATAGCCAAAGCAACAGTTAATACAGATCGCTATCCTCCTTCTATTTGTTCTTTTGCTATTTCTATTCGTCATTACCGATTTCATGTGTTACTTAGGTAGCCTAACCCTGCTTAGTGATCTTATAACCTTTCGGGCATCTCCATTTGTTATCCAAATAGCAATACGATAATAACTGCATGCGCATGTTGGCTTAAAACCGGGAAAATAACGGATTAAACTTCATGAAGATCCTCGGTGGTCGAGTGGGTTGGTAGCCCGCTCGCCGCGCCGGCGGCCCGGGTTCGATTCCTGGTCGGTTGGTTTATCAGAGATTAATTTCTCGGATCTTTACTGCGGGTGGCTCGGTCGCAATATAAACGTGGAGTAGCGGTGGTGAAGGATCTCACCCTCAGGGTCGAAGCCATAACACAGCCGCTATATAAATATACGATAACATTTACATACACATTTACATGCTGAAAAATGATCATTCACGTGTTCCTTCTTCCGTTCCTCCTCACTTTCTGCATCCCATACTTCATTTCTTTTTCCTTCGTATATTCATTCGTTTGATCCTCCATCTAATCGCTCATATTGTTCTAATCCTATTCCTTGTCCCTCCCTATATGCTATTCCGTCTCATTCTTCCTCCTATATTCTTCCGTTTCCTCCACTTGATCTTTGTACATTATTCTATTTACTCTTTCAAGCATCCTACATTTAATAACATTTAACCACTTTCACCTCTTAGACTCTTCCTATTCTCATTCCCTTTATTTTCCTCTATATATTATGTTCCTCCTTTCATTCCAGTTTTGTCTCCTATTCCTTCTCTTAATCTTTCTTCTACGCACATCCATCCTTTTAATCCCTCTTCTCTTTATTCTTCCGCTTTTCCACTTCCACTTTCCAGCTACCCTCCACTTCCCCTGTCTTCCATATATTCCACTTAGGCTGTTGATTCTCCCTCGGGCAACCTCCTCCGATCTATTTGTATAGTATAGTGACAATTGACGGAATGTTTTCTCCGATTCTTACCTTCTTCCAACCGATCCTGCATTTTCTTTTCTGGAAGTAAAAAGAAGAGTCAATCATTTAGACCCATGACGTCATGGTGATGTGTCCCTCTAAGTCATAAATAACCCATGGACCCAGACAGTCTTTATTTTCGCCGCGAAGATTGCACACACACACACACGCACGCACGCACGCACGCACGCACACACACACACACACACTGTCTCCCCAAAGTGACGTCGAAACCATCGGGTGTCAGATGGATCTGTCCAAGTTAATAATCGAGAACCACTTCATCCAACACAGTCGACAGTTCTCCTTTGCATCAACTTCCTCTGTGAATATTATATACATATATATATATATACATTTATTATATATAGATATAGAGTCTTCGTCCGTCCGCGTGGAACGTTTTAACTATTTAAAGCGAAGACAGAAGGTCCATGCTTCTGACAGAGCAGACGAAGATAAGGTCTAGCACACACATGAGCAAAAGTGGAATAGATCTATCACACACAGCAAGAGTGGAATAGATCTATCACACACAACAAGAGTGGAATAGATCTATCACACACAGCAAAAGTGGAATAGATCTATCACACACAGCAAAAGTGGAATAGATCTATCACACACAGCAAAAGTGGAATAGATCTATCACACACAGCAAAAGTGGAATAGATCTATCACACACAGCAAAAGTGGAATAGATCAGATAATGCATCACATAATAATAGTAGGCTTTGGGTTCGTGAATTTTAGTGCATTAGTCCAAATTCGTTCGATACCATTTGTCATCCATGCATGGAATGCGGCTGTTTAACAAGAGCTGTTAGGCCTACTTTATTATTAATTGGCAGCCATTTTGTCCGCCATCTTGTTTTTCCATGGAACCGCTAAAAACCCATCTTGCTAACCGCGATTTTCGATTTCAACAGGGTCAAATTCGTCTAGAAACGTCTATTAGCAAATAGCTATATATATGACTAGCTGGGGTACCCGGCGTTGCCCGGGAAATTTAGGATTCGACCCGCTTCGGCCACAACCCCACCACACAACACCCGACCACACTCCGGTCTGTACCAGTACGCCACCCGAGAAATTTGGGTCTCAGGAAAATTACCACCCCCATCCCACCCCCACACCCAACCCAGCCCTCCACCCCAACCTCCTCCAACCCCACCATCCCACTCCACCCCCACTCCACCCCTAACCCCCTCCGACCCCACTCCACCCCAACACAACTCCCACCCCATCCCCCTACATCCCACCCCTCCACTCCCACCCCACCCCTCCATCCACCCTCACCCCAACCCCACACCCCACCACACCCCAACCCCCACCCTCCACCCCACCCTCACCCCCTCCACCCAAAACCCCCACCCCTCCACCCCACCCCACCCCGACCCCACCCCTCACCACCCTCACCACACCTCTTACCCCCACCCCATTTCACCCCACCCCCTACCCCACCACGATCCCAACCCCCTCAACCTCACCCACCCCCACCCCCATACCATCCCCACTCTACAACACCCCACCGCACTCCGACCTTCATCGGTACGCCACCCGCGATATTTGGGTTTAGGGACAAATTCCTCCACCCCCACCTCTTCCCACACCCGCTCCCCCACCCCACCACACTACGACCTCCACCAGTACGCCACCCGTGAAAACGGTGAAATTAGGGTTTCCAGGAAAAATTCCCCCTCACCCCATTCTCCTAACTCTCTCCCCGCCCCCCACCCTCTTTCCCACCTCACCCCACCACACCGACCTGCACCAGTACGCCACCCGTGAAATAAGGATTTTCGTTAAAATTAAATTAGCAGCTCTCGCCATTTATATAATGACCATGGAAGCGTTTAAGAAGGTGTTTAACCATCTTAATGTTTTCGCCCCCACGCTGGCCCCCTTGGTGGTAGAGATTCACCAACTACTGATCCGGGTGGTTCTGATGGCCCTCTATCCAGGAAAAAAATTTCATATAAATGGCTAAAAAAATTTGGAAAACAATTTGGGGGTTTCGCTCCCCACCCTGGCCCCCATGGTGGTAGAGAATCGCCAACCCCTCGACTTTGCGTCTCGTGCCGAGACCTACACAGTAGTGAAGGTTTGGAGTGAATAGCTCAAAAACTGTTGAAATGCATTCCGGACAAACAGACAGACAGACAGACAGACACACGTTACAGAATCTTCTCTTTATTTATATAGATTATGTTCTAACAGTGATTTCTATATAACCATTTTACATTTCAAAACCTTGTCTAGGTATTAGAAGTCACTTGATTTAATCGGATCTCAGTTGAAAGTGAGTTTCAGGGTTTTGATGTTCAGCGTTTTATCAACGGTGCATGCAGTGCTATGGTATACACATGCATGGTATACACATGCATGGTATACCATGCATGGTATGCACATGCATGGTATACCATGCATGGTATACACATGCATGGTATACACATGCATGGTAAACATACGCATGAATGGGTGCCCATGGTGCTACACAGGTTTCATGCAGATCCAGATAGACTGAGAGTGGAATATAAGCGAGAACGCTATGGACATGCTCTAAAGACATGGAGTATATTATAGGGCGTTAAATTGCAATAGTAATAATCTAACAGAGTAAGCCTACAGCTTTATGCCGCTTTCCTATCAGTGCACGTAAACAAAGTAGGCTACTGCCCTAAAAAGCAACAGATTTGTTGTTTCTCTGTAAGGCCACTTCACTGTGACTTCAGTTTTCTTTGTGACCGTAGTCTACATGACAGCGATTCAACCTGTTGCAAAAGTTAGACATATAGACCGCAATTGCATGCGCGGTATAAAATCGTCAAAGCTCATTGCAATTATGACCATGCTATGTATAAGTCTACATGTGGTCTTTAATAGATGGAAAAGAATGAGAAAAGAAGACTGACCGATGTGTAGGAACTGTTGCTTGTCAAGGTCAAAGGTCGGCCACTCAGCATCACTCATCGATCTGCCTCCTCCTCCTCCTCCTCCTCCGCCTCCCACTCCACCTCTAAATCGACCTGAACCAGTCTGATCATTGGGATTCCTATAAAAACCAAAACTCAACAGCTGAATGATGTCACAATTGTCACATTCAAACAGAAATTATTAGGTATTCAAATTATAAAGTCTACGGGTATGTATTGCATATCCGCGGCTGCCTTACCCGTGTCCGCGGGTACGCATTTCACTGCCAGGGACCGTAGATTGGGTTAGGATAAGGTCATCATGGGCATACAGGTATCACTGGGTTAACCTCTGCAGTGATTTAAAAAAGAAACAGGGTATCAGCGTAGAAATCGTCAAAAAAGTGGGTGACCTCATTAAAAGTGATATAACTTTTTCTGTTTAAAATATTTTGATGAAATCTGGCCATGATGTGTAACTATGAATTGTCTATAAACCTGTAAAATTTCATTAACTGTGGCCGAAATTTAAACTGTTCGAAACTCGGGAAAAAGTGAGATTTTTGGATCGCGAACCTTCCTATGTCCTGCCCAGGTTCACCCCGACTCCCTGCGAAGGATTGGGGGTCGGTTGCTTCAAAACTGTGGCCGTGTTCATCTATCAAACAAGCAGATACACCGACTTACTGAAATATAATAATCATTTATATAAGATTATACAAGTGCATCTGATTGCAGATGCACCTATACATTCATACATGGCTTATAAATATAGACATATATATATACCATTTTCGTGAACTTTACATTTAGTAATAGATGTCAAATTACAGTTTCAAAGTGCCTTGCTCCATTAGCAGTGTTGCAGAGCTTTTCCGCACATGCCGGATCTTGCTACCATCCATTCCGGCAGGAAAATTAAGAGGGTCAGAGGTCGCTGACGTTAAGACTACCCGTTGATAATTATATAGCCTAAGCAGACTTATTTCCTTGAAACATGTTAATTTATGCTGTCCGAGTGGATGGATTTCGAGGCATTTCTTCTCTTAGCCTCTGATGATTGTTTAATTAAACTATTCAATTATCGGTATTAACCGCGTTATGTTTAGCTATATTAAACAGAATTAGATTCATCCTTTTCCCAGTCATCATCGAGAAGAGAGTTGGCCGTGTCGTGCACATTTTCTACATTGCTGTCTGTTTCGACCCTCCTTATCAGATCCATCAGATCCACCGTTAAGGGTTTCAGTCCATGCATCTAACTGCAGGTGGAAATTCTCAACTTCTGAATTTGTGACAAGTCATCGGCTGTGATTTGCTGCTTAATTCAATACTCCTTCTCCTCATTTTGTTGTTCTTCTTCTTCATTTTCTTCTTCATCCTTTTCTTTTACTCCTCCTCTTCCTCTCCTTCTTCTCCTCTTCCACCTCTTATTCTGCCTCCTCTTTCCCTCCCACCACTTCCTCCTCTTCCTCCTCCTCTTCCTCTGCCACCACCAAAGCTTTTTTAACGTGCAGTTGTACACAAGATGTGCAGTTGTACACAAGATGTGCAGTTGTAGAAGCACTTCTGTATAGTTATAAAACAAGCAAAAAAGACCATTGTCCTCCGATTGGAAGTAATTTACCATGGATGATGGGAAGTGAAAGAAGGAGTTGTGCAGTTCTAAAAATTCCTTAAAACAGCCCTGTCCACTACCACCAACTCCTCCCCTTCCTTCCCTGCGTCCTCTACCAACGAGATCTGCTCAGTTAGCACAAACAATTTCTATTCTGCCGTGAATCATGATCATCATGCATTATAGCATTTCAAAAACGCAGTAATATTATTGTCACTCGACTATGTCGGTCTAGGCCTATAGCAAGTAGTCTAGCGCTGGCGTGTATTGCTTAGCATCATAATAACAATATTAAGAGGCACAGAGCTTTTCAACGAATCGGCATTTTAATCACCTCATTAGACCGATTGGTGACTCGGGGCATCTGAGTTATTTACTGGTAAATGACGCTGATGAATAGCTAACACCCTCCCTTTTACAACAACCGGTAGCCCAGCGTTAGCACGTGACCATTATTCTTATGTCATTTTACCCAACCTGACACATCGACAACCATGCACTGAGGCCAGACGATTTACAAAATAACTCATTAAAACTGTATGCATCATTTAAAACATGCTTTAATGTATATTATGTAAACACACATATACAGTGTATAATAAAAATTATTATACATGTATTGTATGTATAGGTCTATACATTGATTGTATACAGGTCTACCTCGACGTTGCAAAGTGCAGACAATCTACCAATCGCATACGTTACTGTTAGTCTTAAATATATAACTATGTAAATATATGCAACACACACGCGCACGCACAAACATACATACAACAATATATATATATATATTATATATATATATATAAGCATTTGAACATAATATTATAGAAGGGCGACGACGACGACGGTGTGTAAATGTGCGTCTCATGCATATGAAGCGATGTAGATCTGATGATAATTGACTGTCATGAGTTGATGCCTCTGCAGCCTCCTCCTCCTCCTCCTCCTCCGCCGCATCCTCTGCAGCAGCCGCATCCTCTTCCTGCCTCAGCAGCCGATGCGACATCGTCAAATGAACTCATGTGGCGCCGCTTTATAAATATACGGCGGTCACACTCGTATATATATATATATATATATATATATATATATATATATATATATATATATATAGACCGAGATTCGAACCCTACAGTGCAGATACGCTGTGCACTCAATCATCATTTGCTTATATCTACTGGACGCAAACATAACCGACAACTTATGAAGGTTTATGACTTTCTTAATCTGACCCATGCAGCAAGCAGAAGCCCCACCCACACACACACGCACACACATTAGGTCACGCACACACACACACGCACACATACTCATCCGCACGCACATGGACGTACACACACGCACGCACACAACCCACATACCTACACTCTATTCTATTCTGTTTTGGGATTTATAAAGCGCCTCTCACAGTACAACCTAATCAGAGGCGCTCCCAGTGCGAAGAACTCCTGGAAAAAGAAAAGTCTTAAGACAACGGGCAGAAAAAGTAAAACCTCCAGATAAAATCTGGGCACGAATATACACTCATGTATATATGTCCACTTGCCATAGCGCCTCTTCAAGATTGCTACTCAGAAACGCTCCCGACTAGCCTACAACGTAGACAATGAATCGGAGTTTCACGCCGAAGCGTATTAGCAATTGCGAGTGAAGGACTTGTTCGTGTGATCATATTCAAGTTGTACATTTTGTGGACCAACGTCTGTAGCATGTCAATAATTATGTTAATAATTAATTATAGGATTCAGTCAGACAATGCTCAGATAATTATGTAGACCAACTGGAGAACGATTGAGGTGCGTTGTGCAAACTTGTCTTGCTCTCCATCCATTTGCATCCGCGGTAAAATGTCACCATTTGACATTTTCTCCCACCCAATGACATAAGCAAGCCTTATGGCACATTTGGTTCCAAACAAAAGATTTTGTTTCCTTTCAGACAGCCGGTCCCTATTATATAGCTTTACCATAAAGCGGACCAATCTTTTCTGCTATGCTGTTCCCATAGATCACCATTGTGCGCTGTCACAAAAAGTAAAGATCTTGCATGAATTTGCAAATGATGGAGGCGCCTGCAATTGCGACTTATGGCCTGATGGTTGTCAATATATATATATATATATATACATATTATATATATATACAATACATACATATATATTTTTTTATATTATATACTACGTTGCACGTGGTTGGTATATTGCGAAAATGTCCTGTGTGGCATTGGTCTATGTTTTTAATATCAGCTTTGTCCGAGCTGAAGTAACTGACGTCGCTTATATAGATGTCTTGGAAGACTGTCATATATGCATATATATATATATATATTATATATATATATCATCATCATCATCATCAAAATCCTTGGGCTAAATTGAAGAGAATATTGGGAGAGAGGCATGAAGGACAACCTGGGTCAATGCCCATATATATATATATATATATATATATATATATATATATATATATATATATAATAGCCACTTAGGTATTCGAATGGGATCAATGATCATACCAAATGTGTATACCATAGCTTATAGGTTGTTGGCGTGCACGGGAAACTGTTAAATCTGTCTCTTATTTAGGTTATTGCTTTTAAAAAAAGATTGTTATCATCTTAGGCTTTTGACCCAAAACAATTTGATGTGTCTCCTCATAGTCTATAGCCTATCCATTGTCTTCGGCATATTGAAGAAATGATTGCGGCCTTATTGTCCTATAAATGCATATATTGCATGTCTAACGTTACTTGTAGGAATAGATTGCTGCATGCAATGGCTCTTTCCTACATGTGTATACGGATCTTGCACGAACAACATATTGGTCTATAGGTTCTCCAGAGACGAACGACGTCCATTTTCCTTTCAGCTGAAGATGAGAATGGCTATAGAGACGCAAATCTGTCCCTTGTCACATAAATCTTGATCAGATGATAATATTTATCTCATATAGATTATTTTAATGAAGGACGTATAATTTAATGAATCCATATTACATCGATGTCGATATGAATTTCTATAATATGGTAAAAATTTATTATGCTCTTGCGTTTATGTTCACCGGAACACATAGCGACTATCGCGTATCGTAGCAACATGAAAACAACCATGATAACAACCATGAAAACAACCATGACAACAACCATGACAACAACCATGACAACAACCATGACAACAACCATGACAACAACCATGACAACAGCCATGACAACAACCATGACAACAACCATGACAACAACCATGACAACAACCATGACAACAACCATGACAACAACCATGACAACAACCTCTCTGTTGCACAGTTAAACTGCAGCAGCAACAACAGCGACCTGGAGTTTCCTTGTATGTACAGTCATGACTTAACAGTGGCGGAGAAGATGCTGCAACTATATTCACTATATATGGTTCAACGCTATCCATCCATGCACAGACGCAAAAGAGGCTTAACAGCTAGTGAGGTATATTAGAGTCTTTATATAAAATGGAAGAAGACGTGGCTCTGAATAAGTTGTGGTAGTCCAGTCAAATACCATACATGTTAAATTGTAAACATATATATATAATTTTATATATATATATGGGGCGCGGTGGTATGGTGGTGGCGTCGTTGCCTTGAAGCCTGAAGGTTCGAGGTTCGAATCCACCTCCAGTCGCCGCGCAGAGACCTTGAGCAAGTCCTTCGCTCACAATTGCTCAGCGCTTCGGCGTGAGACTCCGATGCAGTGTCCGCGCTGTAGTCGGGAGCGCCTCAGAGTAGAGAGCTTGAAGGGGCGCTATAGAAATGGAGAAATAAAGTTAATTAAATAAAATACATAGGAGCGTGAACAGTTTGTATACAATTCAGAAGGAAGTATAATGGGACAGTCGCAATATATATAGGCCTGTATACTATTATATAGTGTCGCAGGAATTCAATGGAAATTGAGAACGAGCTCCACAAATAAAGATGAAGGCGTGACCTACATAAGACGACTCCTTCAGTTAATAGGCGACGACTCATAGACGCGAAAACAGCAGAACGACGACGACATCAGCCATGGATGGTATTAGTGTTGAATGCTACACGTAGAACGCATCATCTCAGAATATATATCGTCGCTTCGATCCTATGGCGTCCATCGAAAGTCACGAGTCAGCAGAGTCGTTTTCGTGACCGACTTCAATGCAATACAAAGCAACTGCGTATCTGATGGATGACCCCTCTCTTTTCAAATTAAAGCTAAGAATTGCAAATGACTATAGTCAAGAGAAGACGGCAGTTGGACGAGACTCGAACTTATGCTCTGCGTGTTGCAGGTCGACCGTTATAACCAATCGATCACTGTACCGCAATCGATCACTGTACCGTAATAAAGACTGTAAAAGTAATCTAATCTATAAATCTGAAAGTCTGTCCTTCTGTTTATCTCTTTGTTTGTCTGTGTGAATGCTCGTATACCAAAGGTCTCGCGAACGGAACGCTATATCGTTATGAAAAAACTTCTAGCATACAAATCGTTTTCATGCGAATTTTAGGTCAACGCAAGGAGGCCCTTTTTCAATTCACAATTTGCTTTAATATGGTAATTTTAAATTTCGATATGGTGACAACCGTTGCAAAAACTTACGACGCCATTTTTGATTTCTCCTGGCGTCGTACAATGTACAGACGGCGTAATTGCAGAACACGGGACGCTAGTTTTTCTAGCTTTTCTTAGCGATTTAAAAAAAACTATATTGTAGGCGTGGTTTATAATTATGATTGATGTAATTACGGGAACAAAGAACATTATAGTACAAGAGTTAACAAGTCATATTCAATTGAAAGTCATTTCATTTGAACGTAGGCCTATTAATTAACTAAAAATGTACTTATTGGTAGTTATTTACATGGGAATGAATTTATATTTGCAATATTGAATAAAATGTTGTCTTTTTAAAGATTTGAGTCGATTTTGAGAGAAAGTTATCCTTTAACATGGACTCTTTTCGTTTACAAGTAGGCTACCAGAACGCCACGAGAATCCTGAGTTTAGACTTTTCCTGTATTAACGCATAGTCTTTTCGACATGTTTCGCAGCAAACATGACTATGAAGTATTTAATGAGCATGTAAATACTCCAAAAAGACTAATTTGTCTCTACAAACTTCGTTTATATGGAATATATTCATTTTAACTTCTGTCTTTCAACGACATAAATAACGCGTATCCATTTATGACGGGTAGGTCTATCCATTTATAAATCATCCATATTTATTTTTATTCAACTAATCACAGCGTGACAGAGATCATCACTAAGAATAACAAATATAACGCTAAAATCGCTAAAAAAACCTAAAGACTAGAAAAACTGGCGTCCCGTGTTCTGCAATTACGCCATAGAATGGCAAGCGCGTATAGCCTCTACAATGTAGCCTACATACTGCGTTTAATAAGCCTCTGTGCTCATGGGCATAACTTTCCACGGAAAAGTGGTGGTGACTATTCCTCTGCTCACAACTTCTCCCTTCAATTCTTTCCCTTGGCTCCCTCTACCCTTCCCCAGATACGAATTTAGTATAAAATCTGGCGAGAACTCTCCCTTCCTTCCTTCCTTCTCTATCTCACTCTTTTCCCCCCCCTTTTCGTCTCTCTCGTGCGCTCCACGATCTGTCCGTGCAGTCACAGATCTCTAAATCAATGTGTGTCCATTACTAATGCTATACTGCTCTATTAGAGTGGTCCACAATGCATAGCCAAAAAATTAAGTTTTTAGAATTCTTTCTCCACAAGGCTTATTTTTGTCCACTTGGGGTAGATAGTCTCCCTGTAAAATTTCAGCCTGATTGTGCAACATTTAGAGGTCAACCCATTCTGAACATTTTACTTGAGTGCTAATAATGCATTTTCGTCATGTTAAACGTCGTTATTAGACTAATATGTCTTCGTCTAATTTGAGATCCGACCAAGAGCACTGGCTATGGCCCATGGGAAAAAGAGTCTCTCGATTGTCTACTGCAAGATTACCACGAAGCCTGGATGCACAGCAACTGCTTCAGTTTCATCATATCACTAAAGGGAGGCCCTTCCGGAAAGTTACAAAATGGCCTGTGATGGAGTTGTTTGTATTTGGGTGCTTGCCAGAATACCAACGCAGCTGGCTGATTGGTGTGTCAGGAAACTGTCAAAGCTTTATCAGAACTACCTAACTCTGAAGACTCACAGACCACTATAAAGAGAAAGTGACAGGATGAAGACATGTTCGAGAGTGATCTCCAAAAATTGTTCGATATATAGCCTCAAGGGATGTGATGACAGAAATCCAGCAAGACTAAGATCGGGAAATCCTTCGAATAGGTCCTGCAAAAAGCAGACGTATTTTCCAGCAGCATGAGTGGAGTAAACTTAAAGACAGCAGCAAAAGAAAGCAGAAAGAGGCAACCGCAGGAAAAAGAGAGAATGGTGAAAATTAAAATGAAGAACACTGTGACACAAGACAAAAGGCAGTTATGAAGCAGCAGGTGAACTTTCTGCATTGGCATTTATAGAAGTATTTGATTACATCGATGAGTATCAGACAACCTAGTCCTATGGTACGTATGCAATACATCTACACACCACAATGTCTGCATAAACAGCTGCTACTAACTGTCTCATTATTAAAAAAAAGATCCAAGAACATCATCCAGTCCTCTTTAGTTTAGTTGTAGGTGCTTTATTTCATGTTGGCCTTCCAGACCGTGATCCTTGGTCTGTAGATGGAGGTGTCACACTGGCGATAGGCTATGACATTAATTTCAGAAATAATATTTTCTAGAAGTTCGGAATAAAAGAAGGACAAGAAGCAGCTAGCTGCAATGAAAGAACAAGAGCGCATACTGGCAGGTCTGCTATTACCTCACTGAGAAGCCAAAATGTTGCCCAGCATCGACGGATCAAAGGAAAATATGGACCGCAGAGCAACTATTGTCATTGGAAATTGTCAGGAAAATTTTTGGGCAATCCAAAAAATGGCGAACGGCATTCAAGAAGGTGACTCTCAGGTCAATACCAGTGTTGAAGTACGATAATTGAGAAATGGAATCTCCCCAGACATCGCTCAATGTCGCTCAGGTCGTCCATTAACCATTACCGAACAATTTATTTACATCTGTCCAATTAACATAAAAAGTGTCAAATGGGTTGACCTCTAAATGTCATTTATTTTCATTAAAATTTTTTGTGATTATTATAATCATGATAAGGAACAAAACAAGCCTTGTGGAGAACTGAAATCTGTTAGATGAATTTTGTGGACCAGTCTACTGCTCTATGTCCAAAAATTGTCACCCCTGCCATATTTATATATAAATTACTCATATTTAATTTAAATTATGATCAAAATAAATATTATGATCATACTATGAAAAAACAGTGTTGTCCGAAAATGTAAATTTAATCGCCATCAATGAAACAAGGAAAAACATTTTCGTCACCAAATCTTAAAATTCGTTTTTCTCAGTTTCGCAAAAAGTGGACATAGAACTATGTAGTTCTATAGGCGCGCTATGTCTGTGCTTGCTATAAAGTGTGTGTGCGCGGATTGCGGCTGGCATTTAGAAGCTGACTTATTTAAGAAGTTTAAATCTCTGACTCGCGCGGTCCTTACAATACGTGGTGTCCATTAAGACGGGCGACCTGTGGCGATGGATTCAGACTCACCAGATCAATGCATTGAAAAATGAGCAGACGACAGAGACCATAATTATTCGGTCACTATGGAAACGCGAACATTAACATTTTACATCTACAAATCAATCGCGAACAATACATAGTATATATATAGAGCAGATTCAAGTTAACGGGCGTGTATACCCTATAGTACACCCGGTTAATATCAGCTAAAACAGCCAAAGCTGACCATATAATTTAAATCAAGCTGGGCGATTGGCGATATACACTGTAATGTATACAGAGTATACAGATCAGGCGTCTGCAATACTTCGGACACATAATTATCTAGAATAAAGACGGAATGAAAGATGCACGAAGATAGCACTTGATCGCTATGTTCACGGGAGAAGAGGAGGAGGAAGACCAAAGAAAAGGTGGATAGACATGTTAAAGGAGGACCAAAGAAAAGGTGGATAGACATGTTAAAGAAAGACCAAAGAAAAGGTGGATAGACATGTTAAAGAAAGACCAAAGAAAAGGTGGATAGACATGTTAAAGGAGGAGGAAAGAAAAGGTGGATAGACATGTTAAAGGAGGACCAAAGAAAAGGTGGATAGACATGTTAAAGGAGGACCAAAGAAAAGGTGGATAGACATGTTAAAGGAGGACTGTGAAGAGATTGGATTAACGATTCAAGAGGACATTCACAGGGCGCAGCACAGGGAGAAACGAAGAGGTATGCCATGAGAGAGCGGCTGACGCGTGCCAATGGCATCGCCAGACTCGGCCAGAGCCATAAGTCAAGTAAGTCAATAGACGTTGTCATCATGCTAATTTGGTCGTTCCAGAAAATAGATTTTGTACACGCTCCTACTCTACTCTGCAGGCAGGTTAAAGTATTTGACTTCATAGACAAAAAGCAAGCATTGCTACAGCTGATCGGTAGGTCTTCGAAAGTTAAAGAATCAATGCTAACATCATATCTTAACTTTTTGGATTTCTTGTGGATTAGCGCTGAACGTGGAATGCAAACAAACACCTTACATATAAAAATAAACTTGCACACAATTGAACATTATCTCCAATTCGACAATGCTAGCCAAACAAGTAGGCTACCGTACTTCAGCACCCATGCAATTCATTTAAGAAAAATCTCTTTCCATATCTATCTATCCTATTATAACACCTGCTGCATACACAGATTACTATTCTTGGTGGCAACGTGTTCCGAAATCCTACAAAATCGCATTTCCTCCGCGGAGCATGCATGCCTACACCTGTCAGTCTAAATCAGCATTTAGATAAAGTAGTCGGCTAAAGTTCGCTGATAATAATTCATTATTTGGTTTCAAATTGGGCTACTTTTATATTACTTAGGCCCTATATATTACTACCACGGTGAACTCGTGCCTTCTGTAGTTGCAAATTATAATATCCTATGGAGTGCTGTAGACCGAGAACATTATTCAAATGTATACTATATATGTCTGCCCTCAAACCATAGGCAGGTTGATAGGTCTACTAATACGACATTATTTCCTATAAAATGCTCGGGACCACAATAACATTTTTTTAGCTCCTCCAACTACTTGGTAGCACGCTGTCTTATACTAGCATTTAAAATAGAATGAAAGTTGTATATCCTGCGATTATTGCATCGCATGATTAGGAAATGAAGTTTAAACTTCTTAGATAAATTTCTTCCTCTCATTCTATGTATAGGCCTACCTGGTTCATGATCACTCACAACAATCTAAGCAATCATCTATGTAGCAAACTTCTAATGGTATTATAGGGGAACAACCTGGCGCATACCGGGTTAATAATTTATCAATAATGTTAACCCTTTTGGATTGTCATTTTTTTTGACGGCATCAACAGAATACGTTTTGACTCAATGACTCATGTCATTGTTGCATATAATAATAATAATAATAATAATAATAATAATAATAATAATAATAATAATAATAATAATAATAATATCTTTTCTTTAATTAAACGCCTGCAAGACGCACTGCACTTTACATTTACAAGTTATGCAGTAATCTTAATCAAACTTAACTACTAACTGAACAGACCACTTTGTAATTACACGGCGCTAATAGAAGCCTATAAAGCAAATCTGCCCAACGGGGGCTTGAACTCACTACCTCTCGCACTCTACGCCAGCGTGTTATCCATTGCGCTACTGGGCCCCCCACCGACTACATCTTTCTGTTGCGCACTCATCAATGAACGTCATCAGTGACGTATACAATTTTCTGAGCAGACGTCTATATTTTAGGCAAACGTTGTCGTGGAGAAATGGACGATGGCAGAGGAGTTGCTCTATTTGCAGAAAGCACTCGGGATTAGCCGGACATTGTAGCAGAATGCATAAGAAGATATCGTGATGTTAATGGCATTCTGAGATCCAGCTTCTGTCTCAATGTCATAATCCTAGCTTTTTATGGCTATCTATGGAGGCGTTCAAAAGGACAGAAAAACAGACAGCTGCTGCTGTCTATCTGCACTCAATGACTGCGACAGATAATCCTTAAAAAATACGTGAAACAATGTATGCTGGTGAAAAAATTCAAGGACCACTGCATGAGAACATTCATATGCATGATAACTCGACTATAACTATACTTCGTATACATGTATATCTAGAGCAGAAAATTGTGTAAGTTAGATACTTAGATATGAGTCACTTTTTACTACTACTACTACTACTGCTACTGCTACTGCTGCTGCTGCTGCTGCTGCTGCTGCTGCTGCTGCTGCTGCTGCTGCTGCTGCTACTACTACTACTACTACTACTACTACTACTACTACTACTACTACTACTACTACTACTACTACTATACAACTACTACTTCTACTACTACTACCACCACCACACTACTACTATTACTGCTGCTGCTATACTACTACAGATAGTACTATACTATGGTAGTAGTAGTAGTCTATAGTAGCTGACTATACTCTTATTAGGTCTACTTATTACAAACATAGGCCAATTGAACTATTTACCTGTAGCTTAGGTCTAGTCAAGTATACTGGTTTAAGGAACAATAAACTAATGACCTTTATTGTCATGTGTGAGCTGTTCGCATAAACTGTCGCTTAAATTAGACTGAATCATACAATTTCACTACACTAATATATAATTAATTATAGAAGTATCGCGTGGTGATACGTATCGTAATCAAAACATCGTAGCAATCTTTTACATTGTTGATCTGAAGATGTCAGCTTCATTTCTCGATATCCTTCTCTTTTCGTAATCGTAATTTTCAAATTCTCTGAAGCACTGATCTAAAGCCAAGCACAGGGCACCAGCTCATTGATGAGCGCTACATCGTATCAGACGGGCTGAGAAATAAGAGAGCGAATGCCTTCCATTATAGAGGTCCATGCAATTTTATTCCTCTTCCTCTTTATCTGTAACTCCTATTTCACTCTGTCTCTTGATTATTCTGCCATTGATGATAGGAACTCTAGAAACTAAAATGCTTCTGAAATAATGGTGCCTTAGACAATAGACAGTTAGACAATAGACTCATGGGTCCAGTCCATTAAGTGCTGCCCACTGATATCTGAACAACTTTCAATTATTAAATATACTTAAGACTTGTGTGTGCAAACTCCACGTTTCGGAGTAGTGATCAAAGAGTTTGAATTGTGGATAAAAGGTTTAGAATCAAGCCAATTGTGGACAAATTGATGCGCCAACACCAACCACGACTTGCAACTTTATCCTAAGCGATGCCATCTCTTCCGATTGAGTGTTGTAATGATTTTAACGACAAAATTTTATACCAACTGTCAATAACTATGCTTCAAATATGGCATCATATATACTGAGGAAACTGAATGGTTTCGGTTGGTTCGTATATCCGATGGGAAACGTGCAGATGCATACACGATTACACGTGCGTGCAAGTGTTATCGCGCATTGAAACAGTGCACTGTCGTCTTTTTACATCAGATATTTGTGAATTAGAAGCACTGGCGGCACAAAGTCTGGAGGTCGAAATGCTAAGAAATTATTTGCCAGATACGGTACCGACGATGAGAAACGCTGTCTGTGAATAGCACGCACTCTTATCAGAGATAAAGAAGAAGCACAGATCCACTCCATTCATGCCAAAACATTAAATTATAATTATACGCTGGTAGATTCATCATAGATCTTTATGTGAATAGAAACGAATATATTATAAGCTGCTTGATGTCTGCTTTGTTACATTCTTCATCGTAATTAAACGAACCACCAGCACTTGCAACGACGACGACGACGACGACGACGACGACGACGACGACGACGACGACGACGACGACGACGACGACGACGACGACGACGACCTGCTTTTGCTTCCCTCTGCAGTCTGTCACTTTTAGTGCACGTTCGTCCTTAAAGTGTCAAAGGGCTTTGGTCCAATTAAGCAGAAAGAGGGAAGAAAGGAGGAGTCAAGGGTGGGAGGGCGGGAAGGCCGCCGAGTGCAACCCTGCAGCACACGCCCTTACCATGTACCATGTAGTCGCTCCATCCTCCGAGAAAATACGCTGTAATCCGACTGACCAATTGACAGAATGATGGACTCACGCATGGACGCACGGACGGACGGACGGACGCACGGACGGACGGACGGACGCACGGACACACGGACTGACGCACGGACGGATAAACGCACGGACGGACGGATGGATGGACTGAAGGAAGTAAGAAGAAACATACTGATAAAAAATACATCCACCATCAACTTGCCATCGATAAAATGGACAACAATTACCGGACGTCACCTGCGATAATTGCAAACGGCGCCCACCATGCAAGCACTTAATCGACGACAGAGACCAATACGGTATTACATAGGTTACGCAGACGACGATTAACAGTGGGAGAAAGGAACAATAAAAGAAATATCAAACGAAGTTAATAGAATGATTGCTGAAATGAAGGAAAACCTCAACAATGAGTTTTGGTTAACCTACTGATCCAGGCACATAGGCATCTTTTAAGTACAAAGAGATTCCCATGGATACATACATACATGCATGCATACATACATACATACATACATACATACATACATACATACATACATACATACATACATACATACATACATACATACATACATACATACATACATACATACATACATACATACATACATACATACATACATACATACATACATACATACATACATACATACATACATACATACATACATACATACATACATACATACATACATACATACATACATACATACATACATACATACATACATACATACATACATACATACATACATACATACATACATACATACATACATACATACATACATACATACATACATACATACATACATACATACATACATACATACATAGTTATATGTATTATATGTATGCATGTAATGTATGCATGCATGTATGTATGCATGTGATGTGTATACGTAGGTAGGTATGCGTGAATTTATGTGTGTATGCAGGCTATGCACACATGCATGTCTGTGTGTATGTGTGGGTATGAGCAGAGAAAGATACAGACAAAGATAGAGACAGACAGACAAGGATAGGGACTGACGGAAGACAGACACACAATCACACTTAGAAAGAGAGAGATACAGAGGGAGAGAGAGATATATTGAGATAGAGATAGAGTGAGAGACACAGCGAGATACATAGAGATACATAGAGATACAGACAGAGAGAGATACATAGAGATATACAGATATATATATATATAGAGAGAGAGAGAGAGAGAGACAGACAGGCAGACAGACAGACAGACAGAGAGAGAAAGAGAGACATAGAGAGAGATACATAGATGAATGATGTTGACTGACCCTGTCTTAGCGAAGTTCGTCCAATATCTGAGAACCGTTTCCGCCAATGCTTTGTCCGTCTTCGTGAAAGTCGAAGCAAACGGTTCGTTTCCATCGGTCAGTGGCGCACCGAACACAAACGCCATCTCGTCTCCATGAATCCCATTCGCCCATTTCGGATAGTTATCCATGCGACCTGGATAGCTGAAAGTGTAGAGGTATGTGGAAGCCGCATGGAGTCTGGCGTGCAGCAGGGCCAACTCCATCGACGGAGCGACGTACTGTCCGTCTCCAATCAGCTCCATGGCGCTGTCCCTCAGTCCGGACGAATCCCCCGGTCGATCCCAGTCCGTGTACTGATGGACGAGGACGTCGTAGATGTACTGGCGGTGATAGCGGAACACATTCTGGACGTAGGTCCTGAGGATCTGACGCATCCGGTCGGTCGTCAGACCGTCATCCACCTCGCGCTGGTCGAAGAACTGGAATCCCTCGTTGCGGGTCACTCCGACGAGGATCTTCGTTGAGGCGAAGACTGAGTCCGACGCCTTGGTCGCCATCCGTCGAGGGTCGGACGGAAGGACGCTGCGGCGGTCGACGGTCGGTCCAAACGCCGAGAAGTATCGTGGGGCTTTGACGTCGGCGTTCACCAGCTGATCAGCCGGGACCTGCTTCAGACAATGCATGAGGTCAGCGTTCTGACTGAACCCTGTTCGCTTTGATGTGCAGTTGAGGGCGGAGGCCAGCTGTCTGGCGTAGTGCAGAGGATCAGATGTGACCGACCAACTGCTGAAGGCAGAACCACTCTGAACGATCGCTCGCTGGAAGAGATTTCGACCTAAGAAGAAACAGTCGACAAAGCATCAGAAGAAGTAGAGGTAGAAGAAGAAGAAGAAGAAGAAGAAGAAGAAGAAGAAGAAGAAGAAGAAGAAGAAGAAGAAGAAGAAGAAGAAGAGGAAGAGGAAGAGGAAGAGGAAGAGGAAGAGGAAGAGGAAGAGGAAGAGGAAGAGGAAGAGGAAGAGGAAGAGGAAGAGGAAGAGGAAGAGGAAGAGGAAGAGGAAGAGGAAGAGGAAGAGGAAGAGGAAGAGGAAGAGGAAGAGGAAGAGGAAGAGGAAGAGGAAGAGGAAGAGGAAGAGGAAGAGGAAGAAGAAGAGGAAGAGGAAGAAGAAGAAGTAGAAGAAGGAGGAGGAGGAGGAGGAGGAGGAGGAGGAAGAAGAAGACGCTCTGTTGCGTTCCATACGCAGCTAATAAGATCAGACAAGCAGTTAAAACGCAGAGTCCACTAATGGATGGACAGACAAAACTTGACATCTTTCAATACACAGATATGCAAATGGGAAGACAGGTTGAGGTGAGCAGATAATTTGCAGAACCGATGAGCATCTCTTTAAGGTATATATTATATATTCGAGTGCACTTCCGGTAGTCAGTTCCGTTCATCGCCTCCCGAGTCCCGACTGCAGTAGCTATATATATAGATATATATATATATATACATATTCATATATATACGGTCGGTGCTCATCCACTCATCACAGTCACTACTCTCTTTAGAACACGTCTGTGTGGAGTCGATATTTTAATAGAACTTCCTTCTTTTTCGACGATTTCAATTCCAACCTCTCGTTTGACAGCATAGCACGACGATCGTGGGAATATTGTTCACCCGACCGTAGAAAGATAACTGGACGAATGCGTATATGTACGACATTTGCAACGGATCAGCAGACAGACGGATGAACGGACAGACCAAAGTACAGACAGAGAAACGGACAGACAGACGGACGTGCAGACGGATGAACGGACAGACAGACTAAAGAACGGTCAGACGAATAGTCACACGGACAACAAGTTGGACTGAGAGAAACCGATGTAAGATAGACGTTGTATGTTGTTTCTGATGAAAGTGGTAATGTATACACAGAGACTAAATAGACATGATTTTGAATTGTAGATTTAATTGACCTTTAGTGATTGGTGAGATCATAAGGAGGTTGACAAGAGCCGCTCCGTAACCATGGCCCATCAGAGTGACGGAATTGGCATCTCCTCCGAACGCCTGTATGTTCTCCTTCACCCAATGCAGAGCGGCCACCAGATCGAGCAGAGCGTAATTTCCAGGTGCATTACTATCACCGGTGCTCAGGAATCCTGCACCAAATACAGAAACACACGAACACGTCACACATCACTGACACGACATGCCATGAACAGTCAACATAATAATAATATTGTCATCTGCAGTCAAAAGCGAACTTCAATTACGTACCTGTTATGACAAAGAGCCAACAATAATATCACAAATTTTGCAGGTTAGTATCAATGTCTTGAGATATCTGCAATTCAAAAGTAAACACGTCCATAGCTATATAACTCTTTCTTTTGTTCTGGCTATGAGATTCAACGCTATGATTTCTTCAAAATGTGTTTCTTAGCACCGTGCACCTTGTAAATATCTGTTATTGAAGTCAGAAAGTTATTTCCGTTCAACGATACGAAGACCATAATATTATGACGATGATGAAGAAACACATTTTGAGGAAACCAGCAAAACTTCATGTCACTACCCGTGTATCCTGGATTGTTAGTCTAGAATATATGGATTAACTTTAGGCTCAGAGGCTGATGGGTGAAGTATAATTAGATAGGCTACGACCTTGAACAAGAAAATCACTGTAGTTCATTTGAACATATAATATTAAAATAACAGTATAAATCAGTAAATACAATTCAAGTAATTCCTAACTACCTATTGTGGCGTATTATTTGATTAAGTATTATATTGCTGTGATGCTTATCTTTCCACATCGGTTTTCTTCTCCAGTATGGATGTATATGTCTTTTCCAGCTCACAGGGAATGGGCTGAAGGAAGGAAGAAGAAAGGTCGTCTTCTTCTGGCTTGCCGTCGGTCCTGTCTTCACTGTAGCTGCGTCTTCAGCAAGTACTGTAGCTAGGAACAGTAACTTACACTCGTCTTCCACCTCGTCTTGTCACAGTTTCTCCTCTTTCTCGCAGTCGCCAAAGTTCTATCGCAATAGCAACTTTCAGTTCATCCGATTTCGCAAAATCGTTCACCATGCATTCAAGTGTCGCACGATACTTCGCAAAGTTCGATTAACTCGCCCTGGTATCTTGTTCCCAGGGACTTATAGTTCGATGGCGGGATAAGCCGATATTTTATCGCTTTCCACACCCAGAAAAAACTCTCCAGATCGTCCGGAATTACCAACGCAATGAGCCCAACATGTCCATGGCTGCCATTACGCTCCGTAGATCTATCGATGACTGTCTCTTTTTACCTTTCTCTATCGTCTGCTCAAACACATCAACGCTGCTTTCCTGACCTCCGTCGTATATTGAAGATTGTTATAGCGCTTGCATGCGCGTTATCAATAATTGTTATATTAGCCACAATTCAATTACTTATAAATACACCACTGAATTGTCTAGCTTGACTCTTACTTAATATTAGTAATTAAACAGTGCATTGTTTAATAGGTTCGTTTGTTTAAGAAGCGTTAAATCGCTACACTTCCTAACATTATATTTGTAGACATTATGAACTGAGTATCTTCCGATCTCCGATAAAAGGATTGCTTCCTGTTGAGCTGTCAATCCGATCCACGGCATGCTGCCAACCTCCGCCTTCCCTTCCTTGTCCCTATAATTATTCTGCTTGCTGCTTCATCCTCTTAGTGAATAAGGCGATGGCTGCAGCACTTCGAGGTCTTCGTCGCCAAATTCCTATCAGGAATTCTTGCTGATTTTCTCTCCTGTGTCATCCACATAAGACGACCATTGTTCTTTGCAGGAGAGGTGATGATGAAAGCTTTCAGCTGCGTTCTAAGTCAATATTAGTCTCCTATCTGCATGTATTCGTGCAGTTGCTTCAGAATAACATCTCAACAGATTATGTGTTTACATTTGGAAAATCAACTCGTTATTCTAGATTGGTATTTTCTATACCATTGGTCCAGTATATTTACATGTACACTATATTATACACTCGAGAAACGCAATATGTCGTTCTCTTCTGTTTTCGATTCTAGGAGCCACGACATCTCATCCGTCTTCACATCTCGCTCTCTCAGTTCGTGACAAAAATCAGTTGACTGATAAGTCTTATATTCTTTCGGCGGATCCTTTTCATCCAGTTGCGCCAGAGTCACGCGACGACGACGACGACAACGACGACGACGACGACGACGACGACGACAGCCAAAACCGCCGTTGTCCATTCCGGCGGAATCCTAATGCGATTCAACTACTGAGGCTCAGTCCTTTAACCCTTTACCGACCGCGAGGGTATAATATGATTTCCCATACCATTTACTACACTTTGGTCGGGAGGGTTACACTCTGCTGAAGTTAATTGTGCTTATACAGTCTGCAGACATCTGCATTCTGCCGGAATGCACGCATTGCATTTTTCGTGCAATGCATCGACAATTCGACATGCATTGACATGCATTGCATGCACTGAACATCCTTGAGAGCATGAGATCGCATGTTCCGACTCATCATCCTCTGTCTCGTTCAGATCCCGACGATATATAAATATGATGCGTGTCCGAATGAACTGAAACCGAGTCTGCTTCACTGTCTCTGTATGTCTCTAACCGGATATTATGATTGGCTCGAGGTGTGTCCTAGCACACATGCAGTCTTTGAGAACTTGTTACATCTATGTAGAGTTCACCGCCATTATAAACATCATCCAGCCGCAAAAATAATTTTATTTGAACTATTCCGACAAGTTCGGTCTTTGGATGGTTCTTTAATGGCGCAATAGCAATTATATTCATTCATTCATTTCGGATTTATGTAACCTCTTTAAGGAGTTACCCAGAAGCGCTCTCGGCTCTAGCACAGCAATAAAGCACAATTTTGATTTTAATTAAAAAAGGCTATAGGCCTAGTGTCAGCCGCTAAGTGCAAACCTCTCAAAATTAAATCAAACCCTTTTGACTGAGATCAACTTCTCCTGTGTTCCTAAATTTTTGCATTCTTAAACGAGAATTAACGAGAATTTTTAGTCATGCATGGCTTCACATAGAAAAAGAAATTATCGACTCTGTTAAATTGTTATCTTACATGCCGACTGATCCATCGGCCTTTTAGTGGTAAATTGCTAGGCTGTATTCGGTTGAGCTCTATTGGCCTTTGACCATAAATAGGATCATATCTCTAAAGAATTGACGTTGCGCTAAAAGCTTCAGCATTGGTAGCACCACATCCATCTCCTTAGACTTAATTTAATCTCACGTTTTTTTTACTCCATTTTCGAGATCGCTCAAGGCAAACACGCGATAGGTCTAAATTCTAATCTTATGAATCGGTTGTTTTTTCATCCTTTCATACTTTCCGTTCATCTGTAGGCCTATGTTACTCATTTCTGAAGCTTGGACGTCAACTTACAACCAAAACAATCTTCAGTTGGCTTTAGTTACCACGACTGAATGTCAGTGAAAACTTTCGTTTCATTTGTCATGTCTGCTACTCCGCTAGAGATAGATTATAATAATTAATTGTAGTAGTCTACACCGAAAAGTCTGACAATAATCAAATCTATTTCATGTCAGTTGTAAATAATAAATAAGCTAATTTTTAATTGTTTGGTTCAACCAGCGCATCTGATTCCAGATTATTTCTCTCGAGAATATAGAAGAGCAATTAGGAATGAAGAATTTTCTGTTCCAAAATGAAGACAATTGACAATCTTCTCCTCGAGCGGATACAATGCTACATGCAATGCTTAGAAGACGGTATCGCATTTATGTATCTGACTGTGTGTGTATGCGTGAGATAGATAGATAGATAGACAGACAGACAGACAGACAGACAGACAGATCGATAGATAGATAGATAGATAGATAGATAGATAGATAGATAGATAGATAGATAGATAGATAGATAGATAGATAGATAGATAGATATATAGATATATAGATAGACAGACAGACAGACAGACAGACAGACAGACAGATAGATAGATAGATAGACAGATAGACAGACAGACAGACAGACAGACAGACAGAAAGAGAGAGTGCGTGTATGTGTGTGCATACATGTGTGCATATATGTGTGTGTGTGTGTGTGTGTTTGTGTGTGTGCGTGTGTGTGTGACAGAGAGAAAGAGAGAGCATGTGTGCATGCGTGAGTGATGATGGGGTGTGTACGTGTACGTGTTTGCGTGCTTATACATGTGCTTCCGTTACATCTGCATCGTATATGCTATAGACTATAGAGTATTGAGTGAGGATGGAGTGAATCGTTCCTCTCTGTTTGCTGCTCCTCCTTCAGACGAATAAAAAACCGTAGAAATGAATCATCGACCGAATCTTCATCCATCATCAGATGACGATTTTCGTCTACTACACGAGACATGTGATGTCTCTCGTCATCGTCGATAGATGGCGTGTGATGTAGTCTATACTGCATGTGTATTGTGATAACGGCGGCGCTTTAGAAGCCATCGAATCAGATAATATTATCGTTTGCCTGTCTGTCTGTCTGTCTGCTACGACGTCCTTGTTTATTTACCATTGCAGGTATTTACATGCATGTCTGCCTGTCTCCTTGGTTGTCTTAATATGTAATTTTGACTTTTTTCTCGAGACAGCATGGCATTCAGAGTGTATTCTATTGTTTTCAAACATATAAAGTGCCCATAGTATGGCGAACCGCTCATCCTCACAGCCAGTGCGCTACAAGGTGAGTTTTAGAATAATTGCAAACGACCGTCTTATGACTAAACGCGTATTTGTTACATTTGGATTGCATCATCCCCATCAGCACAGCACCAGCACCACTTGCAGCATCAGCAGCACTAGCACCATCAAGTGCTCCATTTGCAGCATCAGCACCTGCACTTGCACCATCTGCCCTGTGGTATACGCAGCCGACAGACGACAGACGACGACGATCAATTCGAGTGAAGAACGATTATCAACGCTGCAGGCAATTCATGTGCTTCAGCCAATTGCACAGCATTTCACGACTATACATGTAGCTGTCTACTTGTATGTCTGCATATGTCCGTCTATATGTCTGCATATGTCTGCATATGTCCGTCTATGTCTGCATATGTCCATCTATGTTTGCACATGTCCGTCTATGTCTGCATATGTCCGTCTATGTCTGCATATGTCCGTCTATATTACATGTGTCCATCTATGTCTACATTATGTCCGTCTATGTCTGCATATGTCCGTATGTGTCTGCATATGTCCGTCTGTGTCTGCATATGTACGTCTATGTCTGCATATGTAAAGCACACGCAATATGTGTGTGTGTGTGTGTGTGTGTGTGTGTGTGTGTGCTAGTGTTTGTGTGTGTTCAGTTACACAACACAAGATGGATGGATGGATCCGATTTGACCAGGGTCTATGACAACAGAGGCCGTTACCCTGGACAGAAATTTGCTCGGCATATTACAGCACTTAAGAGCAAGGTACTAGACCAGTAGTAGCAATGAGATGGATACGCATACATGTACGTATAAAGATGCATGTATGATATTAGACTGCCGGCACGCCGACAAAAGCGCGCAGGACAAAAGCGCGCAGACGAATGCGCGCAGACAAATGCGCGCAGCGACATATGCGCGCAAGACAAAAGCGCTAATCGACAAATGCGCGCAACAGGAACAATGAAATCGAAATTTCGAGCCTCATTCAGTTTTCATTTCACCTATAGAGAACCTTCATCCGGCTTCTATTTCATCTATAGAGAACCTTCATCCGGCTTCTATTTCATCTATAGAGAACCTTCATCCAGCTTCTATTTCATCTATAGAGAACCTTCATCCAGCTTCTATTTCATCTATAGAGAACCTTCATCCAGCTTCCATTTCTCTGACCTTCATCCAGCTTCCATTTCATCTATAGCGAACCTTCATCCAGCTTCCATTTCACCTATAGCGAACCTTCATCCAGCTTCCATTTCACCTATAGCGAACCTTCATCCAGCGTGAAGGCGTATATTTTCGTCGTCACGATCGATAGGCTGCGGCAAGAGAGAGGTCTTGAACCTTACGCCACATGCTCTTTTTCATCTACTTTTAACAACCGTCTCTGACGATGTTGTGGTTATATTAAATGGTCATTCTAATACTGTTGCGCGCATTTGTCGGTTCGCGCTTTTGTCTTGCGCGCATATGTCGCTGCGCGCATTTGTCTGCGCGCATTTGTCCGCGCGCTTTTGTCCTGCGCGCTTTTGACCGTGCACCTAGACTGCCGTCTCGTGTAGACCGCTTCATGTATAATCATCATATACAATACATGTATACAATATACATGTATGTGATGATTATGCATGATCTGCTCTACATGATTATGTCCTTCCCTCGATCCCGTGCATTGTTCGATGTGGAGTGCAATGGAAATTCAGATTAGAGGAAAAGAAGAGGAATGAAGAGGAAGGGAAGACGAGAAAGGAAGAGGAGGAATGGAGGAAGAAGAGAGGAAGAAGATGAAACGGGGAGAGCGGGCAGGAGGGGGAAAGGGGAAGAGTAAAGGATTTAGGAGATTATGGATCGACAGGGAAATGACGGAAAAGAGTGAAATTCTATAGGAGAGAAATATCACAAAAAGAGAAGGAAGAGTGGGGAAAGACTGAGAAAAGTGAGGAAGAGAGGGACAAAGAAGAAAGTGTGATTGGAAAGATATATGTAATTATCATGTATATGTATATATATGTAATTATGTATGCATGTGTGTAAGTGTGTGTATGTGTGTGTGCGCGGATGTGTTTGTTTGTGTGGGTGTGTGTGTAAGACGACGGTGGCAATGTCGATGATGAGAACGAAATGAAGAAATAGGAGGAGACTGAAACGACGAATGGAGAGAAGAGGAGAAGGAAGAGAAGGAAGAATAAGAGGAAAATAATGAGGAATAAGGGGAAAGAGGAAAAGGAGGAGGAAAGGGGAGGAGAAAGAGGAGTATAGGCGCAATGAGGATTTATGGTGAAAAATTTATTTATTGATTATGATAAAAAAAAGTGAAATTCTATAAGAGAGAAATATCACAAAACGAGAAGGAAGAGTGGAGAAAGACTGAGAAAAGCGAGGAAGAGAGTGACAAGGAAGAAAGTGTGATTGGAAAGATAATATATGTAATTATTATGTATATATATATATGTATGCATGTGTGTGTGTGTGAGTGTGTGTGTGTGTATGTGTGTGGGTGTGTGTGTGTGTGTGTGTGTAAGACGACGGTGGCAATGATGAGGATGAGAACGAAATGAAGAAATAGGAGGAGACTGAAACGACGAATGGAGGGAAGAGGAGAAGAAAGAGGACGAATAAGAGGAAAATAATGAGGAATAAGGGGAAAGAGGAGAAGGAGGAGGGAATGGGAGGAGGAGGAGAAGGAGGAGGAAGAATAAGAGGAAAATAATGAGGAATAAGGGGAAAGAGGAGAAGGAGGAGGGAATGGGAGGAGGAGGAGAAGGAGGAGGAAGAATAAGAGGAAAATAATGAGGAATAAGGGAGAAGCGGAGAAGGAGGAGGGAAGGGGAGGAGGAGGAGAAGGAGGAGGAAGAATAAGAGGAAAATAATGAGGAATAAGGGAGAAGCGGAGAAGGAGGAGGGAAGGGGAGGAGGAGGAGAAGGAGGAGGAAGAATAAGAGGAAAATAATGAGGAATAAGGGAGAAGCGGAGAAGGAGGAGGGAAGGGGAGGAGAAAGAGGAGTATAGGCGCAATGAGGATTTATGGTCGACCTAACGCTCGATAGAACCGTGAGCGAAGCAGAGGACGACGGTGACTAGTTATTGACTACGTTCGGCTGCAGCCATGCAGCCCACCGCACGATGTAATCTCTATATCATACAACCTATAGAGAGTATATATAGATAATAGTGTATAGAGTGTGGCTGTATATATGCTATATATATAATTATAGTAAATTATATATCGCTGTATACGATGTGGGGTCATTTTGAGTGTAAGCATACAGCAACAGTGTCTGGTTATATGGCAGAATTGTTCTGTTATGTAATCGGACAACTTATGCCGGTGGACGCTCCTGCCGGGGGGGTTGATTGCGATGGACAGGGGTGCGGCGTCCGGGTGTAGGACATTAGCCCCCCTGGACATTATCTCCCCGGACATGATCCCCCCCGGACATTAGCCCCCGGACATTTCCCCCCCCGATTTTGCGTAGGACATTAGCCCCCCCGGACAAAGTCCCCCCCTATGTGCTAATCGTAGAATAATGCCGTAACCGATAAGACTTGTCACTGGCATTCACATGCAAACGGAAGTACTTAGTGCCATTTAGGTCCTAATTGTATCAATAGGCCTAGACTTAGATTTGAAATGAACCAATGGGAATCGTATGTAGGGCATATACAGTCTATTTGTTTAGTGTCTTACAGCAAAGGTTTGTTAACGTCAGTTAGGCTATGTCTCAGCTTCGTACTCTTATTAGCGTCGTTTCAATTCAAAATTAGATTCAATACATTAGAGAAATGAACGAATGGGAATCGTATACAGCAGCCTAAGTAGGCCTACTTGTTAGTGTCAGTTACGGCTACAACGAAGGTTTATACGACATTTACGTATATATATTGTAAAGGGTTCTACGGCCGTCTACGAGGATGACTATCAAAGATAAGGCCCGAAATGATATAATAAACGTCGATTTATTCAAGAGAGCAAGTTATACAATGAATTAACTACGTTACCGTCCAGACGATACGAAGAAGACCAGACCAGAGGTCGAAGCACGGCAAACCCACACGACAGCACGGCTAACGAAGCCAAGGAAGACGGATGAACAGCCAGACCACCAACAGGGCGAAGAAGGCGACGTAGAAGATGAACCCGCAGGTAAACTCGCCAGCAGCGAGGAACACGACCGCTCTCAACGGGAGAAGTACCACGTACCACCAAATACCACAAATGCCGTAAGTGCCGTCAAGACCCACGGCCACCGTTCCTTAAATAGACAGGGCCACTCCTACTACACCCACGTGCCCAGTCATAGAGAGAGAGAGTACGGAAGATCAGGAGGGCTAATGGCTACATAATGAGCTTCGTCGACTTCTTAGCGTCGTTTCAGACCTTTAAACTGTTTTATAATATACATATTAAACTTTCAATTAACTTAACATATTTCTACAGGATGTTAAACTAATGTGTAATGTGTAGATATTTAATTATCATAGGCCCATTAATTACATTTTGTGCATCACTTGTAGGTAATGATATCCTATATACTGGGGGGGATAATGTCCTACCCCGGGGGGGATAATGTCCGGGGGGCTAATGTCCGGGGGGGATAATGTCCGGGGGGGATAATGTCCATGGGGGCTAATGTCCGTTCCCCGCGGCGTCCACTCATTGGGATCCTCCAAGACCTTCGGATTTGGGTTTTGCATAGCAGTTTGCGGATTTTTGACTAAGGTCTGCGGACTAGTTTTTACCGGACTATATATAATAATATAATCAGCGAATCAGAATAGAAAAGACGCACAGAAAAACTGGAAAATATACTATATATAATATTGACATCAATATACATGTAAGAATAGCAGCGTTAGTAACAACAGCAACAATAGCAGTAACAATGATAATGATAATAATAATAATTATCATTATTGTGTTCCCATTATCAAGTTGTGTTCCCGTACATATATCGTCTGTATAGAATGATAATAATAATAATTATCATTATAATGATACTAATAATAGGCCTAATAATGATCATGATAATAATAATAATAATAATAATAGCATTAATAATATAAATAATAATAATAGCCTATATATAGTAATAA
Organism: Lumbricus terrestris; assembly: GCA_949752735.1. Taxonomy (NCBI): domain Eukaryota; kingdom Metazoa; phylum Annelida; class Clitellata; order Crassiclitellata; family Lumbricidae; genus Lumbricus; species Lumbricus terrestris. The sequence goes on from OX457038.1 coordinate 25,195,314, forward strand.
TAAAATTGTAATAATAGGCTAATTGCACTCAGTGTAGCCCGGGCCCCTGAAAGTCCCCCGGGGCCCTGGGCATTTGTCCTGCCCCCTCTTGGCGGGCCTGCGTGTGGACTTCCGAACACAAAAAGGAATTTTCCATATTCTCTTCTAAAGTATTGTATTATGCAGGCGCATTAATATAGCGAAACGCGTTGCACATGCAGTGGTAATCTCAAAGCCAACATGCAGAAGAGGTGACGGTGGATTCATATAAAAGTTGTCGTTCATACTATATCAGCAGTAAACAGCGAGCACACTTCAGCGCAATATTCATCTAATCGCACAGAGATGCTGGCATTTTCTATACAAATTCCGTGAAATATGCTGATGTGCGCACGAATGGCTGGGAAATTAGAGCCACCGTAATGGACCTGTAAAGGGTTTTTGCCTTTGTTGAAGGCAGAAGTTATTGATCTAAATTCGCACGAAGAGAGAAATATGAGTCGAGTGTTAATCTGCAACAGTGGACCATCCGACCGACCATCCGACCAACTGACCGACCAACTGACCGACCATTCGACCATTCGACCATCCGACCAACTGAGGGCGCAACTGGATGCAGTTGGTCCACACAAAGACAAATGACTCCAGCGGGCATTGCCCGAAATGTCGATCCGGTCAAATGCTTTCGCCTCTCTTCTGTAGCGCAACTATCGGCTGGCTCTCTCTCCTTTCCATCAATGGCCCCAACACGATCCAGAGGCGAACAAAACTACTGCTGGAACCAGTGGAACACTCAAACACATCTTAGCCATATAATATATATATATATATTCAGCTGACGAACTACATGTATAATGCGGGTTTTACAGTGATCTCGCAAGGTTTGATAGGTTCTCAATCTTTCCGTTGGCCCGCAGTCATGAGGGTCCTCTGAGTGACTATTATGGTGGAGAGACGGTCCTTCCTCAGAACATATTTACACACCAAGTTGTGTTCCTGAACATATATTATTAAGGCATATCGTTAATATTACATAATTCTGCATCTAAAATAGTCACACTGCACTTGAGCAATGAGCATGCATGGGTTTCACACAAGCACGAAACTCTCACTCGTAGGATACTCTGCATCTCAGAATAATATTGGTCTAATAATATTTTCTTTATTGTAACAATCCGGTTGACAGACCGCAACCGGCTAGAGTGAACATTTATGCAATTGAAATAATTCAGAAGAACGCAAATTACAGAAGACATCATAGGGCCTAAAATCCCTAAATCTTAATTACGGTAGGCTACTCACAGAACAGACAGCCTGCAATACACGGCGCTAATAGCAGCCTACAAAGCATGTCCGCCCAACTGGTGCTCGAACTCGTTAGCCTACCTCTCGCTCTCCATGCCAGCGTGCTAACCAATGCGCTACCGGGCCCAGACAAGTACATCTTCCTTTCACACTCTGGTAAGTTAGTGTTTCCCCGGGCGGCCAAAGAACGTAATTTTAATTACTGCTTTCAGTTTCCTGCAAATTGCAATGATAACTTTCGCAACGAATTCTTAGTAGATTTCTTCTGACATGTCACAGAAAAAAGGAGCGCAGGTTCAGTTATGCAACTGAAGCCATGTACAAGTAACTCATAGCCTACTGCAGCAGCTCTAGTGAAAATAATTAGGGCGTCAAATTCCTCGTGGTCTGACAAATTACTGTTACAATCTGCCAATTAATCGCTAATTAATACGACGTGGTCGTCGTATCGGTCGTTTCTACAGAACTCGAAGATATATTGCGCCGCTATTCCTTTGTACAAAACCATAGAATTACCATATAATTTATTTCTGTCATTTTTCATTTTACTCTAAAGACCTCTAACAAAAAGTCCATCTCTGATTTTTGTGCGGCTCAACAGACGGAGGTGGGGAGGACGGGTGTGGTGTACCGCTTGACTGTATACACCCAAGTTTATGAAGCGCCTCAGGAAAACTAAACAAGAGGAGCCAGTTTATTTATATAGGAGAATGGCTGTGGGTCAGAGGAGCAGTTAAGAGATATAGAATGGAGAACGTGGTATACGGTTCTCAAACTAACAGAATGAGGAGGAAGAGAAGGAAGAGGAGGAGGAGGTTGGGAGGGGAGTGACAGAGTAGCTGCTGAGGCGGGGTTTGTTGAAAACGAGAAACCTTGGAAGGTTGATGACTGGATTAATTATGATATTAATTCTTGATGATAAGGACAACTTCAATTTTAAGTGAAAAACTGCTGGATGATCCACCGTTGCTTGGCAGAGGATCCTGATGGGAAGAGGATGATGAGGATCGAGCAAAGATGGATGGCTAGATATAGTTCTGGGGAGATACTCATGTTAGCAAAATATTGAAATTTAATAGAAAAACTATGTATTGGGTTTCGCTCTGAAATTTTAATTTTTAATCCAGTGCATGGAATGATGGTAGGATGGAATATAATGGCGATGATTGGATGTTATGCAGTGACAGGTCAGGCCATAGTGAAATTTGGAGTGGCTGCAGATGTTTAGTTTTCGTGGATTCGAGGTTAATGAAGAAGAAATTGTAGCAATGAAGGATGGAGTGGACGATCAGTCGACATCGTTTTAAACCCAAGCATGTGTTGAATGCGGTGCAGGTCACGAATGAGCACCCATGAATCAGAGGTGTGGGAGGTTGGGGGAGGGGTAGACGAAGAGAAGGAGAGACGACGTACGTGGGTCAAAGGAGAAGATGTCAAGGTTGCACAGTACATCTTGTGAGTTGAAAGTGAAAGATCCAGAGATGAACATTGTGTCAACAGAATGTATTTTTTGGAAGTGTCCGGAATTTTCTTTACTCTTTGATCCGAAAGGCCAAGGGTAAAACATAATTTTGTTTTGGCACAGTTTGGGTAGAGGAAGTGAGAGGACATCTATTCATAGAATATATTAATAACATCGTGTATCGTGCAAGCAATGCGCATTATATGTATACAATGCACGCATAACATATTCACCCACATCCGCAACATTCACGAGTTTTCACTGATTTTTTTCGAAATACCTCTGACATCCACCCCATCTGATCTATTCTACACAATTCACACCATCGAAATGTGAATTTTAATGCAGACCTACATGTAAATAGTGTCAAAATATGCAAAACAACCCGGGTGCATGCCGCCATGCATAATTGCGTATAATGCCATAACTGAAGTTGTAAGAGGCTGCGACTCACAGAAAAATCTATAAGAAGCGAATCTCACAGAACACCTACTAAGTCGGGCCTGGCTAAGCTGAGGATGGGAAAGGTTGGAAGGTGGAGGATCATCTGGATTAAGGTGGCAATTCTTGACGAGGAGAGACTCAAGTACTCCAGTTTGAAGGGAAAAGCCTCTGAAGGGATAAGTAGAGCAGCCTTAAGCAGATGACAGTAGACTCTATACGTTGGCGACGGCGTTGACAGAGTTAGGGACCTTGCAAGAAATATTACTTCGAGAGTTTTTAAAAGTAAAATCTACGGCATAGATCTATAGAATTAAACAGTGGGGGCGTAAGCTTACACATCGAAATTCAAGTGCCATTGAAAAGCACGATAATAACCTATTCATGATATTATAAAAGGGTTCTCAGTAGAATTTTTTACCATATGGCATGCTTATCAATCTATATATATAAATCTATCAGTATAAATCTACTTTATTCTGACCATATCAAAGGGGTCATTTTAAAGATCTCGCCTAAGATGGCAGCCTGGAGCTAAGCAGACACATATTTCAAGCACTATTCAACCTAGAAAGATGTCTTTTGTGTTTAACCGCAGGCGTTATTGCTTATCGTTCAACTATCACTTAATAATTATGTCGCACCCATTCTGTGACAAATTGAATGTCCACGCAGTTAACAGTTACACGTTCCCCCCAATACATTCAGCTTTCAGTATACTCATCGTACGACTTCTCCGGGAGAAACTTGCTACGTGGATTGTCATATAGTCCATTTTTTATTATGTGGCACTTGGCCTACAAGGCGGGAGTAGCCTACAATTATGGCCATCCATATCTTGTATGGAGTGCAGCGGATAATCTATTAAGTTTCTGCAGCAGACGGCTTAGTCTGAACTGATGGCACTTTTGCTATTAGAGGCAGAAAACTTGAACCCAACCTGCAATAAAATATAGGGATAATGCGCAGCTGGACAAACTACATGTACGCATATCTGCTACTGATAGATATCAGAGAGAACCGAAAAACGGGCTATCGACATATACATAAAGATGCGAAACTGACTGGAGTCGAGACCAACAAACTATGCAGTAATCAATATGTTTATATATGACGCGAGTGGACATCCAGTCGCAAGAACCGTAGCAGTAGACATCGGTCTCGGGACAGATAACTTTAATTGTCTCGTATCTGATGGAAGTAGAACCGAAAAACGTTCAAGAGCAGCAAGTGAGATCGAAGACAAGCATAAAATTTGAGCAATAATTGAGGAAAGAATAAAGGAATGAAAGAAGTAATTACGTTTGGACAGCAGCTGCTTTGTAAAGAACGAATTAATCAAATATTATATTAAATACATTGAGCCAAAGACGGTTTATGTCGAATCAAATGAAGGAATTCGTTCTAAAGAAGCTGGAAAGAATTCATTCTAAAGAAGCTGGAAAAGCAATCTGATAAAAAAAACTATGAAAAACACTTTGCGTTTTAGTATGGACAGATAGACGAACAGATCGGCAGTAAAGATGCAATCTAGGTTGGAAGAGTTTCTTGAGTTGCTACAGCGGAAAAAGTAGAACACTCGACTGCGGTTCAGATCCCCAAAGAGAGGAGGTTGAATGGACTTGGAATGAGGAATGAGCACACACAAGTTCTGCAGTCGTGTTGGAGCGTAAAACATGCAGACACTCACTTACATGTAGAGTAGGAAGCCAATGATCGTTGATTGGCTATCGACCTCTCAACTTAATCGTTTCATGCTTCATCATCATCATCATCATCATCATCATCATCATCATCATCATCATCATCATCATCATCATCATCATCACCACCACCACCACCACCACCACCACCACCACCACCACCACCACCATCATCATCATCACCACCACCATCATCATCATCATCATCATCATCATCATCATCACCACCACCACCACCACCACCACCACCACCATCATCATCATCATCATCATCGTATTATTATTATTAGGCCCAATTATTATTATTACTCGTCATTACTCGTTATTACATAAACGTTCATAGTATGTTTCATCCTCGACTCAATCAGAAACCATTTCACTGCATGGGCAACTTATCATTTGAACCGTGTGTGCGTGTGTGTGTGTGTGTGTGTGTGCTTGTCAATCGCTTGCATTCAGGCAGCTGCATGTCTGTCTCTATCTCTTCCCTCGTGTCTGTACTCGTGGCTGTCATCGTGTCTGTCTCATCCTCTCTCCTCGTGTCTGTCTCTTCCTCTATCTGTGTATGTCTCCAGACATCTATAGCTTTTCGCGTTGATATTGCTATTGTGCTGCACTGCTATCGCAATATATCATCTGCGCCATCTGCATCGCATGTGCACGTGTGTGTGTGTTTATGTGTGCTTGTGTGTGTGTGTGTGTGTGTGCATGTGTGGGTGTGTGTGCATGTGTGGATGGGTGTGCGCGGGCGGTTGTGTATGTTAGTGTATCGTAATCGTAATCGTAAATTTTGAATTTCTAAATTTTCTAGAAGTCGGCCAGAGCCGTCTAGTATACTGTAGAGTGTAGATGGCAACTGAAGAGCCAAAGTGAGGCGAGAGAGAGAGAGAGAGAGAGAGAGAGAGAGAGAGAGAGAGAAAGAGAGAGAGTGTGTGTGTGTGTGTGACAGACAGACAGACAGACAGAGAGAAAGAAATAGAGAGAAATCTGCATCTATAAAGTCGAATTCATTGAACAGATAAAGCTTATAAGCATCTTAATTTTAAACGTTCGAGATTGAACGGATTAGAGTAAGAATTCTTGAAGAGGTGAGAATTTAATTTGAAGTAGAAAGCAGACAGTGGGAGGGGAATAAGTAGAGGAACTTGAGGATGCAAATGACGGCAGTTGAGCGGTGATTAATGTTTGTAGGTCGCAGTGTCTGCCTTCATCAGTCATGGACGCAGTTTTGCGTATGTTATTGACTTTGAATGGAGCGAGAAATGTGGCTTCGATTCTTCTTTTCCGTCTTCTTTCGTTCAATTAGTCATCTCTCATCTGACGACGACCCGTTCAGTCCTGCGCCCACTCCAAGTAAACCATGCTGATTGACTGATTGATTGCCTGCTTGACTGATTGTTTGATTGATCGATATTTGTCCGGTCCATCGATTTTTCTGCAAGGCCAGTTCTCATGGTCCGTCACACAGCAGCGAATATATAAAGCAATCGCTCCTCGTGCTCGGCCGCTCTCACGACCGAACTGGCTGCACGTGTCTAATCATGAATCCTTCTGTCTATGATCGCAATTGATGCGGGACTCCGTTCATGGCAGCAGCAGCAGTAGCAGCAGCAGCAGCAGCAGTAGGTATAGGATGCTAATCTGATGGCATTCGACAAATTCAGGAGGACCTCAAACGGAACAGGTGCAGCGCAGAAATTGAAAGAAGTCCACAACCTATTAACTGACATTCATATTAACTGACGATCAGAAAACTGAGCTGGATAAAGTGGACCAGTGAGTTCATATGGAGATTTCTTCCAATCTGGAGATTTATGTTAATTAGCTTAGGTTACTTTCCATTTTGGATCCATTTGCATCTGATTTTGCACAGTATACAGGAAATCACTGATAGGCCTACGCGTCAAATTGGCCTATACACAGTAACAATAATTATTATTGGCCTGAAACTAAGCTTACATTAGATCTATGTCAAATTTAAATCTAGCCAAATTTATTATTTGATGTATTTCTAGGCCTATACATAGTTTGTCACAGTTGTTAAAGAACGCTGCCTTGTATTTTAGAAAATCAAATATTAGATTCATTGATCCTTCTGGAGCTTCTTAAACAGCATTTTAAGGTAAATAATTTAAAGCGATGAGTAAAATTGGAGTCGAAGTTATTTTGAGATTCTCGACTAACCTGAGACGATGTGGTGAACTGTGATTGGATGAGTTCAAATCAACCTTCAGTGACAGTATTCAAATCCACTAAAGATATGATTCTCCCCGTTACTCTGCGCTGGCTCTTTCTATCGTCTTCTCAAAACTTTTCTCTTCGACCAGGCTTGGATTGGAAGCGTCTCTGAGTAGAGATCTTGAAGGGGCGCTACATGAACTTATGTGATTGATTGATTGATTGATTGATCAGATAGCATATTCTTTGCTTGCAATAGGGGCAGTCAATTAACCAAAGTAGCCGCAGTTTGATTAAACTCTTATAGCGTTAATAAGAAACATAACCCGTTACAGTGCTACACTTCACTCTCTCGATATATAAATATATATACAATTATGGTGTAAATAAACTAGATATATATATGGTGTAAATAAACTAAGTATATATGTTTATAAACGAAAGGCGATAGTTAAACCCGTCGGAAGTGATTTCGAAGAGAGCAGCGCAGCAGCAAAACCAACATCGAAGACCAGCTGCGGAAATGATTTGTATGGAGAGACACAGACTGAGGTATAGACAGACAGACAGACAGACAGACAGACGGACGGACAGACAGACAGACAGACATGCACATGCAGGCATAAACGCGGATATGCAGAGAGATTGAATAGAAGAAAAGAAGAAATGGCAAAAGAGACAATGTAAAAGAAATTGGAAAATAAAAAAGGACAGAAGGCAAGCGCGAAAAACACAGCGAAGTGAGTAATAAAGTCGATGGCGAAATAAAGAGGCATAGATCTTGATAGAGAAATCGAAGAAGCACAGATAAATAAACAGAAATTGTAGGCTATGAACAAGAAGAAGAAGAAGAGAAAGAAAAATGCATAAAGAAAAAGGAAGATCGAGAAACCCAGAACAAAGAGAAACGAAAGACAATAGATCTAATAAGCAGTGGGAGAATAAAATAGAAAGCGATAAGAAAAACAATATGGAAAGAGTGAAGGAGAACGATGATAAAAGAAAGGTTGACAGATATGATATAGCATAATAGCAGGAAAGTGAAAGATAGTGAGACAGACGAAGCGAGACCGAGCAATGAAAATGGAAAAATGAAGAGATACAAAGTTTGATGGAGACGATTTACTTTTCCGAAAGAATGAGACTCCGCTGGTCGGTGCCATAACAACCTCCTCCTCTCTTCTCAGACGCCAACCACACAACATTGCTGGTAAATTCTCGCAACAAATATACCATTCTATATCCACAAACACTTCTACGAATACATTCACTTCATCACCAGCAACTCTGCAACAGCTTTCCTTCCATCTGAGAAGCGTGAGTTAGGACATTTCCCTCTGGACAAAACCCCCGGACAAACCCCCCGGATAAAACCTCCTGGACAACTCCCCCGTTTGCTGCGCAAATAGCCAATTTCTGTAGTTATAATTTGCTCAAACTTAGGTTAATTATCCAGTTCGCGGTGCTGTGTCAACTAGTTAGTGTTATACCGGTAAACACCTGTCGCTGTCATTCAGGCGTGAACTTATAACTTGTTATTGTCATTCAGTCAGGGCTTTTTTAACGTGCAGTTGTACACAAAATGTGCAGTTATAAACGGATTTGTGCAGTTTTAAAAGGACTTTTGTACAGTTAAAACTAGCAAAAAGGTCGTTGTATTCCGATTGGAAAATAATTTACCATGGAAGATGGGGAAGGGAAGAAGGAGTTGTGCAGTTCTAAAAATTCCTTAAAAACAGCCCTTCGTTCAGTCACTCCCGTATGAAGCTTATACCTGTTGGAGTAATTTAGGACAGCATGAATCGTTGTCATCAATCCAGCTTCCATTTAGGCAAAAATTCGTTTAATCCAACTTCTATTTAAATAACATCATTTTTATCCATCCAGCTCCAATTTAAGCAAGAATATTTTCGTAAATCCAGTTCAAATTTAGGCAAGAATATTTTCATCAATCCAGCTTCAATTTAAGCAAGAACATATTCATCAATTCAGCTTCCATTTAAGTTAAATTTTTTGTATCAATCCGGTTTCTATTTAGCGAGAAATCTTTTCATCAATCCAGCTTGCGTAGCCTACTTAGGACCGCCGTTTTATGGTACAACCACTTATACGCAATATGTTCTATCAGAGGGTTCTGTCCTACTCTGGAGGTTTTGTCCTGATGGTTTTTTTCCCGGGGTTTTGTCCGGGAGGTTTTGTCCGGGGAAATGTCCGTGCCCCGAGAAGCGTAAGCAACAGCAATAAGAACAGAAATAATCTCATCAGAACCACCAAAGAGAAAGTCCTAAAGATGAATTATGTTGATATTAATGAAAACCTTGAGAGCGGCACATGTGTCAGCTTGTATACATGTAGTTTCGCAATGATCGAATATTGATTGATAATCCGAAGAATCTTTAATAGGCCTACATTAAATATGTTTCATATAATTTATGTTTTCTGTATATATTCACTTTCCTCTTTATGCATATATTCTCATCGTTATAATATTAATAGATAGCCTATAGGCCTACACAGGACCTATATGTGCAGAATTATCTAAAAATTGCCGTTGTCTCCTTTGAATATATTTTTAAGTCATTGTTCTGTAGTTTTACAATCTCCAATATCTTTAAAAGGTAAAGTTTAAATAATTATTATATTCGAGATATGAAATTGGTCGTTAAGGGCTAACTTGATCTTTTCGGGACGGATCGCTATAGATTTACGCTTGGCACCTGGAACAATTAGGCTATATATATACGCTCCTGATAATGGGTATAGCAAAGGAAAGTGGTCAGTTTTCCAAGAATTGTCAATATTCTATGCAATGCTGTTATCTCCATAATTTACTTCAAGATCATCGTCAACTGCTCTTCTTGCGATGCTTGCCGTCGTTGCTAATTGGGTCAGGTGACCCGTTGCCATATCAACCAATAGATTTAGAACATAAGCTGCTAATTGGGTCAGGTGACCCGTTGCCATATCGACCAATAGATTTAGAACATAAGCTGCTAATTGGGTCAGGTGACCCGTTGCCATATCGACCAATAGATTTAGAACATAAGCTGCTGACATGTGAGCAGTTGCAATATAAATAGGAAGAAGGCAGGTGTCTGAATATTCGCATCCGATGTCCAATGGTGTTCTACGGTGACCTGGCATTATGTACGTGGGTCTTATCGCCCTTATACACACACACCCCACTTCAAACCCCACTTCCCATGCGTTGTTATCATAATTTTAACCACTTGTCTATATTATTATCTTTCACCAGTTAAAACATTCTTAAGATAATAAAAAATCTGACCGCTATAATTTGCTGCTGGAATTGTTTGATCTGTCGGAAAAGAGTGGTGCACCAAGAATAGACGTCTAAGAAGAATCGTTTATATTACTGGCTGAGACTAAATCCTCATTTGAATGTGCCATGACATTTGGTTTTTCTCAAAATCATATGGACAACGAATGACACAGATGGATGAGCGTATAAAAATAGGCCAACGAGTTTGTGTGTGTGAGTTTGTTTGCGTTTCTCTGTATGTCTCTGTATGTCTCTGTGTGTATGCATGTGTTTGTGTATGTGTGCATGACAGCCGCTCGCTCACTCGGTAAAAACACACGAGGTCATTAAGAGAAATGCCGTTCGTTTTGAGTAGACACCGCAATATTGCTTCGCGTTTGTCACGATTAATATGCGAGTCGAGATTCTTCTTATTTCGATGCTCGGTCAAACATCGACGTTTTCATCAACCAACGTTTTTTTTTGCTTCGTTTAATTCGTCTGAATATCGAGGGATCCGATGAAGACACAGAAGACGGATGGAAGAAAACGGGTTGAAACAACGGACAAGGAAAGAATTAACCTAGGGGGGAGGATGCATCATACATCATCATACATCTGCTGCTGATCCAGCAATTTTCAAAACTGAAGTGCTGATGAGATTTAAGCTTAGAGCATAGATGGCTGAAAGAATCTAACTGTGAGAGAATGCTGCACGTGAAGAGAGAAGCATTTCTTCCCTGCATGTATATCAAATGCGTTTAATTGCGTTTCAGACGCTAATTTGATCAGACGTTATAGTTGCATAGATTGAATAAAACGTCTGCTTGAGTGTATAGGCCTACACAGGCATAGAGAGATAGAGAGAAAGATAGACAGATAAACAGACAAACAGAAACAGAGCCACAGAGAGACAGAAAGAGACAGAGACAGAGAGAGAGCGAGAGACTAATTTCCACCGTCATCTGTTTAGGTGACAGGTCATCCGTTATCTTGAGAGCGCAAACGTGCTTATTACATTTTAACGCTAGTCTGAGCTGCAGCTATATGCAATGTAACTTTTCTTTTTCTTTCTCTCGTCGCCGTCGGCATTCGAGGGGTTAACCGGTTTAAAACCCCAGAAATGATTTCAGGTTTTCAAACTAATTCTGTGCATTTTGCAATCATATCCATAGAAATGGAAAATCCCTTGAAATTCTTGTCTGGTTAAGACCTGCTTCTTCTTCTTCTAACCTCCATCGCTGTTAGCCTACATGTATATCATCTTCGTTTAATCAGACAAATCAGGGTGACACACCGCACCCAGTTACATGTCAATGCACAACAAAATTAATGCAAAGATAAGAATGTAAAGATAACAATGTCATTATTATGTTATTATTATTATTATTATTATTATTATAATTATTATTATAATTTTTTTTTTAAATTATTTTTTTATAATTATAACACATTTATTTCTTCAAAAACTAACACAATCACATGCAGACAAGTAAAAATAATCGTTTTCAACGTTAGGCCTTAGGCCTCTCAATGTCTAGGCTGTCAAGTTCCGTCGTGCCCAACACTGACAACGAATTTCCTCTTTGGAGTGCGACTGATATGCGCTGCAGCAGATGGTTAGTTTCACGCTGGTCACCGGTCATATATTATAATTATTATTTTTATTATTATTATTATTATTATTATTATTATTATTATTATTATTTATTATTATTATTATTATTACTATTATTATTATTATATTGCAATAACTATTATTTTTATTGTCGCCATTATGCCTGTTATTTATTTCATCAGATACCGCTCTTAAACTTGCAACATCGACATCGTAAAGTCTGCCTTCTGCCTCATGATTCCACGAATGGTCGTCATCTATCACGTAACGCCACATTGGAAACACGTACACACACACACACACACACACACACACACACACACACACACACACACACACACACACACACACACACACACACACACACGCACGCACACACACGCACACACACACACACACATATATATGCACACACACATGCACACACATGCACACACACAAGCACACACAAGCTCGTACTCACACGCTCACACACACACACACACATGCAAGAGCAACTGGATGTGCACGCGGATATAGGCCCTATATTCGCTTGACCCGAGGTGTTTAATCAGTACGATCCATGGAATTCCTTTATATTTTTCTTTTCCTTTATGTACTTTACAGCTAAGTTTATGGAGACAGATCGTAGTTCTTGGACCAAACCGCTTTCTCTTTTTTCATTGTGCTTTTCGATCGAGGAAATGCTGACGCATGAGCGAGATTTGGTTGCATCGAATGGCTGCAAGCGAAAAGATCTAATCGCATTAGAATGATTGGAGCATCAAATTACACATGGTGTAATCGGAAATCTTTTGTTGCTCCCTTTCAAGGACGTTGTCTCTCTACTAAAATATTTCATGAAGACACAGAATCTGTAGTTGGCCATCACTGGAACCCAAAACGATCGACCGATTCAACGTCGAAGTCTGGATTACATATATAATTATGTATATAATATATATATATATAATTATATATAATATATATATATTCATGGAGGAGGAGGAGGAGGATAAGGAGGAGGAGGAGAATGAGGAGGAGAAGTAAACTCAGAATGAGGAGCAAAGTATCACGTGATTCACGACAGGCCATGACCGTTGAGAGCAGCGTAGTATATAGTAGTCGCTCTGTTTCCTGCGTTGCCTGACCCTCACTCCCTCGGGTGCATGCAGAGACCCGGTCCCTTGTGGATATGTATATGACAGCTCGAGAGAACGGCATTCACAGGGTGACAGTTGAAGCGAATAATATAGTATATATATGCATATACATATATGCATATATACATGTATACATATATATATATATACATATAGAGGAGCAGACAACACGAGAGAAACGTTGGCGACGCAACAAATAGAATTTGGATGAGAGACGACGACGAAGAAGAAGACGGCTGCCGTGGCTATATAAGAGGAAATCGATGTCTCTCGTGTCACGGAGGTCTGCATGCCGCTGAAGCTATTTGATCAGTGACCACCGTGGCATTCGCTGCTTCCCTCATAAGTCAGACCTTTTCCGTTTCAGAACCCGAGGCTATAGTCTACGAGGAATTATGACCAGGACGCGATGAGTCGGATATATAACTTACCAATTATTATTTTCGAAATACGCTTGGCCTACATGCATGTATTGTATACGACAGGCAAAACATGGCGCTGCATGTGTCAGGGTGTATAGGGCCTGTAGGCCTATAAGGCAACAACGCCTTTTTGCTCACATCACGGGTAGCCTACTTGACCAGCGGAAATCGATGTCCGGGGTTTTCTCGGGTATACAACCGGAATCTACTCTGCCTCTGTCTGCAAAAGCTGTTCAAATATTTATTGGATGGTTTAGATCATTCTGATCATTCTGATCATATGTTTCAGTTTCATTTAGATATATCTGGGTTTCAGTCAGCGCTGATGTCGTTAGATAGATTAGATCGGAATAGTTTGGATAAAATAGGATTAGATTAGATTAGAATGTGGATCCCAACCCGTGGCCCGCGGGTCAAAAGTCGCCCTCAGAGAATTAACAGAAATATATGACAAAATTGACAATTTGGACAGGATAGAACACATAATTATTTCCTATTACAAATTATTTTATTTTGACATCTATAAGTAGCATTAAACATTCTATTCTGATTCAATTATAACAATTTAAATGCTTTAAGTTAATTAAATTTTAGCCTTGTGGCCCCCTATGACCTTCAACTAAAAAAAGTGGCCCTCGTGTCCTCCAACTTAGAAAAAGTAGCCCTAAAGTAAAGAAAGGTTGAGAACCACTGGATCATTAGATGATCCTTGGAACATCGGGAAATTACTTGTATTCGTAACAGCATATTTCGGCTCATTTAGTGCAGTGTTTTTCTAGTATAAAATGCAGATATTAAGTCCTATTCTTGCCTACGTATAGGGCCTACAGCAGAAAAAGGTAGTTTGTGTCTACATGTATATGCTGCCTAGGTTTATTCTCTGATTTTGCAAACTTATCAGGCAATGACTTCAGAGGACATTCTCAAAACCCAACCATGAGAAGAAGCGATGACTATGCATAGAGTTCCATCGACTTGTTTTTCCTATTATAACCCTGACGTATACGAAGGTGAGTATAGAGGCCTCCTACAGGTATAGGCTATAGATCTATATATGCACTGCAGTCTTAACCCTATCAGCTTGATCCGACATATTTCTCGAAGCCTGATTGCCATGCATGTGAAAATTGTGTGCATTCGCGTTTATTTTTTTAATCTATAGACATGTGCTATCTCACACTGAAAGGTGTTGGTGATTATTATAATTATAATGTGACGATGTCTGATATAAATGCTGATGCGGTGTCTGTACCCCGCCCTGCATGCTGCAGTCCAATTGCCTTATGCACCTTTGCAGTCATGCACTTCGAGGGTTAAGACCTATAGTAGCTAAATTTATTATCAGATATTTTGTGAATACTAAAAGATATATAGTCTTCTGGGTCCGGCTATCCTGTAACTTGTTACATGTTTAAGGACACTGCCATATCAAGGATTGTTATAGTGTCGCCCTCCTGCTTTCTCCAGGCTTGGCACTGGCACTGCATGCAGAGTGCAACCTGTGGCGGAGTTCTCCGGCCATCCTGCATGTCGTGACACTTTGGTATCTATGGCAACGGCGGCGCTGTCTTAATATCGCTTGCACAGCATTACCACCGTTTGCATTGAATTACCTATACTTAGAAGGACGACGACGACGAAGGAAATGTGGCGCAGTCATTTCGAACAGCATCTCATTGTATCTGTCACGAACAACGAACAACGAACATCGACTCGTCGGTATTCAACCGATCCACACTCGTGCACCATCTATACTGCAGATGTACATGCAGGATTTGATGTAGCAAAGATGAAGATAAGAAGTCAACGAATATAGTCTGGATATAGTCTGGATATATTCTGGATAAATTATAGTTGATACTGATGAAGACAAGAAGTCAGCGAATATATAGTCGGGAAATAGGCCTATAGATGTAGTTGATATCAGCAAAGGCATCTATCTAAACTTTGCTAAACATTGGCGATTGACAAGTGAACGAACTGATTGCAGATTTAAGCTTTATGGTCATGACGATTAATACAATAATTATCACAAAGAGACAAAGATGAGTTGGAGCCAAATATTTGTTTATCTAAAGAACATCTAGGCATTAACGCTCATAGATATATGATCTTTTATTGATTGGCAAAAACTCCGGGATCTCCACAAGCTATGTGTCATGCAGATCATTGTTCAAATATAATTAAGCTAAAGATCTTGTGAATTCACTTTATGCACGAAGCCTACCTGCCAATTATTCCAGCGTATACGAACTATAGATATAATTATACAATTAGGCCGAAGGAGTTCTGCTGTTGCCCGATCATCTCATCTGAATGGAACGGCGAATATAGACCTAAATATCCGTTGGATATTAATTCGCAACCACCAAAAGTCAATCAGTCGATAATATCTTGTAGAAGATTTCTAATCACCTGTTGGCATGGTTTCTCTTTTTTTCCATCCACCAGCTTCCATTGAAAACTGGCATACCCTTCTCTGCATATTATATAATACTGATACCCATGGCAAATGCAGTAATTTAGATAGCGTGTTTAGGGTGTACATACGACTGACATGTCTATAGTATACAGGATTGCAGTGTCATGAGTGGAACTGCATATAGTTATATGCTACTGACCGATTGGTCCGAGTCTGTAGTTGATGGTGACGACGATGACCTGTCCATAGGATGCGACGATGCTTCCGTCGTACGCGTTTCCAGTTCCCATCTCGTACGATTCACCGTGAACGAAGACGATGACAGGGAAGAGATGCTGAGAGGATGAGTCATTCTTGTCGGATGCTGCGGCACATGAACACATGAACACATAAACACATGAACACATGTGCATATAAAACTCATGAACACATATAAAACACATGAACACAAGAACACATGAGCACATGAACACATGAACACATATAAAACACACGAGCACATAAACACATGAACACATAAACACATGAACGCATGAAAGCATGAGCATATGAACACATGAGCACCTGAACACATAAACACATGAACACATAAACACATGAGCTCATATAAAACACATGAGCACATAAACACATGAACACATAAACACATAAACACATATAAAACACATGAACACATAAACACATGAACACATAAACACATGAACACATATAAAACACATGAGCACATAAACACATGAACACATGTGTAGCCACCTATTATTAGCATATGCTCATTTTAGCAGGTATCAAACATGTACTGCATTTAAATAGCCAGTTCAAAGAGAAACCAATTCTTTTAAATGTAAAATATATTGATTACTATTAAAGAAACAATACAATTATGCAGTGTCTCCTATTTACCTATTGGCGTTGATTGATTACTAGATTTATTATGCTTCTTAGCTTCACTTGAGTGTAGAATTCGTTCTAGTTCATCGTCCGCCAAATTCTGTAAATCGTCGTAGTTCCGATCCTTGTATTTCGACAACCAAGTGTCTCGAATATGCAGTGGAATAATATATACCGAAGATATTTCGTAATCCAGGCCGAACAACGTAATTCCAAGGAGTATATTTTGTATTCACAAATGCCAGTATTCTTACTCGAATGGATATAATGTGTCACAACTCCAGCGTACACATCCACGTCCAGATCAACCGTGTGATCATAAATGTTTGAATCAACCGCGTGATTATCTCCAACGACTCTCTCCAATGTTCGTAGAATTCAAAATCCTCGAGCAATCTCTTCACCCACGAATGACAATAGTTCTCCAAGTTCCAGAATTTACCTCGATCGCAAAAACTGTCTCAGAAACTTAACGTCCGTTGGCCACCCTTCTTCTCAACGTCGAAGGTGCCACATACCAATCATTCTGCCGCTAATTTCACTCAAGAGTTCATTTGCCGCAACAAAATGACCCTTCGCCATTAGCTCCAACTGCAGAAATCGATCTTTCAACCGTTTCTGTCGATGACGTATGTTTAATCAGTTAGACTGCGTTTTAATTGGCTTACGCGTCGTTACGTTGTTTTTGTTGCCATAGTCTCCAATAGCAACCAACGCTTATCAGTCTCGCTGCACTTCTTTAGCGCTTCGGTAGTTTCGTTTGCTGATCGTATTTCTAAATATTAATTCTTCTAACAACGCCAATTAATTAACTAATTAAATCAACGCCACTACATTGTCTGACTTAACTTCTACCTACAATTAACACTTAATACTAGACAAGTTAGATTGATAGATAATAGCGTTTTAATACGCTACAAATACCCCTCCTTCAAAAGTCTGTAATCAGGCTTTACAATCTCACCTAATTATCTATCAACTAAATTTCTATCAACTTCTTATTCTATCTTACATAACAATACAACATTACTGAACTATTTCTTACCTACATTATTATAATACATCACTGATATATTTAAGTACTATGTAATTCCTCTACTCAAATAATCAGACATAACATTATTGCTCCCCTTGATATAGCGTATCGTAAAGCAATAATTTTGAAGTGCTAGACTCCACCTCATGACTCTCGCATTCTTCATTCTTCCTTCCTTCATGTACTGTAGTCCGCAGTGATCCGCCTCAATCACAAACTGCTTTCCACACAAGTACCTGTCAAACCGACTAATTCCCCACATTATCGCTAGACACTCTCTCTCCTCGACTGAATATCTCGTCTCTCTCTCCAATAGTTTCCTACTCGCATATGCAATCGGGTGGTTTATTCCTTCATACTGCTGTATCAGGACACAACCTATTCCTCTTCCTGATGCATCCGTTTGAATCACGAATTCCTTCTCCAAGTTTGGTAACTTTAGTATTGGTGTCTTAGCAAGTGCTGCTTTCAGCTTACTAAAACTCTCATCTAATTCCTCGTTCCAATCAACACTATTAGCTGCTGACTTCTTTGTCAAGTCACTTAATGGTGCCATCAGCTCAGCACAATGCGGAATAAACTTTCTGTAATAGTTTATTGCTCCCAAAAAGCTTCTTACTTGTTTCTTCGTTTTCGGTTGTGGCATCTCCACAATCTTATCTATCGATTCTCCTTTAGGACTAATGTCGTCGTTGTTTAACGTATGACCCAAGAAATCTATGCGTCCATAGCCTAACGAACATTTCTTTGGTTTCAAAGTTAGGTGAGCATCTCTCACTCTTTGAAAAAATTCTCGTAAAATCTTCATATGCTTAGTCCATCCTTCTGTATGAGCTAGTATGTCGTCAACATAACTCTCCAGATTCTCAGTTCCATGCAAAATCTTCCTTATCAGTCTATTATAGCTTGAAGCACTATTTACCAATCCAAATGGTAGAACGTTGAATTTATACAACCCACTTGCACAAATGAAAGTCGTATAATCTTTTGATTCTTCGCTCATTGGAATTTGCCAATACCCTTTGCAAAAATCAAACTTGCTATATATTTTGCTGCCACTCAGTTTATTGAAGATATCCTCGTTTGACATCATCGGTTCTGGATCAAAAACTGTCACTTTATTCAATTGTTTATAGTTGCAACAAAGTCTATTGCTTCCATCAGCCTTCTTGACAACAACAAGTGGTGCTGCGTATGCTGCTTCTGATCTTTCTATTATCCCATTCTCTAACATTATCTCAATTTCCTTATCAATTTCTGACTGTAGATGATACGGTGTTGGATACGCTTTCATCCTAACAGGTTCATCACTCGTAAGATGAATCTCGTGCTTCACCATGTCCGTTCTTCCTGGTTTATCTGTGAATATGTCTTGATATTCTCTCAGTAATTTCTCAAGTTCACCTCTCTGTTCATCTTCTAATTGTGGATTAATATCAACATCCTTGTAAGTCTCAGTCTGCTTACTGACATACAGATTTAATATTTCCTCCTCTTCATCCTCACCTTCTTTTCCATCATGTACAATAGCCGACACGTATGCTATTGTCTCAGTGTAACGTCTCCGTTTTTATGCTTATTTTAGCGGGTAATTGAAAATGTACTGCATTTAAATGATCTGTTCAAAGAGACACCAATTCTTTATAAATGTATGATATAATTGAAACTATTAAATACACAATACAATTACGCAATATTCCTATTTACTTATTTGGCGTATCACTAATTATAATTATCTTTTAGCTTATCTGTGCTCCACAGTTGAGATATATGACATGTCGTTTCTGCAGTGTAAAACGGCCTTGAAATAGTTCTGTAGATCTCTGTAGATTCACTGAATGAAGATAAGCAACCCCGTGCTATATTTGAAGAAATAGTTCTGCTGATTCTCCGTAGATTCACTGAATGAAGATAAGCAACCTCGTGCTATATTTGAAGAAGGATAATGAGATACTGTCAAGCTGTGGAATCCAGATCGAATACCAGACAAGACAATATTCAATACTTCCGTAGCATCAAATTATCACACTCCAACCAATGAGAATTTCCTTCCCAATTGAAAATGACCTTGAAATGTCAACCAGAGATAACGAGCCCAAAATCGTTTCTCAACACACGAATATCGTCTCACCAACCGTCACGATCACAATGTAGACTTCACGGACGTTAGAGTTCGCAACTTCGAATTTCTAAATCGCCTCTACTCTCACACGAATGCCTCGTACTGTTTTACGACCAGATACGAGCATAATCATCATCCTCACCATTGAATAAACTTCAAATGAATTGCCAGCCACAACTGTACAACCATCTTTCTCAATGTTCATGTAAGGAATCAACCGTTTATGTTGAATTTCAATGACGTGGCTGTTTCTATTCAATTCTGTCCGTTACGCTCATTTCGATGCTTTAATTGGTTACGCGTCGATGCAAATGTTTTCGCTTACGTAAGCGTCCGTAGTAACCGCTTGACGTCACCATGACTGCCTCGCTCATGTACGCAAAATTCGTGGTCTCCTAGTTACTAATCCACTAGACGCCAAATTATTAATCTAGATACGCCAACTAAATTATCTAGCTTAACTCCTACTTAGAATTAACATATAATATCAGACAAGTTAGTTTGATAGATAATAGCGATTTAATACGCTACAAATACCCCTCCTTCAAAAGTCTGTAATCAGGCTTTACAATCTCACCTAATTATCTATCAACTAAGTCTCTATCAACTTCCTTATTCTATCTTACACAACAATACAACATTACTGAACTTCTTATCTACATTATTATAATACATTACTGATATATTTAAGTACTATGTAATTCCTCTACTCAAATAATCAGACATAACATTATTGCTCCCCTTGATATATCGTATCGTAAAGCAATAATTTTGAAGTGCTAGACTCCACCTCATGACTCTCGCATTTCTCATTCTCCCTTCCTTCATGTACTGTAGTCCGCAGTGGTCCGTCTCAATCACAAACTGCTTTCCACACAAGTACCTGTCAAACCGACTAATTCCCCACATTATCGCTAGACATTCTCTCTCCTCAACTGAATATCTCGTCTCTCTTTCCAATAGTTTCCTACTCGCATATGCAATCGGGTGGTTCACTCCTTCGTACTGCTGTATCAGGACGCAACCTATTCCTCTTCCCGAAGCATCAGTTTGAATCACGAATTCCTTCTCCAAGTTTGGTAACTTTAGAATCGGTGTTTTAGCAAGTGCTGCTTTCAGCTTACTAAAACTCTCTTCTAATTCCTCGTTCCAATCAACATTATTAGCTGCTGACTTCTTTGTCAAATCACTTAATGGTGCCATCAGTTCAGCACAATGAGGAATAAATTTTCTGTAATAGTTTATTGCTCCCAAAAAGCTTCTTATTTGTTTCTTCGTTTTCGGTTGTGGCATCTCCACAATCTTATCTATCGATTCTCCTTTAGGACTAATGTCGTCGTTGTTTAATGTATGACCCAAGAAATCTATACGTCCATAGCCTAATGAACATTTCTTTGGTTTCAAAGTCAGGTGAGCATCTCTCACTCTTTGAAAAAATTCTCGTAAAATCTTCATATGTTTAGTCCATCCTTCTGTATGAGCTAGTATGTCATCAACATAACTCTCCAGATTCTCGGTTCCATGCAAAATCTTTCTTATCAGTCTGTTGTAGCTTGAAGCACTGTTTACTAATCCAAATGGTAATACATTGAATTTATACAACCCACTTGCACAAATGAAAGTCGTATAATCTTTTGATTCTTCGCTCATTGGAATTTGCCAATACCCTTTGCAAAAATCAAACTTGCTATATATTTTGCTGCCACTCAGTTTATTGAAGATATCCTCGTTTGACATCATCGGCTCTGGATCAAAAACTGTCACTTTGTTCAATTGTTTATAGTTACAGCAAAGTCTATTGCTTCCATCAGCTTTCTTGACAACAACAAGCGGTGCTGCGTAAGCTGCTTCTGATCTTTCTATTATTCCATTCTCTAACATTATCTCAATTTCCTTATCAATTTCAGACTGTAGATGATACGGTGTTGGATATGCTTTCATCCTAACAGGTTCATCGCTTGTCAGATGAATCTCGTGTTTCACCATATCCGTTCTTCCTGGTGTATCTGTAAATATGTCTTGATATTCCCTCAGTAATTTCTCTAATTCACCTCTCTGTTCATCTTCTAATTGTGGATTAATATCAACATCCTTGTAAGTCTCAGTTTGTTTAATAACATACAAGTTCAATATCTCCTCCTCTTCATCTTCACCTTCTCTACCATCATGTACAATAGCTGACACATATGCTATTGTCTCAGAACCTGACAATTCTTCTTCACTCCTCTCGTAATATCTCTTTAGTATGTTGATGTGGTATGTTTTCAGTTTTCCACCATCAACCTCAACTTTATAATCGTAATCGCCGATTTTCCCTCTGACAACAAATGGTCCTTGCCATTTAACAAGCATCTTATTATTACAACTCGGTAGTAACAATAGGACTTTATCACCTATCTCCAGTTTTCTATATCGTGCCTTTTTATCGTAGTATTTCTTGTTCTTCGCATTAGCTTTGTGAATTGCTTTCTGCGCCATGTTACATGTTTCCTCTATACGTTCTCGTAGATCTGTCATATATGTGTACACATCCTTCACCTCGTCTTCCACTTTTTCGTTTGTCCACAGTTCCTTCAATATCTGTACCGGACCTCTACATGATCTTCCGAAGATTAATTCGAAAGGCGTGTATCCGTGGCTCTCGTGTACAGTATCTCGTAGTGCGAAAAGTAATGGTGCCAAGTATCTATCCCACGCTTTTACTTGTTCACCTATCAATTTTCTCAGTGTCGTCTTAATTGTCCCATTAAGACGTTCTACACAACCATTTCCCATCGCGTGGTATGGACTTGTCATCGTATGCTTGATTAATAACATCTTGTTTACTTCGGCCATTAGTTCTGACGTAAACTGGCTCCCTCTATCTGTATGAATTCTTTCTGGTACGCCCATCCGACAGTAAAAGTTAAACAAGGCTTCCGCCACCTCCTCGGTACTAATACCTTTCAACGGTATTGCTTCAGGATATCTGGTGCTTAAGTCGATAATCGTTAATATATAACGATATCCTCTCATAGACATTGGCTCTATGGCTCCTATGATGTCTACACAGACATGCTTAAACGGTACATCCAGCACTGGAAGATGTCCCATCGGTGCCTTGTAATTCACTTTCTTATCTACTGCTTTCTGGCATACATCACAACTTAATATATATCGCCGAACTTCTTGATTTATTCCTGGCCAATAAAATTCATTCACAATTTTATCGTGAGTCTTCTTCATGCCCAGATGAGCTGACAGTAGCGAGTTATGTGCTACAGCTAGAACTTTATTTCTCAACTGTTTCGGAACCATCAACTGCCACTTCGCTTCATCTTTCAATACTTCTTTCCATCTCCGGTACAACAATCCATCTTTCTTTACGTACAGCACTTTTTCTGTACTCTTCTCATCGCCATTCCACTCCGATGCTTTGTCCCAGCAACTCTTCAATGTCTCATCTGTCTTCTGTAATTCCTTTATTTCTTTTGTGGTTATATTTAGGTCGGGCATTTCGGTGACCTTGAGTGGTTTATACTTCACCACTTTCTTCGACTCAGCTCTCGTCTCTATCGCTGCTGTCATTTGATGTGCGTCACTGTTCATGACGTCATCACCTACAACTTTCTCCATTACGTCATCATAATCCGTGCTCATTTCATCACCCTCGAATCTTACTGTCTTCTTGGCATCTTGCCAACGTGAATTAGCATTCACAACTCTCTTGAGTATACCTTTATACTCAACTTTTTCTTGTTTTTCACTCACAATCGTCTCATCCACTTTCTCTTCTTTGTCACAATTAATCATATTTTCATCCGTGTTCTCATTCGTCACTGTATATTTTAACCCTCTCACGCGTCCAATAATTATCGGCTTTACTGGTTCGTCCATAACCATTGCCTCAACTTCACCAGTAAAATACTCGCTCTCAATGTTCACATGGGCTGTAGGAAAACACCTTAAGCTCCCATCAACTAGGATGCAGTGCGTTTCCTTCCCAGTCAAATCACTATCTCTGATCAGCGATCTCCTCACAATACATGTACTCGCTCCAGAATCGTAAAGACAATTGGCGACTACTCCATTGACCTTCGCTTGACATTCGTCTATACTTTCAATGTCAATGCAACCATCTTTCCGTTCTGTAACTACCGTACTTGCTGCCATGTGTTTCGGTACTTCTTCTTTACCTTTCCTATCCTGGCGTTCTACTGTTCTGTCAACTTCATTTGATTTCGTACTTTCATTCGTCTGTACAGCCCTGTACGCCCTATTCTCGTAAATTTGTACGGCTGCAGCTGTGTGTTTAACAAACCCTTTGGCTTTATGCACACAATCAAATGATTTATGACCTACTTTTCCGCATGCAAAACAAGTTATCTTGTGTTCTGCTGCCTGCTCTCTATCTCTACTAAATCCTCTATTCACATTTCCACTGTGATTTGTCTCTTTGTTCTGTCGCGTTTCAACTCTTCCTCTGTTTACATTTCCTTGGAATTTCTCTCTCGATTTCTCTTCAAATGACTTTCCATTACCTCTGTCATTATTAAATCTCCCTTGAGGTTTCACAGAATTCTCTGCATATCTGTACCCATGAGCTTCAATGTAGGATTCTGCACATGTCAATGTGTCCTTCAAGCTCATTTTTCCTTTCTCTTTAATGAACATCCTCAACTCGTTACTGCAAGTGAGGAAAAATTGATCTTTTAGCAGTAGATCCTCGATTCCTTCGTAGGTCTGCTCAAATCCAGCTTGTAGCAACCATTGCTGCAAATATCGTTGTAATCTG
Organism: Lumbricus terrestris; assembly: GCA_949752735.1. Lineage (NCBI taxonomy): Eukaryota > Metazoa > Annelida > Clitellata > Crassiclitellata > Lumbricidae > Lumbricus > Lumbricus terrestris. Next base: position 25,220,068 of record OX457038.1, read on the forward strand.
TAAATGAAATTTGAAGGAGTCTCTCCTTGTTCCATCTTGCTAGTCTTAAACTTGTTACGATATCCCCCTTCTGTTAATTGGAATCTTTTCAGGAGATGCTTCTTTAAACAATCGTAGTCTTGTGTTTCTTCAGCCGACAAACGCTGGTACACTTCTAAAGCTTTCGACTCCAGATGTCGCGCTAGCATCAGCGACCATACCTCTCTCGGTATCTCGTATGTCGTACACGTACGCTCAAATCTAAGAAGATACGCATCGAGACAGTTCTTTGCCTCGTTAAATATCGGGAATTTAATATTCTTCATTCCCTTATGACTTTGGTTTTCTTGGTGGTTGTCACCCATCGTCATATAAGAATCTCCATCATCCCTGTTTCGTCCATCTCTCGATTCTATCTCTCTCAATCTCACTTGAATCTCGAGCCTCTTATTCTCTAACTCTCTGTCTCTCGCCTGTCTCACTTCATCGGCTTCTCGTGTAAGCCTTGCCTCAGTCATCCTCGCTATTTCTATTTCTTTTTCTCTAGCCTAACTGCTTTTGCCTCAGCAATTTTAGCTGCCTCACGCGCTAGCTCCAATTCATTCTCTCTGGCTGCTTTGGCATCAGCTAACTTAGCCGCTTCACGCTCTGATTCTGCCTCTCTAAGAACCTTAGCTTCTGCAGCTGCACGTAGCTCACTTTCCTTTTTCTCTTCTCGTTCATCCGCCCTCTGTTGTCTAAATTCGCTTTGTCTGTCTCTGACGAATGCTTTCAGCTCTTCACCATCCAATGAGAGTGAACGTCCCATATCAATCCAATGTTGCCAGTCTGCGATTGACATTCTTACTTACTCACTTTTGGTCAAGTAGTAATAAATTTAACGCTCAACTATGCGCTATACAATTTCACACTCGCTTATAATAATTATTAAAATTATTAAGCGTCACACTAATGCTCCCTCTTAACGTAATACAATCTCTGGTGTATGTTACGCAATAAGATTATCGCACCGACTCTAATGATGTATTAATTAAGCATTAATGTCAGCGTTGCGCTGATGTCCTTTAACATTCAAATAACTTTGCATTTTAATCAGTTTTGTCTCTTCAAGATAAATGTCAGTAAAGTTCAATTTAATTAACAATAATATTGTCAATTATATATCCCGACGCGAGCATCCCATTTGTAGCCACCTATTATTAGCATATGCTCATTTTAGCAGGTATCAAACATGTACTGCATTTAAATAGCCAGTTCAAAGAGAAACCAATTCTTTTAAATGTAAAATATATTGATTACTATTAAAGAAACAATACAATTATGCAGTGTCTCCTATTTACCTATTGGCGTTGATTGATTACTAGATTTATTATGCTTCTTAGCTTCACTTGAGTGTAGAATTCGTTCTAGTTCATCGTCCGCCAAATTCTGTAAATCGTCGTAGTTCCGATCCTTGTATTTCGACAACCAAGTGTCTCGAATATGCAGTGGAATAATATATACCGAAGATATTTCGTAATCCAGGCCGAACAACGTAATTCCAAGGAGTATATTTTGTATTCACAAATGCCAGTATTCTTACTCGAATGGATATAATGTGTCACAACTCCAGCGTACACATCCACGTCCAGATCAACCGTGTGATCATAAATGTTTGAATCAACCGCGTGATTATCTCCAACGACTCTCTCCAATGTTCGTAGAATTCAAAATCCTCGAGCAATCTCTTCACCCACGAATGACAATAGTTCTCCAAGTTCCAGAATTTACCTCGATCGCAAAAACTGTCTCAGAAACTTAACGTCCGTTGGCCACCCTTCTTCTCAACGTCGAAGGTGCCACATACCAATCATTCTGCCGCTAATTTCACTCAAGAGTTCATTTGCCGCAACAAAATGACCCTTCGCCATTAACTCCAACTGCAGAAATCGATCTTTCAACCGTTTCTGTCGATGACGTGTGTTTAATCAGTTAGACTGCGTTTTAATTGGCTTACGCGTCGTTACGTTGTTTTTGTTGCCATAGTCTCCAATAGCAACCAACGCTTATCAGTCTCGCTGCACTTCTTTAGCGCTTCTGTAGTTTCGTTTGCTGATCGTATTTCTAAATATTAATTCTTCTAACAACGCCAATTAATTAACTAATTAAATCAACGCCACTACATTGTCTGACTTAACTTCTACCTACAATTAACACTTAATACTAGACAAGTTAGATTGATAGATAATAGCGTTTTAATACGCTACAACATGAACACATAAACACATGAACACATATAAACACGTGAACAAGCACTTAAACACACACAGACATAATATACAGGGTGGGCCAATAGGAATGCAGCTACATGTAGTTTGAATGGATATAACTTGAACAATTCTTATCCGAACATCGTGCCCAATATACTAAATTGAAAGTAATCATGCACTCCACTATGTCAAATCTTGCACTGATGCACGGCAGCGTTTTATAAAATTTTGGTGCAGCGCACACCTCTCGATTTTTAATGTAAATGATCATGGCACCGCTCAAGGAAGAGGATCGAATTTTAATTCGAATTTTAAGAGCAGAAGAAGGATACAATGCACATCAAATGATGATAGAATTCCCTTCTAGAAAATGGGATAAATACATGTACACGCTCTACATCGACTGATTAAAGAAATCGATGCTACGTACGTTATTAATAATATTATTTGTTAGTAGGCCTACTATAAGTGACTGTTTTGAGTTGACATATTCAGTCTCAGACTTTTTTTTCTCTTGCAGTTTTATGGCAGCAAAATGGTTCATCGAATATTCAACAAAATGGCTCATCGAATAGTAATAGCAATATCTCAAAACGTCGTAATAGCATCTCGGAGATATTTTGCGGAATGATAAAATGGATGATTATGTTCGATCTGATATATTGGACAAGACGCTCAGATAAAAAGTATTGAAATTACAAGGCGTCAAAGTTGTTGTTTTCCTACTGGCCCACCCTGTATATGAACAACATCAGACCGCATATATATATATATATATATATATATATATATATATATATTGAACCGTTCCTATATATATATACATATATATATGAACGGTGCAATTGCACACGAATATATGAAAAGGAATTCTAATTAGAGACAGAGACCATGTTTTTTGGTGTGTGTGTGTGTGTGTGTGTGTGTGTGTGTGTGTGTGTGTGGGTGTGTGTGTGTGTGTGTGCGCGCGCGCATCGGTGGCCTATAATTTTACTCTTAGAAAACGACTGACTTGCGTAATAAAGAAGAGTAGTAATGTTAAGCTACAGAAAAACTATACCCATCATGCGGAAGTAGTTTCAGTGTAACGACACAGTGAGCTAGCGTTGCCCTCCTCCTTAATCTAGGCTTGGGACTGGCATTGTAAGAGAGTGAACAGTGGCGAATTTAAACTAGGGGCCTATAGATATATAGTCTTGTATACAATGTTCAAACGCGATTATTAATCTCATGCACGATGCAGAGATTGTCTAACACTCTATATAATAACGTATAGACCTCTCACAAGTCAACGAATGTGTCTGATAATGACGAAAACCGTTGCTTTTGAATGAATGAATGTCGTTGTTGTTGTTGTTGTTGTTGTTGTTCTTGTTGTTGTTGTCGTCGTTGTCTGATGCAATCAATCTGCATCCGATGATTCTATCATCTTCCGCTGACTCTTATTTCTAGACGGTGACTTATCCGGAAGAGAGAGATGGAAATTGATATCTCCTTCTCCAGGAATTGGCAATATACAACTTTAGACCGACCAGACGCCCTAACGTATATATTTTATACATGTCAGTAGTGGTAAGGGTGCCGGCGCTAGCGCAGCGTCCCCCAGTAATGAGTGCCGTTACTGGCGCAAGTAGGCCAAAGTTTCTGGCGCAGCAACACCCCTCCTCAATGACGTCACGGATTTACTAGCGCAACCCCGCCCACAACCAATGACAGACCACCAAATTGACACGTGACCTGTCAATCAATTCTGACCCCCTCTCCAAAATGTATTTGCCCAAAGGCTGGGGTGGCGGGCAGCGCGGGTCTAGCCCCCCAACCAATCAGAATCCAAGGATGTGGGCGGCGGCAGCCCCAGGGCTAACATGGACTAACCCATGTGCTGCGGCGGCAGCTCCTGGCTAACATGGACTAACCCATGTGCGGCGGCCGCCCCGCATCGAACCCATAACCAATCAAAATCTTGACAACGAATTCGGGCGCATGCGCCAAGCTGTCAATCAGAGTTTGTGTTTGTTTCTTTCTATGTGTCCATATGTTTGCAGTTATGGGAAGCCTATGCATTATGCTGTTGCAGTCGCAACCGTTGGCCACATGTGGTATTAATAAATTGGATCTACCGGCAGGCGTCGCGTGGCGCCCTCTGCAGGATATGAGCTTTCGTCGCAGGGAGGCGCTGGCAGTCGTATCCGTTGAACTTTCGTCGCAAGGCGGCGCATGGTCGTTGCCACATGTGCAATTAATAAAGTTCATCCTGTGATCACTGAGCAACCGTTGCAGTATTGGAATTTTCAAAAGTCCTTTAGGTTAAGTAGTTGTATATGCGTACGTACTCTATCAATTGCATGAAAAATTTATCATAAGTGAAAATTCTTAAATTTTCCAAAAAAGCTTTATTGTAAGTAGTTGCATAACCACATGTTTTGGCTCACTTGCATAAAAAATTTATCTTAAGTGAAAATTCTTAAATTTTTCAAAAGAGCTTTATTGTAAGTAGTTGCATAACCACATGTTTTGGCTCACATGCATGAAAAAATGTTTCAGTCTTTGAAATTCATACGTTTATGTGCAATTTTTTTTTTCTTCTTCAAAAGTTCTTTAATTTAAGTAGTTGTATATACGTACGCATTGGATCACATACATGAAAAAGTTATCATAAGTGAAAATTCTTAAATTTTCCAAAACAGCTTTATTGTAAGTAGTTGCATAACCATGTGTTTTGCACTGTCGAATCCAAATGCTCATATGGCGGTCGCACACATGAGCTAGCAAGGGCTAACAGTCTAGGGTGCTTTTAAGGTACATGTGAAATCTTAAACTCGAATATTTTTTAACGACCAAGTCAGATTATCGTGACAGATCATGAATAACCTCCATATCCAAAATTATATCTTAATAGCTCAACATTTAGGACTTGCGCAAAGCGACCAAAGTTAGGAACCAGGTTGGATTATAGGCAATATTTTCATGATTCCCATTCTTGCCAGCCTTTGACCCCTTCTGAATGACCGCTTCCCAACTAATCAATATTCGTGACAATGACAGCTTATCTTTTGCTTATGTCATGGGTGTCGTGCTGCAAATGGCGGACAGTGTTTGTTTTAATTAATATATCATATCGCACTTGGGATGGCTAAATCTACTAGAAAAAAGGCTGAAATCTGGTTGATAGGCAGTACGGAAGATCATTTCAGTTATGCGAAATTACCTACACGAGGACAGGTTCTGAAGGTGCTTTTTAATTTCCATACACTAAGAAATCAGAGTCTGGATGATAGCGTAAAAGAAACGGCAGCTATGGTACTCCCAATTTGGGAAAGAGCCCGCATTCCAACGAAGGCTAGGAATCACGTTTGGGATCGGCTACGACATCTCCATAAGGAATGGCAAAACCTTAAGAAAAGTATTTCTAGGACGTCAGAAACCGAAGATGGCAAGCGTGAGGCTTTCAAGGATTCCCTGGAGGATCTGTTTGATATTGCCCACAGTGATGCCATGACAATAATCAAGATAGAAGAGGATCGACAGTTTTTGAAAGCACAGCGTGAGAGAGGACGACGTGGTTCAATGGCAGGTATTGATGTCAAACTTTCAAAGCAAGAAACGAGAGTGGCAGCAAGATCAGCAGCACTTGCAGAGCGTATGGAACGCTATCGTGCTAGCACAGCTGCTGCAGCGACAGAAGTTTCTGTGTTGGAAAAGTCATCCGAAGAAGAGGCGTCATCCAGTAGCTCAGAAAAAGAACCAGAACCTTCGACGTCTGCTTGGCCACCAAAACGGCGAAGGGGGACAATCTCTGTCGTTACTCGTGATGTTGCTGCTGCTCTAGATCGTACCAAAACCAGCAGCAGGAAGGCCTCTCACATTTTGACTGCTCTCGCTGTATCCAATCTTTGTGCAGCACCAGCTGGCGAGCTGATTATCAGTCCTTCTGCGATTCATCGAGCAAGGAAGGATAGCCGTGCAGCCCTAGCAGCAGAGATTCATGAATCTTTCGATCCGAAAGTTCCTCTTACTATTCACTGGGATGGCAAGATCATGCCAGATGCTACAGGAACAGGACGAGGGTGTGTTGATCGCCTTCCGATAATGGTATCTGGTAAGGAGGTGACCAAGCTATTGGCCATCCCCAAACTCCAATCTGGTACAGCTGCCGTCATGTCAGATGCGTGTTTGGTCGAGATCAGACGTTGGGGATTGGAAGACAGAATCGTGGCCATGTGTTTCGATACAACAGCGAGCAACACGGGTTGCAAGGGCGGCGTATGCATCAGGCTGGAAACAGAATTAGGAAAGGACCTATTGAACCTTGCTTGCCGACATCATATTTCTGAAATTGTTCTGGAAAAGGTGTTTTCACTGCATGATTCTGCAAGGTCTCCAAAATTGGAACTCTTTGTTCATTTCCGAGACTTCTGGCCACAAATCGATCAGACCAAGTATCGCACAGCAATGGAGGATAAAGATGCAGTACAGCATATCACAGAAATTCGAGATAATGTCATCAGCTTCGCATTGCAGCAACTGAGTACTGATCATTACAGAGATGACTACAAAGAGCTACTTGAGCTGACAGTAATTTTCTTAGGAGGAATTCCGCCAAAAGGAATAAAGTTCAGGTACCCAGGGGCAGTTCATAGAGCACGCTGGATGGCACGTGCGATCTATGCTATCAAAATGTGGCTTTTCAGAGATCAATATCCCATTCAACAACGTCAGAGCTCAGAGAGGGCATCACGAACATCCTACTCTCAAAAGGTGTGGAATCATTTAGTTCGAGTGTCCCTTTTTGTGACAACAATTTATGTGAAGTACTGGTTCACATGTGTCTCACCTAAAGAGGCCCCAAGGAACGATCTTGAATTCTTGAAGGCAATCCACACTTATCAAGACAAGGAAGTCTCACAGGTCGCCTCAACAGCATTTTCGCGACACCTTTGGTATTTATCAGAGACCCTGGTTGGCCTCAGCCTTTTTGATGATTCAGTCACCGTCAATGAGAAGCAGCGCATGGTCTACAACATGCAGAACAATCAGGGATCTGATGATCCTCCAAAGAGGATTCCTCCGATACATGATCCACTTACAAAAGCACTGCCCGATTTCGTCTCCACTTCAACCTCAAAAATATTCAGGATCCTCGGATTGGATGACTCTTTTCTTGAACGAGATCCGCAACAGTGGGAGTCAGAGCAATCATACAATGAGGCAAAAGACATCATATCTGCCCTAAGAGTGACGAATGATTTGGCAGAGAAAGGAGTGGCTCTTATGCAGACCTTCAATGAAGCGCTGGTAAGAAATGAGGAAGAGAAACAATTTGTTCTGCAAATGGTTGAGTACCATCGAGATAAATTCCCGAAAGCACTAAAGGGAATAAATTATGACGAATAACTGACAGTATTTCCTTTGATTATGACATATATCTAATGTTCAAGGTTCTAAAATTGTTTGGATCTCTGAAAATAACAATGAATCACATTGATGACAAAGTCACAAATCTTAAAGGGCTTTGCGCAAGTCCTAAATTTATTTCGATTTTCACATAATTTGGCAGATAATAATTACTATCATGATGGAACAGAAAACCAACTTGGTCGATGTTTAATTCGAGACTTTAATATTTAGACACACCCTAGCTAACACCCTGTGCGACAGTGGCATCCATGAGCTATCCCACTTACCAAACGGAATCCTATGTGGGTGTCTGTAATACGCGTAAACTCATATTAAAAGGCATCATTTATATTTTTATCATTCATTTGCTCTTTCGTCTTTACAGCTGTTACACATCACGCAGAAATATGTGTCCACCGAACGTAAAATGTGAAATGGATGTGTGTGGTAACTACAAATGTGAATGCAACATTTGCAGAAATGAGGATTCTTCCATTGAGAAGGAAGAATCAACGAAATATCGGCTCATGAGATTGAAAACAGAGAATGAAAAACTTAAAAAAGCTGTTACTTGTGTGGTATGTAAAAATAAGCAAGTAGAAGCATTGCTGCTTCCATGTTCACACATAAATATGTGCGATCCATGTGCAGATGAAGCTAAAGACTGCCCTATATGCAAAGAACGTATATTAGGTACTGTTAGAATATATATGGTATAATAGATCATTACTGTGGAGCAAGGACTCACTCTCCATTATGGATCCAACTTGGCAACATCCATTCTCCGCAATTGTTAGTGGACCTTCAGGATGTGGAAAAACACAATTCACGTTGCACTTTATAGATCATTTACAATACATGGTAAAACCAAATATAGAAAAAATTATTTGGTGTTACGGGATTTATCAAGAAATATTCGACAAGTATAATCAAATTCAATTTCAAGAAGGATTACCAGACCTAAATATTTTTGGTGGTAAGCAGAAAACGCTTCTGATATTGGATGATCTCATGAGTGAGACTGACGAACGAGTTACCATGTTATTCACCAAAATAAGTCATCACAGAAATGTTTCTATACTATACCTGACGCAGAATCTATTCTACAAAGGCAAACATACAAGAACCATCAGCCTGAACGCTCATTACTTCATTCTTTTCAAAAATGTCAGAGATTCCACACAGATAGCCAACTTGGCCAGACAGATGTTTCCTTCCAAGTCGAATTTCATGATAGAGGCTTTTGCAGATGCGACTATGACACCATTCGGTTATCTTTTGGTGGATCTTAAACCAGAAACTGATGAACGTTGTAGACTTAGAACGAATATTTTCCCAGGCGAGACACATTATGTATATGTAAGAAAGTGAATATAAGAAGACGCACTCACACTTACCTTCATTCATTCATAATGGAGTCGTCGCTGGAGGATAAATTTGAAAAGCTGAAACTACTCAAAGACTCTTCACCCAAAGTTCGGAAGGAGATTTTGAAAGAGTGCAAATCATCTCTGCTTTGCTGTCTTTGCGAGTGCGCTCTCAACATTTTAAAAGGCAATGTTCCTCTGAAAAAAGCTCAGAAGAGTAGACTTGGTCGTTTCAAACACAAGTTAAGAAAATTGGCATCCAAGAAAACACGTATAAAGATTAAGAAGCGTATAGTGCAGAGTGGTGGATTCATAGGTGCACTGCTTACTCCTATCGTTTCTTTTCTTGGATCGCTTCTAAGTAATAAAATATAGTATGGAGCACACTAAAAAGATGGTTTTGGTAGAACCACGACAGATCGAAAAATGGAAAGAAACCATGTTGGATAAGACTTTGTCCAAATTGGATACTCAGATGTATGATATTCTGCACAGGGATATTGCCGATGACGATAAAGCCAAACTGTATTCCAATAGTTTGAGTCGTTACTTGAACATTGATAAACCATCCATTGTTACCAAGTTCGAAACTAAAGAATCTGAAGATGTGACAGCGCTTCAGAAACCCCACGCTGTCAAGTCGAACAGTATAGAGACGCAAGTTCTGGAAACGGTACCTAAGAAATGGAAAACACAAGCTTCTACACTTTTATCACACATGAAATCTAATCCGGACGTATCTTGGAACTCTAAAGGTGAGCTCATTCTGAAGGATGTCACCATTGCGAAAACTCACGTTGTAGATTTGGTAAACGACTTGCTCAGAAAACGCACAACATCTTCACCACCGACAGGCTGGAAGCAACTGGCTGAAGCTTTGAAAGATTCCAACATCCCTCGCGAGTTGATAGGAAATCAAGATCGGTGGAAATATATTAGCGGCGCGCTGGAAGAAAGTCAATCATTTACACCGAAAAGTAGCCGGGGAAGACAACAGCTGCAAGCGAGTTGGCTTCCTTACTGATGGATTCCTACTTCCATCCTAATCAACCGGGCAGTTTCGCAGGCGTATCTTCTTTCCAAAGACATCTCAATGGACAATTTAAAAATAAAGATGTTAAAAATTATCTTTTGAAGCAGGACACTTACACATTGCATAAACCCGTAAGACTAGTTTTTAGACGTAGGAAGACTTTCACTGTAGGAATTGACGATCTATGGCAAGCCGACTTGGCGGATCTTTCTGCATTGTCAAAACATAACGATAAAAATAAATATATTTTAACATGTATAGACGTGTTTTCAAAATATGCTTGGGCAATTCCACTAAGAACAAAGTCCGGAGCAGAGTTGACTGATGCCTTTTCAACCATTTTGACAGACAGACAGCCCGCACATTTACAAACTGACAAGGGAACAGAATTTCTTAACAGAAATTTTCAAACCATGCTGCGGAAAAATTCGATTCGCTTTTACACAACTGAAAATAGTGACATAAAAGCTTCTGTGGTTGAAAGATTTAATCGAACGCTTAAAACAAAAATGTGGAAGTACTTTACATATAAAAATACATATCGCTACACAGATGTTCTGCAAGATCTTATACATTCATACAACAACACACACCACAGAAGCATAGGAATGACACCTAGTCAGGTGACTATAGAAAATGAAGATGTTGTTAGAAAACGATTGTATGCTGAAAAGAAAACCATACCAAAATGGAAATATAGTGTGGGCGATAAAGTGAGAATTGCTAAAGCTCGAATCGCATTCAAAAAGGGCTATCTACCATCTTGGTCCGAAGAAATTTTTAAGATACAAGCATGCATTCCAACCGATCCAATTACATACGAACTAGTTGATTTAAAGGGAGAAACCTTAAAGGGTAAATTCTACGAAGTCGAATTGCAAAGAATTTTAAAAGAAGATGACGTGTACGGTATTGAAAAGGTCTTAAAAACGCGTAAGCGACGTGGAAAGACCGAATATTATGTCAAGTGGAAAGGCTACGACGATAAATTTAACTCTTGGACGCAGGATATATTCGATGTCTAGCGCTGACAATGCGCATTCTGTAATAGTGTACATGTGAGTATGGCTCACTTTTATCTAGCGCTACCAAGCAACAGCTCCATGCAGTATTATCCAAACAATACTGTTGCACGATTTACAACAAAATTGGAAAACGCCATTTCGCTATCGGGGGATTGGGAAGCTGGCTTGGTTGAAATACATTATCCACACACGTGGAACAATATAACATCCGACGATTGTGAATTTATTTATTGGCAAGAATCGAAAAAGTATTCTGACGGTTTGGATTGGCCAGGCGATCAAAAGACAATACAAATACCTGCTGGCTATTACGAAAGTATGCATGATATTGTATATGCTGTAAATACGAATATACAGGAGTTTGCGGTCGAACATAAACTTGATAAATATTCACATTTTAAATATGACACAATAACGAAAACACTCAAAGGTGAAATAAATCTAGGAGCTGGAGTAAAATTCTCCACAGCATTATGCTTTATTTTGGGCATAGACGAAAGTCAGAATCCTATTGTTAACCACAATTTTGGTAAATATGACGCTGAAGAGAATGAAGAATATTATAAAGAGCATTACGAAGAGTTTAATAAAGTATGGGATGAGGTACCCGATGTGGAATGGGAATCTGAGTATGTTGGTGATATAAATCCAGCATTCTCAAGCATATTCGTTTATTGCAACATTCTGTCACATATACCTGTTGGCGATACGACAGCTCCATTACTTCGAATAGTTCACATTGATGGTAAAAATGGTGACAATGTGCATATCATGTACGAGAATGCAATCTACATACCCATTCAGCAGAAAAGTTTCGATTCGATAGAAATAGATATGATGGGTGACAATGGGCAGGCAATACCATTCGAGTATGGGAAGTCGTTCGTGTTACTTCATTTCAGACAGTGCAAGAAACCGCATCTCATTCAATAAAATATGGCTCACTTTTATCTTACACTCCCCAGCAATAGTTCCATGTTGTTTTATCCAAACAATACCATAACACATTTTAGCACGAGATTGGAAAATTCCATTTCCCTAACGGGTGATTGGGAAGTTGGGCTAGTTGAATTACAATACCCACATAGTTGGTCCAATTTAGAAAGAAACGATGGTAGAATCTCATATACACACGTACAGTTTTCGGAATCTGGTGACATACTACCTGGTTCCTTACATAGAACGACACGATTGCCTACCGGTCACTACGAAAATGCGCAACATCTTATCAATTCTATAAATAAATTCATCGAACAAGTTGCGAATGAGATGGAAATGTCTTCATTTCCAAAGTTTAACTATGATCCTATAACGAGGCGACTCAATGGAGATCTGAACAAAGGTTCGAATATACAGTTTTCACCCGCCATCTGTTCAATGTTGGGTGTTGAACCACGACAGAATCCCATTATCAATTACGATGAGGAAGATGATTACGTTTTTGAGTTCATGGGTGCCAATGCCTGCGACGTAAATCGTGGATTTTCATCGCTATACGTATATTGCGATGTGTTGGAGCAAGTACCAGTCGGAGATACGAAGGCTTCCTTACTCAGAATTGTAAACGTGACTGGCAAAAGTGGTGATAGTGTGCGAGCTGTTTACGACAAGCCCATTTACATACCGCTGCAACAGAAGACATTCGACTCCATCGAATTGGATATAAGGAGCGACATTGGAAAGCCCATCCCATTCGAATACGGCAAGGCGATTGTTACACTTCACTTTAGACATCGTAAAATTCCATACCTATTGCAATGAAGCATCAATTCTGTTGTGATGCGAACAAACTCGCATATGAAGACTACTATGTTCAACAAAGTGGTAGTGGTATGCCTGTGTTCCAAGGTGCGCGCATGCAGCGTGGTCACGGAATTGGAAGCTTTCTAGGTGGCTTGTTTAGAAGTGCCTGGCCTCTCATTAAATCTGGTGCAAAATCCGTTGGGAAACAGGTATTGAGAACAGGATTGCAGATCGCTAACGACGTGGCCGATGGCGAACAGTTTATAGATGCTACCAAAAAGCGAATTCCTGAAGGTATAAAAGCATTTACATCTTCCAACGATTTCAAAACACAAAGTGGTAGTGGTAGGAGAAGACGTAAAAGGTCGTTGAAGAGAAATAACAAGAGAATCAAGGAAGACATATTTGGCAAAGTTTAATAATGGCATTCGTTCATCCTCAGTCTTGTGAATGTACGAAGAGTGAATTGGATCTGTTTAGCGTACCTCCCACGCAGACCAGTATTGAAACCGGATCTTACGTAGAGTATAATCCTATAGCTACAATCTCTCAAGGAACACCTATAGAATTTAGTATCACTGGGGCTGGACAAGACTATTTGGACTTGTCGAATACTCAACTATATGTTAGAGCGTCTATTGTAAGAGCGAATAACGATGCGACCGACGTTGGTGACGATGTTGGCCCTATCAATCTCTTCCTTCACAGCTTGTTTTCGCAAGTTGACATCACATTGAATGATACATTGGTTACTTCTTCCAACAACACATATGCTTATCGAAGCTATCTTGAAACCATTCTTAGCTATGGAAATGCTGCAAAAAGTTCGCAACTTACCTCAGCTCTGTTTTACAAGGATGTTGCATCGCATATGGAAGATGCCAATCCGCACGATGCTAATATAGCAAACGTTGGATTTCAGAAACGAAGTGCGTTGACAGAAGCAGGTCGTGTTGTTGATATGATTGGTGGTATTCACAGCGATCTCTTTTTCCAAGAGCGCTTTCTCCCCAACGATATCAATATAAAAATCCGTCTCGTAAGAAATAAAGATCCATTCTGCTTGATGTCATCGGTGCAGGGTGCAGCATATAAAGTGAAAATCTTGGAATGCAAGTTATATGTTAGAAAGGTAAAGCTAAGTCCATCCGTATTTCTAGCTCATGCAAAAGCATTAGAGGTTGGAAATTTGAAATTTCCAATTCGAAGAGCTGTTTGTAAGACTTTCACTGTGCCGAGAGGAAATCTGGACGCAACGCAAGAGAGTCTTTTCTCCGGTCAGATACCCACCAGAATAGTCATTGGATGCGTCGACAATGATGCATTTAATGGAATCTACACGAAAAACCCATTCAATTTCAAACATATGAATCTTACACAACTAAAAGTGTACTTGGATGGACAACAGCAGTCTATAAAACCATTGGAAACCAATTTTGCTAATAATCAATTTGTAAATGCATACGCTTCACTGTTTATGGGCACTGGAAAATGGTTGCGCGATGAAGGGAATCAGATAAGTAGAGAAGATTTTGCAGGTGGTTATGCTCTTTACGCTTTCGATTTGACACCCGATTTGGCAGAAGGAGGACATTTTAATCTCATCAAACCTGGAAATATCCGAATTGATATCAAATTCGCACAAGCTTTGGATAGAACCATAAACGTCATAGCATTTGCTGAATTTGAAAATATCCTTGAAATTGATCGATCGAGAAACGTCATTTTCGATTATACCAACTAAATATGCAGAGCGATACAATAGAAAGGATACTTCGACGAGATGCAAAGTGTGCTCCAATGTTTCTGGGTGTATTTGCATGCGATCGTCTACCTGCGACTTTGGATACAAGTCGTCCTTCTCTACTCGTATGTAATACGGATACGTATGGTAATCCTGGAAAACATTGGATCGTTATCTACATAGAAAGTTCTTCATATGGAGAATATTTTGACTCTTTGGGGGCGCCTCCGGAAGCCCCATTCAGAACATTTCTACATAGACATTGTGCACGCTGGATTTTCACAGATAGGCAGTTACAAAGCATAGTTAGTCGTTTTTGTGGACACTACTGTATTTTATATTGTTTGCATAGATCTAGAGGTAAAAATATTAATGCTGTAGCGAACATGTTGACTTTTGACACTGGTCTGAATGATTATTTAGTTCATAAATTCATTTGTATTGCATAATAAAGTTTGATGAAATTTTAAACTTGTCTTGTGTTCATACATTTACTTACTTAAATACATTTGCATAAAAAAATAAATAAATAAATAAAATAAAAAATTTAAAAAAAAATTAAAATTTTTTTAAAAAAAATAAAAAAAATTAAAAAAAATATCATACATTTCTGTGTTAGCCCATGCTAGCTCGTGGCTGCCCGCTGAATTTTTTTTTATGCATGTGAGCCAAAACATTTGGTTATGCAACTACTTACAATAAAGCTCTTTTGAAAAATTTAAGAATTTTCACTTAAGATAAATTTTTTATGCAAGTGAGCCAAAACATGTGGTTATGCAACTACTTACAATAAAGCTTTTTTGGAAAATTTAAGAATTTTCACTTATGATAAATTTTTCATGCAATTGATAGAGTACGTACGCATATACAACTACTTAACCTAAAGGACTTTTGAAAATTCCAATACTGCAACGGTTGCTCAGTGATCACAGGATGAACTTTATTAATTGCACATGTGGCAACGACCATGCGCCGCCTTGCGACGAAAGTTCAACGGATACGACTGCCAGCGCCTCCCTGCGACGAAAGCTCATATCCTGCAGAGGGCGCCACGCGACGCCTGCCGGTAGATCCAATTTATTAATACCACATGTGGCCAACGGTTGCGACTGCCACAGCATAATGCATAGGCTTCCCATAACTGCAAACATATGGACACATAGAAAGAAACAAACACAAACTCTGATTGACAGCTTGGCGCATGCGCCCGAATTCGTTGTCAAGATTTTGATTGGTTATGGGTTCGATGCGGGGCGGCCGCCGCACATGGGTTAGTCCATGTTAGCCAGGAGCTGCCGCCGCAGCACATGGGTTAGTCCATGTTAGCCCTGGGGCTGCCGCCGCCCACATCCTTGGATTCTGATTGGTTGGGGGGCTAGACCCGCGCTGCCCGCCACCCCAGCCTTTGGGCAAATACATTTTGGAGAGGGGGTCAGAATTGATTGACAGGTCACGTGTCAATTTGGTGGTCTGTCATTGGTTGTGGGCGGGGTTGCGCTAGTAAATCCGTGACGTCATTGAGGAGGGGTGTTGCTGCGCCAGAAACTTTGGCCTACTTGCGCCAGTAACGGCACTCATTACTGGGGGACGCTGCGCTAGCGCCGGCACCCTTACCACTACTCATGTCATATATAATATTATATATACATATACACATATATACATATACAACGTATAAATATACATATATATATATAAGTCATGTGACCTTCTGCACTTTTCTCATCGGATTTCGCAGGCAAAGACGAGATGAAAAACGGATTGTGATCGAGACATGATGACCACCGAAGTCTCCTTTCAACGGCAGCTCAGAGTGGGGGTGGGGTGGGGTGGGGCGTGGGGTGGGGTTTG
>OX457038.1:25241455-25243955 GCA_949752735.1 Lumbricus terrestris
TCTCTCTCTCTCTCTCTCTCTCTCTCTCTCTCTCTCTCTCTCCTCTCCCTCTCTCTCTCTCTCTCTCATTGTCTGTCTGTCACTCTTCGTATATTTCTTTGGCTGTATCTGTTATTCAACCGTTTCCCGAAATTCCCTTCTACTTAATTGTTCGTTTCCCTGAGTCTACGTTTATGCATGTGGCTCGCTGTATCTGCAGTATATAAGTCCGCCATCCTGTGTGTTTTTCTCTTCATTGCATGTGTCTGACTTCCAGCTGTCTCTGACTTATTTCCACCAAAGGCATAAGGTATTTCAATACAAATGCATAGGCAAGACAAGACGAGACCAAACCAAAGCCAATGCTTCCTTTCCATTCTATAATGCGCTATATACATGTAAATCAATAGGAACCCATTATACCCAATTAGCCATGTACATAACCTGAGGCCTATGTCGCATGCGCTTGTGTGCACCAGTCAAAGCTGCGCAGGGTAATTTTTGTCGTCTCTACTGAACCTTACAGAATATGAAAGAGTGGAGGAAGAAAGTATTGCGTGATACTGAAAACTGCTGCCTTCTAATTCGGTGGACAAAAAGCATCAGCAAAGCGCCTCTCATGCAAGTATGCGTAGGCCGAAACGTCTGCAGTATAGAAGTACAAAGGATTCTAGCTCTATACGACAGCCATAGCAAACGCTAGAGACACCGTTCTATGGCAACACAGCAATAACTAAGAGTCAATGTTGCCCCAACCTTTTTGTTGGTCACCGTCGCCTCAGCATAAACAGCAGTCAGGTTATTTAACCTTCTGTACATTGGAAACCCTTTAACCGATTGATTGAAATTTACATCCGCTCTGCTGTTGCTAATGTCCTGCACCTTTCAGCTCCAGACTCGCAACACATTTTTCAAAGTGTTTATCCACCACAATAGCAGCAGCAGCAGAAGCAGCAGCAGCAGCGCCTTTATCGCCTCTCCTCGCCATCCGACCGGGCCACAACTGCCGCTGCATTGCGAAGAGCGCCTATCGCTTGATGTTGTTAACTTCTATGACAACAGTTCTCGGCGGCATGCATATGGGGAGAAGTGGAGAGAATCCGACATCAGATCAAATCAGATTAGAACATGCGCATCTCCATGCAGTCTATCTAGATCTGAACAACCACGAGAGACTCACACGACAACTGAGGCTGTGGTGGCGGTGGCTGTGGTGGCTGTGGTGGGTGGTGGCGATGGTGGGTAGTGGTGGGCGGTGGCGGGGGACGGCGGGCGGTGGGTGGCCGTGGTGGCGGTGGTGGGTGGTGGCTGTGGTGGCCGTGGTGGTGGTGGGTGGTGGCGGTGGTGGCGGTGGTGGTGGTGGGGGTGGCGGGGCCTGTCTTCTGTCTTCACCGTCATTCACGTCGGCTCCTCTTCTCTTCTTCCCATGTAGGGTTGTCTAAACAGACCATCGTTCCTCCTCCTCCTTCAGTCTGCTGCTGAACCCGACCTGACCCCCTCCCCGGGGGGGTACATGTGTGCCGAACCCTGACCATCCATCGACTCTTATTAACATAACTAAAGATCTACGAACTTATAACCGCCGGCGAAGGACATCCATTGACCAGCGTTACCACCGTTCAGGAATGTACAATAATACAAATATATATACACAATAATATATATATATACAATAATATATATATACACAATTATATATATACAATAATATATATATATACACAATAATATATATACACGGGTTATACGTGACTGAGATCTCAACTGACTACCTTATATTTTCATTATCGTCTTCAGCCGCGTCCTCGGTCCTCCGCAAACCCTCTGTGCATGTATACGCATTCCTCTGCATGCATTTATGTGCAAATGATTATATAGCGCCTCTAATTAAGTCACAGACGAATAATATCCGCATATATACAGCACATGGTGCTCGAGCGCTTTTACCATTTGTATAAATTAGTAAGTTCAGTTGAGTCAATAGCGACTGCCGAGCGAGACATCACACCAGGGGCGCCCAGAGACATTTTTGCAACGGGGGGGGGGGCAAAACAATGGTCAGGATAAAATATTGTCGCAAGAGCTGAAAGAATTGCAAAGCAGTGAATTAATCATATACATGTAATTATAGGTTTTTCAAAGAGGTTACTAAATGTAAATATCCCTGTTTTACTCTGAGTATGACAGCCTTAAAACACTCTTTGGTTCTTTTGTGCAAAGAAATTTGCTAAAAATGAATCAAATGGCAGTTATTAAAAAATGGGAGTCACCCTTTCAGGAGGGGCAAGTGCCTCCTCTTGCCCCCATGTGCTGGCGCCCACGCATCACACATCTGATGGTGGGTGGATCAGAGCAGAAAGCCGCATTTGGACGAATTAAATTAAATAAGACAGAGACGAAGTCAATGGCGGATAAGGAATTTGGAAAAGGCAAATCTTAAGATGAGAACACAAAGTGGCAATTTAAAAGCATTTTAGCAGAACGGGTGGATACAGAGAAAGCCAGGAAGACAAGCAGAGAG
>OX457038.1:25248955-25396455 GCA_949752735.1 Lumbricus terrestris
CCCCTTAGCGCCGCTACTGGATGTCTGTCGTCTGCAATGGGTCTGAAGTGATTGAACACCCACTGGTCGGTACTACTCCTCCTCCTCCTCCTCCTCTTCCTCCTCCTCCTGCTCTTCCTCCTCCTCCTCCTCCTGCTCTTCCTCCTCATCCTGCTCTTCCTCCTGCTCCTCCTCTTCCTCCTCCTCCTCCTCCTGCTCCTCCTCCTTCTCCTCCTCCTCCTTATTCATCAAAGACTTGTGTAAACTATGTCTCAGTCGAGATCATTTTCATGATATTACGCCATATAAATCGTTGCATTACGCTGGTGGTATATAACATATGTAGCCTATTATAATATAACATGCATGGTCGATGGCTCATCATGTGCTGCACGTGCATTGAATAAGAAGGAATCGAGGGACGATGCGATGATTGTAACTGATCAATGTACATGTATCTATCGTGGGTGCCATCGGATGCATGAGAACAGAGGGAAGGGGGAACAATGGGATCGCAATTAATGGATGAATCTCACAATCGTCTTGCAGTAAAGTTTTACTCATTTTAGGTACACTTAACGTAACAATTTCT
Organism: Lumbricus terrestris; assembly: GCA_949752735.1. Taxonomy (NCBI): domain Eukaryota; kingdom Metazoa; phylum Annelida; class Clitellata; order Crassiclitellata; family Lumbricidae; genus Lumbricus; species Lumbricus terrestris. Next base: position 25,249,527 of record OX457038.1, read on the forward strand.
ATAGCGCCTGCCGTAGAAGCCACTATCAAAGTCGAAATCAGTCATTGTCTCTATACATGCAGCTAGTTTGTGGTTATAAGTCGATACTTTGGACGGTCGGAGTTGCCCACACCAATGACGATTCGCTTATACAACATGCAAATTCCGCTATGAAGAATAGAAGAATAGCATTATTCTTAAGTTATCCGTGTCCTCTGAAGCTAGAAGGAGGACTCGATGGACTCGGTTGGAAAGGCTTTCCAGTTTATATCCAAAAGGAGACGATAACCTTTCGAAATAGAGGTGGCCATTATTTTAGGTTAATCAAATATTATGTCCTTCTTTCTCTTTCCACCGCTTCCATTTCGTCGTCTTCATATATTTCCTCCTCCGCCTCTTCCTTCTCCTGTTTCTCATCTATCTCCTTTTTCTCCTACTCCTCCTCCTTCTTCGCTCTTTTCTCATCTTTCTCCCTTTTATCCTACTTCTTTTCGTTCTCCTTCGCTCTTTCCTCGTCCTTCTCCCTTTTCTCCTTATTCTCCCTTTTCCATTCTTCCCTCTTTCCTCCTCCTACTCTCTTTTCTCCTCCTTTTTCTTCTCCTTCTCTTTTCTCCTTCTTCTCTCTTTTCTCTTCCTTCTCCCTTTCCTCGTCCTTCTGCCTTTTCTCCTTCTTCCTTTTCCCTTTCTTCTCTCTTTCCTCCTTCTACTCTCTTTCTCCTCCTTTTTCTTCTCCTTCTCTTTCCTCATTCTTCTCTCTTTTCTCCTCCTTCTCCCTTTATCCTTCTTCTCTCTTTTCTCCTCCTTCTCTCTCTTTCCTCCTTCCTCTCTTTTCTCCTTCTTCACTCTTTTCTCCTTCTTTTTCTCCGCCTTCTCCTTTTCTCCTCCTTCTCCCTTTTTCCTTCTTCTCTCTTTTCTCCTCCTTCTCTCTCTTTCCTACTCCCTCTCTTTTTTCTCCTTCTTCACTCTTTTCTCCTCCTTTTTCTCCGCCTTCTCCTTTTCTCCTCCTTCTCCTGCGTTTCTCTAAGCGACGAAATTCCCTTGCCCATCAAGTGCTAGCCTTTGATGCGTCCTTAATGCAAAGGGAAATTCACACAGGATGCGCAACGCTAAGATCACGGGTAAGAAGTTATGATACATGTACATGTATAGGTGTAGCACCCCCCCCCCCCCATTACTAGACCCTGCTTAGCTTCTTACTCGAGCTGATACAGTAATACCCTTTCCATTAGACAAGGCTTAAAGAGCGAGCATCGCATAGCTGTTAAAGAGCTCCCGAGCAATGGATGTTGCAGATCATATCGATAGAATAGAAGGAGAGGCAAGAAGCGGTTGAGAGGGCGGAGCTGAAGGAGTGGAAAGAAGAGGAGAGAGAGAAGAGGAAGAATTACTCTGCATGCAAATGGTTGCCAAGAGAACGACGCTACGACTCTCCGCCGTCGACCAAAGGCGCTACATAAATAATGTTCGTTCTGCCGATTAAGATGTAGATAAGAGGAACGGAAGCTGAAGGAAGAGATATCTCAAGTACAGACTCAGCGCTACGACCGCCCATCGGTGGGTCGATGGATAGATGGACAGATGGATAGATGGATAGATGGATCGATGGATAGATTAGTCGATGGATAGATGGACAGATGGATAGAAGGATAAATAGATGAATGGGTCGATGGATAGATGGATAGATGAATAGATCGGTCGATGGATAAATGGATCGATTCAGGAACAAAGTCGACCTTTGAACTCCTCTCCCTGGATGCTGACATTTCCAGGGTTTCTTAAGAAGACAAAGAATGTGCGATGTCATTGCCGGTTTGTCGCCAATACCTTAAGACTGACGAGAACGCTTCTACTGAGATGAATCTTTCTTAGTATCAACAGTATCGGCATCATCTGCATCAACATCAACAGCCGTAGACCCTCACAGACTAGAATGGTAGTAGAGTTGATAAGAATACATTTCTATATACAGGTCCAGAATTTAGTTCAGCTTTGGTGACTTGCTAATTTTTCAAGTGAGGACTCGTAGAGCAGACAGACTTTCGAATGATAGAAAGAGAAAGAGTCAAAGATTGAAAAAATATAACTACAGAAAGATGACGAAAGGTGATAGACTTGAAGAGAAAATCTGAGTGACAGAGAAAAATGACAAAGCTAATGAGAATCCGAAAGAAGAGAAGTACACAGAGAGAGAAAGAGAGAAAGGAAGAGACACACAGAAAGAGAGAGACAGACATAGGCTAGAGGGGCAGAGAGACAGAGAGAGTAAGAGAGAGTAAGATGGAAGGATAGAGGACGAGAGGTCAGACGGAAAGAGAATGCCGTCATCATTCATAGCGACGAAGACATGCAGACTGAGAAGACAGAGCTAGAAGCAGAAGTTATTGATTCATATTTTATCGAGTCGTCGCCAGCAGACGATCCTTTAAATAGATTCCGCCATGACAGTCTCAACGTCACAAACTCATCACTAATTTAGTCTTTCTCACTGCCAAAATCAGTGCGTGCAAAGCTTGAATGAGCAAAACTTGTAACAACGTAGCTATAATTTATTATTTCAGTACATTCCGCAACACTACTTTGTAACATTTTTACAGTCGGTCGTATAACTCGTATTGTACTCTGAGTCCAGAATTAGTATAGAAAGAGTGACAAATAATTGGTTGATAACTTGATATCGTACGACGCATATATAGTCTCTTGTATTTAGAATATGCAAGTGTAAGCTTGTACTCGCAATAAATGATTATTGACTGTTCACGTTATTTATGCAAGAAAGAGTTTTCTGGAAGAACGTGCGGTTTGCATCTATTTCGAGGTTGTTATGAGAAACTTCTAAGGACTGGGTGCAAATTCCAGCCATGTATACTTAATACTTATACTTTGCTGCATCACGGTTTTTTTCTCTGACGTTATAAGCTTAAAATGGAAGCGAATGTCGATGTTACGGGCGCTGGCTAAAAGCCAGCGAGCGAACAAACCGAGTCAATAAGACACGCATGGCTCAGTCTAGGAAAATTACGTAAATTGACTGCAGTCAAGGCTGTGAGATTCTCAGCTTTTGGTATATGGCACTATACCCTCTAGTATATAGACCTCCTTACGAGATATGGCCCACAACGTGCACATGTGTACTTAATACTTAGGCCTATAATTTGCTGCATCACGGGTTTTTGTACTCTGACGTTATAAGCTTAAAATGGAATCGAATGTCGGTGTGAGCGCATGTCATAGAACGGTAGAAGAATCAGACAACCATCTGGACTCTCGATGTTCTCCGTGTAGCATATAGGCCCTACATGTAACTGCATGATCCAAAACCTTGGAATTTGCTTTCACGACGTTTGCGTTCTGTCGATTTCTTGCGTGCAGTTGAGTCAAAACTCATCGCTATCAACTCGATCAACCTCCTTAGGCCTATATAGTAACCCCCTCCCTCGAATCTCTGGATCTCTGACCAAATAGATTTCGACCTTTTGCTTTGTCAAAGGATTCAAATGCTCAACAACGAAGCGACAGTCGATTGACAACGCTCGGTATAGGCTACGTTTAGATAAGGACGGCGCTATAATTATTGCAGGCGAAAGATTAGCGCATGCAGATACATGTAGGTTCATATATATGCGATGTAATGAGCTCATTACTCACAGCTTGCTCATAGACGTACTAATATTAGGCTATGATAAATGGGACCTTGGCTTACTGACGATAATATTATTATCGTCAGTAAGCCAAGGTCCCATTTGTGAAAACAGAAGCAGGGGTCAGATATATGGACAAATATATAAATGATAAAAAAATTACTAAGCCGCAATTACTTTTTATTCGCGATTTGTTATACTGGCGCCGCAAAGCAGTCACAGTGGACGCAGTTTATCGTAGTTTTGCTAAATGAATGCACTCATTCACACACAGAATGAACAATCACTCATTCGCACACAGAATGAACAATCACTCATTCACACACAGAATGAACAATCACTCATTCACACACAGAATGAACAATCACTCATTCACACACAGAATGAACAATCACTCATTCACACACAGAATGAACAATCACAATGACTAATAGGCTAGTAATGGCCTACCGTTGACCCTGGCCCACATGCAAGCTTCGTTATTTTTAAATGACTCTAATGAACTTTTGTAATACTTTCTGCAATGACCGGCAGCCAACTACGATGCAGACATGACGTTGAAAAAATTAAAAATAGATTAAAACTTCGAGAGAAATTTTTCAGCCACAGTTTAAGCTTTTAGCTGAAGTGCTAATAGGAACAGTAAGCCTCCAGTCAATAGGAGCCAACTTACGAAAGCAGACGAATGTATAGGGTAGCCGAGATGGACCAAGTTGTTGTACTGCCTAATAGGATAACCCTACTCCTTAGAATAGATGCCACAATATCAACTTATAATATTATTATTGAACCGATTGGTCATAATGACGACTGGATTGTTGTAATTATTCAGCTAACTGCCAGTGTAATTATATGCTGTATTTATCATAAATATTATGATGACAACAAACGCAATTACATTGGCCGACGTACAGAGTGCTTTTAAACAGAAATCTTAGGATGCGCTAACTGAATTCCCAGAACGAATTAATGTGAATGAATTAATGCGAATAAATGTATTATGGATTCGTTTGCCATACGACTATGGGTAACAAATTTGAGAGTCAAGTCGATTCATGGGGGGGGGGGTTCAACACAGGGTTATAAGCAGGGATTCAAGAGAAGAAGTACATTGGATTGGATATAGTACAATATTACCAAACAGCATCCATGGAAATCACTTTAGTGACCTGTTGCAATTTTGCTTGAATAACGGAATGAAGCAGTTGAGGTGAGTGAAATGCCAAGAAGATAAAAAACCACAGAGCACAGAATGTTGAAACGTCGTCAAAAGCTACTCACTTAAAATAAATATGATTCTTGAATGAATAATAATTATATTTCTGAACTCTAAATCCACAGAGAATGATATAGATCTAATTGACGGGACAATATCTATATCTATAAGAATGGATCGGGATATATTTGGCCGCGATGCACGCTCACAGTTTTACAGATACTGACCTGAAACATTGCATATAGATAAACGTTAACCAAAGCCATCAAAGTAAGCTATTTTCAGCTTTTTATACACTTTAGATTTCGAAAAACAGACATTTCATTTTCGCCGTGTTATTTGTGCGATAGCAGCAAATGCGACGCCATTATTATTTTGAATCGTCGTGCAATAACAAATGACGTCATTTTTCGCCAAAGCTTACGCAGCGCAACCGCCCTGGGAAAGATAAATGGCTTAGGCCAAGGAGTATAATAATTATACACTATAAGAGGAGCCCCATGCAACATGAGTTTAACCAGCAGAATTGGGGAAGACCTTCCAAGCAGAGGGGCATAAATATATAACCATTTATAAACCCCAAATGGGCGGCGAAGCCGCCCCACAGGGAATGGGCGGCGAAGCCGCCCCACAGGGGCGTGTGGAGCTGGGTTTGGGGACGAAAAATCGAAATTTCCCGTGCAACGCCGGGTTCCCCAGCTAGTTATTAGATAAGATCTGAAGTCGAGTAGAGCTAAGCACTGACAGTTGTAGACAGTAGCATAACTGTAATAGTCCTATCTTTGCTGCAATATTTCTAAACAGTTCTTAATCAGTATCAAAGCAGGCGTACACCCGTCTCAATAATAATAATAACAATGACGATTTCTATGGCGCCGTAACACTGTTTACTAAACTAAACAGCAGGATAGGCCTTGAGGAATAAATGCGTCTTGAGTCCAGATTTGAAGGAGTCAACTGAGCCAGCCGCTCGCAGAGCGGGAGGAAGACTGTTCCAGCATCTGGGGCCGGCCACCGAGAAATGTCACAGTAATTAAAAAAACATGATCAGAATAGGCCGCATTCCCAAGTCTGGCAGAGCCTCTGAGTACACGTACGTAGCTCATTAACCCACAGTCTACTGTTTACCGAATATCTGTCGTGGTCCGACGCTGCATGCTTGTGTCTTCAGCCAATCTATACTTGCAGGAGCTATGCTGCTCCACCGCGCATTCCAACGCCGTGCTGCTCTCTCTGCTCTGCTGCACAAGCGGAACTTATTGTGACTCGCTCACGGACTGCAAACAGGCAGCGCCGTGCTTTCTCCGTGGCTGGCCCTGCGACCTGGAATGACTCCTTTCAAATTATTCTTCGTCAAATATCTATTGGTCGCTCTGTCTTCATTTCTCACTGTTCTTAAGACCGTCCTATTCGACCGGGATTCATGAGTAGGCAACATTGATTGGGCGCTACATCAAATTGCCAATAAATAAGCGACATCAACTTACAAATTTCTATTCTAAATAAGCTTGCTGTGTATTTAGCCTTTGTCCAGTCAGTCGCTGTGCATTTGATTGAGATAAATGCACAGATGCAGAGGTCCATCATATATTACGGGGGCTGACATGGAACGTGCGCAATGCGTTTAACTTAATCATTCCATTCATAGTCAGCAGCTGCAGCGGCAGCATGCAGACCGGTCAGCACCACCACCACCACAGACGACGACGACGAGCAGTTGAAATATTATATTGACACGAACGACAGACGACTGAAGGAAAGAAGGCGAAGATGAATGGAGAGAGTTGACATCAGCAGATGAACTGCATCAATCGCAGGTGGCCAAACAGTTCTGCACAGACGCACGCACGCACGCACGGATGGATGGATGGACGGATAGATGGACGGACGTAGGGATGAACGGATGGACAGATAGATGGACGGATGGACAGATGGATGGATGGATGGAAGGAAGGAAGGAAGGAAGGAAGGATGGATGGACGGATGGACGGACGGATGGACGGACAAACGGTTGGACGGATAGACGGACGGATGGATAGCGCCACGCATTCCCTGGACAAATCTCATCAGCTTTCGTACAGTATACAATACATTATACAATGATATTTTCGACTTTGGACTTTGTTCTTGTGCATCATGGACTCTTTACTGAAGTAATTTTCAACTACATGGCGGCGTCGGACTGACCAAATAAAGTAGCCTTTCATAATTATGTTAATTACAAACTACAATTTTCACCCATCGCTTTCACTTTTTAACATTATGACCGATGGTGGAAACATTCGACGGAATTTGTGTCTGAAGTCCTTTTTTTCTCTTCGCTGCTTTCAGAAAACGATTACCGGTAGACGAATGATCTAATTTACGAAATTTATTATATTCTTCTATGGTATGATTATTCTGTGTAATGAGATTGAGAGATAGAGTCCTCATACTTCTACATCGATTTTTGAACTTTGACCTCAATTTGGTGAAGAATTTGTTTGCACAATTGAATTGTTGATTTACCCAATGAATTCTATGGCCATAAATTAAGTTCAAGGCACCGAATTCACCACCACATCACCGCGCAAAAGAAAGAGGCCTGGTACTCATACAATAACAAAGAGAAAAAAGAAGTGGGTGTAGGGCACATGCGTTTTATTCTATGTTATCTCTCTTCCCGATTACTATTTGCTACTAAACCGCTCATCTTCCAAGTCTGGCATGATAAAAGTCTCATGCACTGCATGCAATAAAGAAGCTCACTGAAATTACTGAATATCATGGAGCAGCATGTCTGGCCTTAAGCTATATTTCAAGTCGTATCTTACATCCCAAACTCAATCTGTCTTCATTTGAAGGTTGAGATTGGACCCGATTCCACTCACTCATCCAGCTTCCCTCAAGGCTCATGCATTCTCGGTCTGCTGCAGTTCCCCTTTCAGATTAACTTACTGAATCAAAGCGACGTCATAAATTTAATTCATGCTTATGATGCGCATCTAAAAATCTACGTATTACTTCATTTCCAGACGTCTCTAGCACTGTGTGAACCTGGATGGCCGCAAGTAGACTGAGTTTTTGCTTTTGTGTGCTATGCTACACAGCAACCGCTGAAATTGATGAAGTTTTGTACACTCAGGAAATTCCTTAATGTAATACTACTCACTGTTGATCTCTCAATTAGAGTGTTCTATTTGATTCTATAGTACACCCATCGATATAGTAGCCTGCTTTTCAAGACCTACAAGGCCTACACTCATCCTAACTAATTTCGTCTAATACTTTGGAACGCTTCGGTGTATAGCAACCTTGAAGTCGCGCTATGTATATTATCTATATAATGAAAGAATACTTAACCCAAAGCCACTGTATACCTCCAGGCCCGCCTGTGTCCCTCTGACCATATATAGCATGGATGGACAAGCAAATATTAATGTGAACAACCGCGCAGTTCTCACACAAACACTTTTTTCTGTCTAATGCACAGCGCACGATATTCAATACTCAGTATCGATCATATCAATACTTAAGAAACCTTGCAGCTGCGGCCTCTCACCAGTCACCATGCAGCTGAATGTTTGGAAAGCCTTGGCGTCTATGCCATTGGGTGCTGTGCATGCATACGTCATCCGCGCTAACATCCATTCCTATCTTATGCTGACCCACAACTTATGCGTACGTGTGCATAATTTTTATATGTTTCGAACGCGATCGTTTTTTCCATCGTCGATGTTTTTTGATGAGTGAAGATGAACGATGATTCGATCAGTTTCACATGTGACTCTGAAAATTAATACGACCACTTCTCTCTGACTCTGACTCTGCACGAAGAAGACTCGTTTGCTTCTCGTTGAGGGTGGCAGACCCACCAACCTTCCAAATGCGTCCACTCCAGTCTCTATGCTACTCATGGACATTTGCTGGACTTATATAGCGCTCTATTGGGACCCTTTGACCCGACATTCCGACATCCATGTTTCGTCAGCGCTTAACTCAAGTCTTCACGGCATAGGCCTATACATGTAGGCCTCGTCATATGAAACTTCACCAGAAACACAATCGTATGCTCACCAAAACTTTCTTTTGTCATGGTCACCATCATCGATTTTTGCTATTTAGTTGTGATATAGTATAACCTGACTTCGTAGCGCTAAATAAATATCGTTTCCATCTAATATCAGCTCATCTGAGATATTTGCCTCATCCTCTCCTCTTCCTTCATGCTGCTCTCCATCCAGATGTTTTTGTCTTCCGTTTATTTGCTCACTTCATCCAACACCTGACATCTAACGCCATCTTATGTCTCATATTTTGTTATCAAAATATGACATTTTTAGCTTTGGATAATAATTCATGCTATATAATAGCTTACAGTATATGCAATTCCTAAATGTATATCCATTTGTCTATATGTGTGTGTGCGCGTGGGAAGTTGATGTCTGTGTGAACGACTGTGTATGTTCGCATAAATGTATGCATGTATGTATGTATGTATGTATGTATGTATGTATGTATGCATGTATGTATGTATGTATGTATGTATGCATGTATGTATGTATGTATGTATGTATGTATGTATGTATGTATGTATGTATGTATGTATGTATGTATGTATGTATGTATGTATGTATGTATGTATGTATGCATGTATTTATGCATGTATGTATGTATGTATGTATGTATGTATGTATGTATGTATGTATGTATGTATGTATGTATGTATGTATGTATGTATGTATGTATGTATGTATGTATGTTCGCATAAATGTATGTATGTATGTATGTATGTATGTATGTATGCATGTATGTATGTATGTATGTATGTATGTATGTATGTATGTATGTATGTATGTATGTATGTATATATGTATGTAGGTTCGCATAAATGTATGTATGTATGTATGTATGTATGTATGTATGTATGTATGTATGTATGTATGTATGTATGTATGTATGTATGTATGTATGTATGTATGTATGCATGTATGTATGTATGTATGTATGTGTGTATGCATGTTTGTATGTATGTATGTAGACATGTAACATGTATAATGTATATGCACGTATGCAGACAATTTCGTTCGTCTTCGTATGTATGTGTCTATGTATACTTTTATGTATTTGTCTGGACTCTCATGGGACCACTCTAAAAGCGCTACAAGAGTAGAATACGCTGGTCGTGTAATGCTGTGCACATCTATGTTTATGCCGTATCTTTTATTTGCGTTGAGTCGTGCTGTGTGAACCAGTCTCAGACTATTTCCTCTTCCGACCGTTGTCTGTCGTCTCCTATTAACCTATCTATCCATTACTTATTCATTTCACCGGCTTTCTTTCATTTCGTCCAAATTGTTGTCAGTCTCATCTATTGCGCCACTCACTCCGATGCTTCTGTTGCTGTTGCTGTTGCTGTTGCTTTTGCTTTTGCTGTTGTTGCTGCCGCTGCTGTTGCAAGCGAACAACAGCAGCGACAACGTCTTGCTTCTGATTTCAACATATTACTTCTAATCTGTGTCTTACGATGCTATCAATCTGGTCTGTCTCTAGTTCTCTTTCTCTCACTCTCATTTGTCTGTTTGTCTTGTCCGTTTGTTTGTCTGACTGTATGTCTGTCTGTCTGTCCGTCTATCTGTCTGTCTGTCTGTCTGTCTGTCTGTCTGTCCCTTTCTCTCTATTCGTTGCCTAAATATTCCTGATGCATATACAGATGAATTCAATTTCCTGGCCTCGACACGACCAGTATTAAAAGATTAGTGACACTCGTCGAAGTCCGTACTACAGATCCTCCGTTGGGAACCAGCGCAACGGCGGCGGCGGCGGCGAAGAGACGCGTGGATTGGGGAACCAGTGTGTGTTTATGCGTCGGCTACTGTACAGCAGTGCGCCTGCGCGACGCTGCTGTGCATCCGTTGATAAGTCGGTTGTGATTAACGATCTAATTTAAGTGGACGAGAAGACACGGACGAACCTCTGACCAGTGGACAGACAGACAGACATCTGAATGAATGCATGGGAGACAGTGCACGAGTGTTGTCAGGGATGGACAGACACCGAGCAGAGTGGCTCAGTTGCTTAGATTGGAAGAAGAGCTAGCATCATGGAAGAAAGGCCATCGCCATTTTAAATCACATTCCAATGCTCCGGAAGGAAGGGTCGACGGACGGACGAAGCAATTGGGGTGGTGGTGGTGGAACAACCGGTCAACGGAATTGGAGAAACATGGCAGCAGTTGCTGTGAGTTGCAAGTCTCGAAAGTGAAAGCAAAGCAGCAGCTGAATCGGTGGCAGGACCTCGTCATGGGTCTGAACCATGCAGCGAAGAAACATTTGTCGCAGTGTCCGGTAATATTAAGGGTCGAATAATGGCTGAATATATGACGCCCCTCCTGGCGGAAGGAAAGCTGTGGCGTGGATTAAGCCTCAACTCAATCGGTCGCTGAAGCAATTTATTCCAACCACTGCAAATTTGCTGACCTTAATTGCCGCTATGATTTATTTATTTGTTTATTTCTCGCATTTGCTCTAGCGCCCCTTCACGTCCTCTACTCAGAGGTGTCCCCGTCTACAGCGCGGACGCTGCATCGGAGTTTCACGCCGAAGTGCACGGGCAATTGAGAGTGAAGAACTTGCTCAAGGTCCCTACGCGGCGGCTTGAGATGGTTTCGAACCTGAAACTCTCCGTCCCCAAGGCACTGAACCCGCTACTACACCATCACGCCACACACATCATGACATGATTGTGTCTATGTAGATGCTTGCTATAATGTGAAACATTGCTTGAGTCAAACTGAATGGCACTAAGGTCACAAAGAACAGAAAGGTCAATAACAATCAAGCAATGCCTTTATGACTAGAAGAGTTACCACAAGTGAGTTATCACAGACACGTAGAACCTAACTAACGAAGCCCCACCCACAGCTGGTTTCGCAGTTCGAGGACTACGAAACATCAAATTAGTGCTGGGAATGCGATTATAGATAATAATTATGGTGTTATCGGGAATACAATCACTTGAACTGTGTACACTGCAGTGTGTAGTCTATAGTCAGCTAACGGGAATATATTATGACAATAAGCAGACCAACTATCTGATAACATATTGTTGCATGCTATAAATGTTTGCTTGATGCGTGTTTGCGTGCAATGACCGTATTAGGGGTCAACTAAGCAGGCAGTTGCGGCAAGGTCTAGGGGGGGGGGGGGTCAGTACACGCTTCGACAGCTTAGATGTTTTGTAAGTACAAGCAAAAACCTTATGTGACGACATCCACCTGTTGTTTGAAACCTGAAACGTTGAGCATTGATCGCCATGAAAAATCTGACAACACAATCAAGCTGTGAACCATCGTAAATAAACTCAGCATAAATATCTCTAAAACCTAGGAACTAGGAAATACTTTTCTAGCACCTGGCATTGGCCATCATTTAGACGACTGGCTGCCTCTACCCAGGTATGGTCCAGTAGAAGCAGTACAAGGGCTGACACATATAGAGTCACACCGTGGTCAGTGCCGTGACCGGTCAGGGCCGCGATTTAAGGTCAACTTCTGACTGACCCAGACTGATAGAGACCCTCAGGTGTTGCGAATGAAAAGTCAGATCATATCTATCGTCTGCGGGGCAAAGAATATTCTGACGAAAGGATTGATGGTCATTGGTCATTGCATGGTGATTGGTCATTGCATGGTCATTGGTCATTGCATGGTCATTGGTCATTGCATGGTCATTGGTCATTGCATGGTCATTGGTCATTGCATGGTCATTGGTCATTGCATGGTCATTGGTCATTTCATGGTCATTGGCCAGTGAAATGCAACGGAATGCCAGACAACTGTAACTGTAACAGACGATTGGTCATGGCAGAAATGGACGACAGACCGTGGAGTGGACACAATGTGGGGTCGGTGGGTGATGACCGGATGTTATTCCATCGATCCAGGGTCCGTAATGTCAGCCGGTCTCTGCTGGAATTAAGCTGCTCGGGAGAGTGCGGGGGGAGGTGAGGAGAAGAAGGGAAGGGCAGAGGAGGTGGAGAAGGAGGAGGAGGAGGGGAGGAGGAGGAGATGAGGAGGAGAGGAGGAGGGGAGGAGGACGGGAGGAGGTGGAGGTGGAGACCCAAACGGACGGACGGAGTCGCTATTAGGGGCGGAACTGCGTTCGTAAAGCGTTTGTCGTTTGCCGGAAGCCAACACATGGGATGCATGGGATGGATGAGATGCACGGGATGCATGGGATGTGCATGGGATGCATGGGATGGATGGGATGGATGATGACGACTGCAGCAGCTGCTGTGCATGACGTCGAGTCTGAGGAAGAAGAAGGATCGATAAGATGGATTTTAAGCGTGGACACTGAAGGAAAGAAGAAGAGGAGGAATGTCTAAGAGGCAGAGGAGACATCTCTCTGCAGCTTCGTAATAAAGTGCTTGAGGATAAAATTAGCAGGAGAGGCAGATCGCGAATCTACTCTGCTGACTTTGTATATGTCAACGTAGACCCAGAAGAAAGACACACGCACACACACGCACACACACACACACACACGCACACACGCACACACACACGCACACACGCACACACAGTCACACACGCACATACACACACACACACGCACACGCACACGCACATACACACGCACATCTCGACGTCGTCTGTTTCATCGACGCTGTTCTCCTCCATGCATATTAGAGATTAGAAGATGTCACTACGCGAGTGTCTACGGCTGGTGATATGGTGGATCATCTCAGTACCAACAGTCATAACTATAGAGTCGTCGCTGTGACAACAGGCTGCCACCAGTCGACGCCCACAATGTGGAAGTTTTCAGCCTCATTAGCTACTATACTGTGTCTTAGACAATTAATCAGCTGAATCAGCACTGACTGCTCTCTCTGTCTATCTGTCTCTCTGTCTCTCTCTCTGTCTGTCTGTCTCTCTCTCTTCATAGGTCGAATGGAGGTAGACGCATTAATCAACGATTCTTCCGCAACGACGAGATGTCAGATGTTTTGTAAAACAGTGGCTGACATCACATTTAGCGGTGAATGCAAGTGAGACGGAACAGCTTTTGACAAATACACGATCGAGGAGCTTTTAGATGCTAAGACCACAGAGATTTCAGGAATATCTTATCGATCTGTTCCAAATAAACAGATTAAATTATGTGAATCTAGAGATTGTTCGTCTCCGTCATATTTAATTATATTTATACGCTATTCGTTATTCGTCGGGCAAATCAACAAACTAATCGAGGTGAAAACTCGTTCAAGAACTTCGAGAAATATTCTTCCTCTTAAAATTTCGATTAATTCCCGGTCGTAAAAAATCTACAAACTCCTCATCCATGCGTTTCGTGCAAAAACCGCCATCGCTCTCCACAATTATAAACGCTTAGTTATAGCGTATGGCCTACCATTGGCATCAGACTGCATGCACCGCCATCAACGACCAAGAATCCACTCTTCGGTCCTCTGCTAGGCCTGCTCCTTCTAACACATATCAATAGAACATTAACCAAAGACTGCACCCAACAGTCTAGATCTACTCTCACTAAATGGATAATCAGATCTGAAAGAAAAGCAAAACGCCTACATTGCGTAGCTCAAATGACCCAATTTCGTCATCTGTTTCTGCTGGAGTAATCACCCTAAGCGGAACTTCCTCTGCCACTCCGTCCATCCTCTGATCAATTAATTAACAGTATAACTTAACCTGTAGGTCAATACCTCCATCCATCTCTCAATCCTGGAGGCGTAACTGTCTTCCTTATCCGTGGACCAGTCTCTGTTATCTCCTCACCCAAAAATGAACTTATAAACTTTGATTCACCGCCTGTCACGATCAGACTGTCTACATGAAATACACAGTTGTCAAAGGGGTGGGTGGGTGGGCACTTATATAAAAAACACTATAGACAAATCCCTTATCTTATCAACTTCTCTTAATGAAGGAATGTTCTCATTCTTACCATGCATTTTTACTATCACCAAAGTTATCATCAGCCTGAGTCTTATTATCATCGGTCTTTAATTGTGTCTTATTATCATCGGTTTTGTGTCGGTGGCATTTTCCACCGTCTTCAAAATATCAGTCTCAACATCGACCTTGGCAAGAGAATCCTCTCCAACTATAATAGCCTATCGTCTAATTAAAAATTTCTCATTTCTATCTAAACTCCTCGAACTAGTTTTCTTATACCTCGTTTCACTGCCAATTTCACGTTTAGCAAACTAAACTAAATCCCCAAATCATCCACCGAGTAGGGAGGGCAGTCACCTCACCTCATTCGTCTGATTGATTTCTTGTGTGCCCCATAACATGACAGAGGATTGACGTATAAACCGATGAGTCGGTCAGCATTGCAGCACGTCTG
This sequence comes from Lumbricus terrestris, assembly GCA_949752735.1. Lineage (NCBI taxonomy): Eukaryota > Metazoa > Annelida > Clitellata > Crassiclitellata > Lumbricidae > Lumbricus > Lumbricus terrestris. The sequence continues at coordinate 25,264,715 of OX457038.1, forward strand.
CGCTCTGGGCCGATTTCTGTGCTCCGCGTTGATGCCCTTGTGGTCCAAGAGCAGCCGTTCATAAGACACACGTCCTTCAGCCTTCGATCGAATCAGACTATATATATATATATATATATATATATATATATATATATATATATATATATATATACCAGACACGTCTTATTAAATTGCATCGACTGCAGTCACCTCACCAAACCGCGCTACAAGACCGTAGTATAACGCTGGCAAAATGAGATTCAAATGTCAACCTTCAATCAATGGTCAATCCATCCAGTTCACTAATCTGCACTATTGGCAGGACTATAGAAATCATGCCAGACATATTTACTACAATGTATGTCAGAGAGCACCACTCAAAGCCTTCGTCTTTGCTCACCGTGAAGAGATAGGTGTAATCTGTTTTTACATGCACACACACGCGCACACCTACACATTATGCGCGGCGCACACACACACACACACACGCACAGAGAGAGAGAGAGAGCGAGAGAGAGAGAGACGGAGAGAGAGAGAGAGAGAGAGAGAGAGACACACACACACACACACGATCCAATGATGGTCCACTGCGCAGATAAGAATTTTGAGAATAAGCGACTGTTGAACATCTGAGTGAAGACGACTATATTATAATAATAATATTAATATATAATAACATTAATACATGCAATTGTATGATAATGGCAATAAATAAGTAATAGTTATTAATAATGAGAAACAATAATATTGTGACAATGTTAATAATAATTAATTAGCAATACTATAATTGAGCTAATATTTCCTTTTACTCTCTCATCGCCGATTTCTTAGTCGGCAGTTCGGTCTCCTCTTTTCAGTCCCTTCTTTCTTGGTCTCTGCCTTCCTTCCGTTCCACCCTCCAACTGGATCATTGTTCCTTCGTTCCATTTGGTGGCAACGTTCTGGATAATAAGTCCTCAATGATCCATGCGATGATCCGATGTCCGTCCATTGGATCCGGCGGAGTCCACCGAATCGAATGGCACACAGGCACATAGACACACAGGCACACAGGCACACAGGCACACAGGAACACAGGCACACAGGGCCGCTATACCATGCAGATGGCCACTGCAGCCGAACCGATGTTCTCTTGGTGGAAGGGGAGTGGGTGGGCACGCCTGCCTGGTCACTGATGGTCACTGCCCACCAGTCTCCTCAAACCGATGTCCTCTTGGTGGGGTGGGGGTGTGCACGCCTGCTTGGTCACTGCCCACCAGTCTCCTCAAACCGATGTCCTCTCGGTGGGGTGAGGTGGGGTGGGGTGGGCACGCCTGCCTGGTCACTGCCCACCAGTCTCCTCAAACCGATGTCCTCTCGGTGGGGTGAGGTGGGGTGGGGTGGGCACGCCTGCCTGGTCACTGCCCACCAGTCTCCTCAAACCGATGTCCTCTCGGTGGGGTGGGGGTGGGCACGCCTGCCTGGTCACTGAAGACCGGTCACGGATCCTTTGCAACAGCAGCAGCAACAGCAGCAGCAGCAGCGGCAGCAGCAGCAGCAGCGGCAGCAGCAGCAGCAGCAGCAACAGCAGCAGCAGCAGCAACAGCAGCAGCAGCAGCAACAGCGGCAGCAGCAGCAGCAGCTGCAGCAGCAGCAGCAGCAGCAACAGCAGCAGCAGCAGCAACAGCAGCAGCAGCAGCAACAGCGGCAGCAGCAGCAGCAGCGGCAGCAGCAGCAGCAGCAGCAGCAGCAGCGGCAGCAACAACAGCAACAACAGCAGCAGCAACAGCAGCAGCGACAGCAGCAACAGCAGCAGCAGCAGCGGCAGCAGCAGCAGCAGCAGCGGCAGCAACAACAGCAACAACAGCAGCAGCAACAGCAGCAGCGACAGCAGCAGCAGCAGCAGCGGCAGCAGCAGCAGCAGCGGCAGCAACAACAGCAACAACAGCAGCAGCGGTTAACTAAGGTCTCGACTCCATCTGAATCAGTGCACGACGCATAGATGATTAGTTTGTTTGCAATGCAAGGCGTGTGTCCGAATCAGTCATGCGCGACGCTTGGCTGTAATCGGACAACGTGGTTGGCATTTGACAGCGGATGATCTATCAAACGATGGCCGTAGAAAGTCCACGAAACGAAATTGTTATTCTATGATACAAAAGACCTCGGTACGATTTGAAAGTAGAAAGAGGCTGAGGTTGAAATTTGATGGACATTCTGGATCGGTCAATGACTGCCAGCTTCTGGTAAGAACCGTGAAGGTTTTCTAACTGAAATCTGGCCAATCAACGTCAATTTCGCTGTCAAATTATCAAATTACTCAAAAAAGAGGCATGAAATGGTGAGTAAGCCAATTGATAAGTTTGGCCTCAAACTGAAACCGAAGCGAAAAAGGAAATCGAAAAGAACGAAAACAGTTAGAAAATGATGGTTTTAAAATTGAGTTCAGGTATTGGTCATAAACAAATCTAGACAACTATAGATGAGATGGTAGGATAGTTAGGCAGACATAAGGAATGAAATAAATCTTATTTCAAACATTGAGGTTCGCCAAAGTATATTTCTTTACAAACAAACTGCTTTCCCACCCACCCAAAAGCAGGGTCAGAGGTGAGGTGGGATGCGTGGGGCTGGGTATACTCTTGGTAATTATTTTGCTGTCTTGCTTGAAGGTTTGAGATGAATGGGTGCAATTAACTGTGTTGCCCGGGAAATTTCGGTTTCTCGTCTCCAGACCCCGACCGGTGTCACGAAATAGACTATCCCCGTATTAATCGTATTCCCCCAGAGAAAGAGAAGTTTAAAAAGTCACTATACCGCGTGTATTTATTTTTTCCCCAAATTAACTTCCCTCTGCTTTGCTTTGAACAATGAAACTAACAGGTACGTTCATTCCTACTAGATAATTTTGCTTGCTTTGGTTTTAGAGCACTTAGAACATTTAGAACGCTTAAGAAGCTGCATATAATTGCATGCATACATGCCTGTGGATGTTCGCATGCATGTTTGCATAAATGTATCATGCAAGCTATCTCATGAGTTCTTTTAATGCTTCTCAAATGCAGGCAGCTACAGGGTGCGCCAGAAAAATACTCCCTTTAGGCTTTCTACCAATATCTTGGCCAAAAGTAAGAATTTCGAAATGAAATTTTATAGGCTTATAGACAATTCATATTTACACATGATGGCGAGATTTCATCAAAATATTTCAAATAGTACAAAAGTTATACCACATTTAGGGATGCCACCCACCGTTTTTTGACGATTCAAAAACGTAACGCAACAAAAAGTAGCAAAACACGATTTTATTAAGCCATATCTAAAAAGTCGCATTTAAGAAGGTTTGAGGTGAATAGGTGATCATGGGCGCCCGCAGAAATTTTTGCAGTTGGGGTAAACACGATGGTCACGGTAAAACCTTTTTAGCAAGAGTTTAAAATGCTTAGCAAGAAATTAAGAACATTTACGGGTTCATAGAGTTCTTTTAATGAAAATTTCTAAGTTTCACCTTTTTATAATTTTTAATACGAATAGTTTCATTTGTGCGAATAAATTTCAATCAAATAGTCTTTAGGTGCCAACCATTGGACGCTATTTGCATGGACGCTTGCGGGATGGGTAAAACACAATGGTCATGGTTACAGTTTTGGCAAGAGCTTGAAATTGCAGGGCAGAAAATTAGAAACTGTTTATTTTTATAGAAGTTTCAAAACGTGGATTCTTTAGCTTCACTTTGTGCATCATTAGCATATAATTAATTATCTAATGCGAAGAAATTTGTTAAAAATCAAAAAGTGGTAGTTAGAAAAAAGGTGTCAATTTTCCAGGCCGGGGGGGGAAGGCAAGTGCCCCTCTTGCCCTTATGTGCTGGCGCCCACGTACTGGCACGTAGGCGATATAATAATGGTCAACGAAAAACTGATTGAAGAGGAAGTTTCAACGCAAAAGAACACGCGACAATGAAGCTTATCTTTGAATAACTTTAAACTGCTACAAGTCAACCATGGGCTTCAGCCTCTCAAAGAACTTTACGCTTAAGCTTCATGTACCGTATAGCTATTGCTTTGCGAATAATTATAATTGATGTGCAGCATAAACATGCATGCACCATCAATGTTTGGATATGACTTCGTCTTTACGACTTCGTTAACGACTTTGAAGAATTACGAGCAAATGAAGCGCTATATGATCTTGAAAATAATGAGGTGGGCAGGGCAGCAGCCTAATTGGGGTTCGCGTTTATTGACGACGTGTATTATACGGGGAGCGGTGCAGCGTTTTATGGCAACTTACGCTTCGCTTAAATTCGTACGCATGTAGGCTACCTAGGCCCTACACGCAAACTGTAGTTCCTGTTTACAGGCCATAAAAATTATAATTATAATTCTTCAAATTATAGCAACTGGAAACTGGCAAGTGATAACACAAGTTAACTTAACGGTGTGCAAAATTTGACGGTCATGCTTACACGGGAGGAAATATAATAAAACCAGCTTGCAACTTGCTGAACTGCAGGGTGGAGACATTAATCAACTGGAAAGTTGATTACATGGAGGCATGCATATTGACGGCAATGGCTGACTCGAATGAGCAGGATCCCATCGGATAGCAGGTAGAATGCAATACATGGAATAAAAGTTTTTTAAAATAATAACAATTACTATCTAGGCCTAAGTAGTCTTTCCCAGAGTTGCGATTAGATCTAGCTGCCAACCTCTGCCATAGCCTACACTCGTAGCCTATAGGCATAGATAACAGATTTTTAAAAATAATATCATTTGTTAGAAATGCAAAAATTACAGATAGCTAACAAATAGCAGACACCTTTTGTAACACCATTGTGCTGATTGGTTTTACTTAAGTAGGCTACTGGTTCACTGAGCGCAAAACGCAATCAAAGTGTGTGAGAACAAAAATTAAATCTTCTACAGCGTTAACTGAAATTTTTTGCAAACGTAGGCTATTGCCTACCAACGATATGAAAGCCGTCATAACCCAGCCGGTTGATGACTAAGGTTTCTGCAACGTCACTGAGGGTTTCATCAGATTCTAACATCATCCCATCATCCCATCATCCTCAACATTCAACGCTCCAACCGAAACCAAACGTCGGTAATTTCTGATTGCCTAATTATTTATATACCGGAAATTTATTGCCAGCTGTTGCATGGTTCAATTTTATCTTGCGCAATCTGTGGACGCCAGATTGCTTATCAGAATCATCAGATTGATCACCAAAACAACTATAGGTCTACTGCCTTAACATCCCAACTGAATCTTGACTTTACAGGCATTCGAGATAGATTGTGCTTAACGGTGTATCTATATTAGACGTACACATACATGTAGCTTGTTTTTGATAATTCTCTTTAGGTTTTCAGTTGACGTCATGCTACAGTTGTCACGATGCACAGAGGACGTCGAAACAGTCATCTGGAGCAATCACCAATGCTGAAAAAGAGAGACTGGAAGTCACTTCATAAAAATTCATGAATTGTAGGAAATCGAATTGCGAACGGAGGAACAAACGGAAATCGTCCTTTTTTATCTTCGATATGAAAATCATGAAAACAAATCATATGATGAAGATAAATTGCAAAGCTGATAAAAAAAGTGATAAAGTGCATTCTAAAGAAGTTAGTGATTGATTGCGTTAAAGATGTTATTCTGTTTTTCCCCACTTTATGATTGGCATAGATCTAAAGAGCTATTATAAAATATTAGGCCTATAGCCTAGGTCTACGAATGACTTGTTTTAGAATGTGAATGTCAGTTTCAGTAATCATTTTTTAAAAACTTTTTGTATCTTATTAATATAATCGGGTATGATAACGGCAATAAATTCTGCTATTTTGTATAAATTTTTAAATCAAGTTAGATAGGCTATCGCTGCTTCAGAAGTGCACCCATGGCTTTCAGCTAGACATTAAACGGCCATTCAAAATATAATTTGCTCTGGAAGTTTTTTTACTCTTTATAGATCTACTTGTTTTGGGTTCTCAGTTGTAGATCACCTTTTTCTTATTCGTTTTTATTCAAAAGACATAACTGTCGTACTTGCACAGCTCTGTGAATTTTGAAATGAACGCATACTACCGAACCATAACTCTATAGTCTCACACGCCAATAAATTTATCCTCCAGATCAGATTAGAAAGATACAGAATGCAGACAGAATCGTATACGTGACGGATGAACCAGACGAATTCATCCTATATACAGGCATAGAAACATGAGATCATTGAATAATGATGCAGGAGACTATAGAATAGATAGATGGATCAGCAGTCTCTCTATAAATGTGCTTTGTTGATATTAGAAAGACTTTTGATTGTGCTTCGCCGGAGAAGCCGTGGCTATGCGCAATAACCCTATAGATATCCTGCTCACATCACTAGCGTGCTTGTCGGACTCTGCTATAGACCATAGCCTATATATAGTGATAAAGCAAGTGTAGTATCACGAGAATTCCGTGTTAGGAAGGACTGTGCCATGTCACCATGCTTATTGAGCATTATAACAGCGATAGCTTTTATTAGGAAGGTTCTGCCCGTTCTGGAGGGTTATGACGATGAAATTCAAATAAAATTATGAGGAAGAAGAACTGCAAATTCGCTATAGATGCCGATGACACTGTAGGCTATGGGTTGGCGAACTCAGAAGCCGAGCTACACGAGAGGTAAATCTTTTGAACCGGGCAAAGTAGACGGGGCCTTTCATTAATTGGCACAGATTAGGTACATGTATGTGACAATAATATATTGCAGGGTACCTACTACATATGAAATCAGGGTACAGCCTGCATTAAGGCAACCGGTTTGACGCATTCTCATATCTTGACTCACTTATATGCCCAATTTATTTATTGATTTCAAAACTTCCATATAGCGCCTCTTCAAGGTAGCTTACTCAGAAGCGCTCCCGGCCCAGCCACGGCTAAATAAGGCAGTTTCGAGGTTCTGAAGGAACAGAGTGGAGTGACCCCTGGGAACTGAGCGCAACAGAAAGGTCATTCCAGGTTGCAGGGCCAGTGAGCTGTGACTGAGGAGCGCAGCAAAGACACACTGTCAAAATTAGCGAATGGACAATACATTGGGAGCAGCACTGAAAAAACAACAAATATGGAAAAGCCATAGCCTCCTACTTCCTACTAATAAGATGCAGCTGATGATGAAGGTTCTTGTGTGGCCAGAGACAGTGCATGGCTGTGAGAGATTGTGATGGATGAAGAGGCAAGTGTCAATGCAGTTTTAAAAAGATGTCTGCACCCGAGACACTCATGGCATCATGGACTGAGTAGGAGACAACAGAGGAGTGGGAGATCATAGAGATGGAAACTGTGGAAGTGGAAAGGTGTCTAGTTGGATTAATCAAGCAGAGTTTGCTTTCAACCTTCGGGATTGCACTGCGGAAGGGTGGAGCGTGTCTGGAAAGAGGAAGATTATCCACGACAGAGACCCAGATTGAAGAGCACAAGGAAGATTTAAAATGATTGATTAGATAAAGTCGTGGCCCGGATTGTAAGCTCACCAGTAATTGAAAGAAACAAGAAACAAAAGTGGATGGTACGGCATTTCCGTCGTATACAGTCAGACCTCGGTCCTAAAATTCTTGCACTTATCTAAGGACGGTTCAAGAAAAGACACGTTTTTGCAAAATAATATTATAGCTGATGATTATATGTAGAGAATGAACATTTTTAATGATATTTTTAGAATGTTGATCTCAACTTGATCCAATTACATTGCAGTGTGTTGCTTGTTCAAGCTGATCCACGCATTCCACGTTAGTATTGCTCCTGCATGTGTTATCGAATAGCACTCTTTATAGTCAACTGGATGAGGAAACTATCACCGAGCAGAATACCACTGCAGGTCTTGCGAAAGACCCAAATGGCCAGCCCACAGTTAATTATGGCAGGCCTATATTTGTAAAAATCTTTAGCCGTTTGATTTTTCAGGCTGAACGATGTAAACAAGCCGATGATATGCTGTTCTGGTGCAGTCCAGACAGGCTTAATTATTTGAAAATGGCCTATACTTTAGTAAAATGATCGTTAAGTTTTCTTTATTTGCTCTACCGTCAAATTCTAGTTTTGCATGCATCACATTAATTTATTTTGATGCATTTTTATTGTATAATAGCACATCAGATAGACACGGGGCTCAAAGGGCTAAAAGTAGTTCCGCATTATGCCGCTGTTGGTCAGCAATGGGTTCAATGATAATCAAATGAACGTAGCTTCAGCAATATACACCGTGGTTCAAAAAAAGTAAGCCAAATTGTTTTGCATATATCTCTAATACCTGATGACATATCACGCTAAAATTTTACAAATATTTAGAGAATTGGACCTAGAATATGACTCCAAAATTTTAAGAGATAAAGTTGAATGGATAAAAAGATATGTATCTTTCAACTTCATATTCGGAAATATCAGTTTACAAGCAATTTTCTGTTAGATTCAATGAAATGTAAGTCAAACTGTTTTTCTTATATCTCTAATGCCTGATGATTAATCATTCTAAAATTTTGCAGATATGTAGAGAATTGAACCACCAATATTATTCCAACAGTATGGTTTGATTATTGAATTAAATAAGATGCTCAAAATGTCCTCCTCCTGCTGCTTGCACGCAAGCCTGGAGGCGCTGACGCAATTGAGCAACAACATCGTCGATTATCCTCTGGTCCGGGCGATACCTGACTTCGAACAAGCGTTGCTTCAGATCGTTTATACCATGGATTGTTTTCTGGTAAACTCGATCTTGCATCACGCTCCACACTTTATAGTCGGCAGGATACAAATCTGGGCTGTTCGGAGGCCATAATGTGGGAGAAAATGAAGTCTGGGGTCTTTCTTGTCAGCATTTCGATGGCTTCCTTGGCTCTGTGGGCTGGGGCAGTCTGGGGCTGGATTTCTGATAACAGGTAGAAGATGTTGTGACAGCATAACGTCGCCATAATAGGTTCCATTAATTTTTACTCCGGGATCAATGAAGACTAAAATTAATGGGAACGACCAAGCGCCGAAACCGCAACGAATACCATAACAGTCTTGGGGAAAAGCCGGGAAAACTGATATTTTGGGAGATGAAGTTGAAATATCCATATCTTTCTATCCGTTCAAATTTATAAAATGATATTTTGGAATCGTATTCTTGGCTCGATTATCTAAATATTGGAAAATTTTAATATGATTAGTCATCAAACATTAGAGGTGTAAGAAAAACAGTTTGGCTTGCATTGAGTCTAACAGAAAATTGCTTGTAAACTGAAATTTCGGCATATGAAGTTGAAAGATTCATATCTTTTTATCCGTTCAACTTTATCTCATGAAATTTTGGAATCATATTTTTGGTCCAATTCTCTAAATATTTGTAAAATTTTAGCGTGATATGTCATCAGGTATTTGAGATATATGCAAAACAATTTGGCTTACTTTTTTTGAACCACGGTGTAAGACTAGTCACGGACAAAAATTAAGGCAAGTTGTCCTAAACGATGTGATCATGTGTCACTAACAGTTAATCAAAAATGGGAAGTATTCACCATAACTTTAAGCGTCGTTACAAAGTACAGTTGACATTGAAAAATGACAAATCATCGTTTGAAAAGGACATTAATTTGAAAATATGACAACCAATCAGAATTGACGAAATCTCTGCTTATAAACGGAAATTCGTTGCAACATTGCGCTGAGAATTGCTGTGAATCTATTACAAAATCACGAAAGCTGTTGTGAAATTGCATGCGAAGTCTGAATCCCAAAAACATCGACGTTGAGCAAACGCCAAACGGCAATCTATTCCGGCACTTTAGTTGTAACGAAATGTTCGCCTAATCTCCTCTGACATTAAGATTAGCCTTAGAATTCTCGCACTTTCCACGGTGCGTCTAATCGACGTTTTATCAGACCACGCAAGAAGTGTGCTCGTTCGACAGTAAGTCTCATTATAAGGCCTATGCCAGAGGTTCTTTAGTTGCAAGTTTAGGTGTGTCGCGAGCGGAAAAAAGGTTAAGAACCTCTGGCCTATGCAGCTCCTCAGATGACAAAAAGAGGCATGCATTTCTGCGCACCGTCACGCTCTGTTGTAGACCTTCGCCAAACAGGAGTTGCACAGAATGCTAGTGCAATTCAGATCTTGTACATTTTCTATAGAAGAGGACTATACCTATACAGAGACTTGTCTGGCGTAATAGGTTTCAGTTTAGAGCTGATTAAATATAATTATACTATAGGGCCTATATAAATGAATTTGATTGCGCATGCGGACTGTAAGACTATCAGCGGACGTTGATGCATGTTTGAATTTGTGGTGCAAAGATATTCACTGAGATTTATTATATCAGTACCATCGCAATCAATTTTTCAAAGACGTTATTATGGATTCACTAAAAGGCTGCAATGGTTATTAGCGCAGTTATAAATTGTTTATTGGCCAGATCGTGCTCAAAGGGAGATGCACTTTAAGAGAAGACGAAGAAGATGCAGAGAACTAATAAGACATTTATTTATTAATGTGCAAGATGCACGTGGTCATAGCGAAGCATCCATTATGAGTTGGCTGTGCACAGATACATGTATCACGTGCACATGATACATGTATCTGTGCACAGATACATGTATCATGTGCACAGGTTCATGTATCATGTGCACAGATACATGTATCGCATCTGAAACGTGCAGGTCATTGAACCCAAACGGCGTTGCACACAGCCAACATACTGACGGACGGACGGACGAACGAACGGACGAACAGACCAAGACATGTATAAATATGGCACTCGCAGATTTATACATGGGCGGAGTTTATCACAGGCTAAGGGGGCCAAGTCCCCCCATGAAGACCCATAATCATTTTTTTAAACCGTGTAAATGGTTTCTTTTCCAGGGCTTAGCCCCCCAAGAAGGCTTTAGCCCCTCAAAGAACGGAAACCAAACTCCACCCATGGATTTATATATATTTTGATCTGAAAGATGTCCAGACAGAGACACGGAGACAGATATAAACAGACAATCACACAGAACAAAAAGACTGGCATACATATACTGTATAATTAATCTAAGCAGATAATTACACATACCATACAGACTGGTAGAGAGATTTAGGCAGACAATCACACAGACCAAACAGACAGACAGACCGATATAAGCAGACAATCCGCTGTGGAGACTGGAACATGATCAATTGAGACATGACTCAAAATTCCCACGACGACAATGAAAACCCACATCATCATATCTCTCTGAACGCATTCAAAAACCACATTCTGAAATGTCAATTGATGATTAATTTATCTGCATGAAAGAAAATATTATACAATTTAAATATACATATACTAATTGATTTGTGCTTATTAGGTCGATGAGTTGGCAGAATGATGGCAAGCACATGAATCCAGGAGAACCATGACAATTATTGGCAAATTCGTAAGAACGCACAGCTAGAGGCTTCACAAGGCCAAGGAGGGATCCACGCGAACTCAGGCGGATCCCTGCACCCGGGCTCATGAAAAACTAGCAACGTCACTAAGGCTGCTGCTCAGTCTTTTGATATTTTGATAGGAAGTGAACGGTCGTTAATCGTCCGTCAGTCATATATATTTACAACGCAATGCATCAGTCATCGTTATGATATCATTATATGACGTCTGCAGTCTTCTGTCATCTTGCTCGTCTTCTTCTTCTTACTCTTCTTCTTCATCATCATCTTCTTCTTCTTCTTCATCTTCTTCATCATCATCATCTTCTTCTTCTTCATCTTCTTCTTCATCTTCTTCTTCTTGCTCTTCTGATGGCAGACGACATCCGTCTGTCGATCTGTCAGGCGATAAGTCAGAGATAAGTCGTCGTCTGCTGTCATCCTATACATGCAGTCGCTCTAATCCATCGGTGACTACTTCCATATCGGTCGAGATCATCCATACAGCCTGGCTGGCTGGCTGGTTGGCTGGTTGGTTGACTGGCTGGTTCTCTTAGGCATCACGGAATCTAGTCTTCGTAGAAGCATGAACGACATGAAGATGCAACATAATACAATTAGACTGACAGAGCAAAAGTGGTTTCTGTGTAGCAGTCAAGAGCGATCAGCATCAGCCACACGATTCTTGTATATAGTAGCATTTCATAGCATAGCATAGTTTGCTTAAAACGGATACTTGGTTGCATTTGGTCGCGATTGCAATTGGCTGCAATTTTGCCAGGATTATAATTCCAACCAAAAGCATCGATTTTAGACAGCAAGATTTAGGTGCAAGATAAACTGTTAGGACGACTGTAGGCCTATCCATTCCAATATAAATATTGCCAGGAATATCGAATGCGCGAGTGTTTATTTTCATTCAGTCATGGTTTGACCTTCGTTTTCTTGAATTGAAAGTGCTTGAACCGTTTCTTTTGTCTTTTCTACATCTCTGCTTCTATTTTGCTTTCCGTTCTTTCTCGTGTGTTCACTACGTGTCCTTTCTGCCACAGGGTCAATCCCATAGCAACATTATGTTCATAGCATGACCTTGCTCCTGAGTGCAGTTCGCTCTGACCAGCTCTAATAACAACCTGCCTCCTATGAAAGAGCGCTACTTCTGCTATACTGATACTCATGTCGCCGCCGCTGCTGCTGCTGCTGCTGCTGGTGCTGCTGCTGCTGCTGCTGCTGCTGGTGTTGACTGATTGGCCCAATTCCCAGAGTTGTCTACATATCTAATTTCATGGCGGATGAACTGCAGCAGCACTCGTTACCCAGCATGCAACGCAGAATAATTGCATCTGAAATCCTATTACCAGTCGCAGCTGCTCTGCTGATTGCGAGCCAGTCGTCACTGTCCTGCTCCTACTCCTCCTCCTCCTCTGCCGTCTGAGCCTCCTTCGCCGGCTCAGTCCCTCTGGGTTCTAATCTACTTTCTGATGCACCACCGACAACGACGACAACAACAACAACAACAACAACAACAACAAACAGAATTATCCGACGATACAGCAGCATTAATGCAGCGTTAGACCCTGTGGCCTCCGTTCTACACATCCACACCTCACTTCTTCTTCTTCACTGGCTTCTCGTCGGTTGAACGACGTGACGACGACGATGCGGTCAACATTCCAGACATCATCAACAGTCAACATTCCAGACATCATCAACAGCCAACATTCCAGACATCATCAACAGTCAGTTGACGCTTCTTGCTGTCGTATCCGCAGGGATTACAGACTTGTCTCTGGATTAAAAGTGCTGCACCAGATAATTAACCTTGGAATTAATTGTGAAAATAGTAGTAGACCTAATAGCAGTGATAGTATGTCGTCGGCCATGTGGGTCGGTCGGTCGGTCGGATGGTCAGTCGGTGGGTCGGTGGGTCAGTGGGTCGGTGGGTCAGTGGGTCGGTGGGTCAGTCGGTCGATCGGTTGGTCGGTTGGATGGTCAGTCGGTGGGTCGGTGGGTCGGTGGGTCGGTCGGTGGGTCGGTCGGTCGATCGGTCGGTCGATCGGATGGTCAGTCGGTGGGTCGGTGGGTTGGTCGGTAGGTCGGTCGGTCGGTCGGTCGGTCGATCGGTTGGTCGGTCGGATGGTCAGTCGGTGGGTCGGTGGGTCAGTGGGTCGGTGGGTCGGTGGGTTGGTCGGTCGTCGACTTCCTCATCGAATTGAAGAATTGTCTCAGCTCATGAGAGCCAGCCATACGATCTGTGTAGGCTACGTGGTCTGCAGCTGTAGTCGATTGCTTTCGTTTCAGTGGAAGACGATTGACGATCGGCATGTAGCATTGGACTCAACCATCAGTCACTGGAGGCGCTTCAGTCAACCGACCGACACAACAGTCACGATGAATTTCTTTCTCAGGGAACCTCTTGTGTCTCGATGGTGAACCGGAAGTGCGTCACCTGCCACCAATGAAGAACTGATCGTCGACACCGCCATCTTGTTTCAAACGAACGATGCCACCTGTCGTCGCTTCACCACATCGATGTCATAGACACAACTTGGTCCATGGACCATGAACATCCATCCATGCCATCGCCCATGCATCTGCGTCAGGTCCACGTGTGTGCGTGCGCCAACCACTGGGGACCTCTTCTACGTAGCTCACCGTGCATTGTTTTGCTATCTGAAGTAATATTTTCGTTCATAATGTCACTTGATATCAGAAAAGACTGGCGCTTCGAGCGCCTATGAGTAGATATCTTGAAGAGACACTAATTAGATCTAAATTCTAAATAGAATGAATGGTGTTTGGAAATAAATAATGAATAAAACAGCGGTAATGGAAATGGTAGCAATGATAACTTCAGTAATAAAAAGAAAATTATAGTCAAATAATTTTTTTGGACACAGGTCTATTGTAATATTGTTATTGGTAGAAAGAGCAATATTAAAATAGGAAAATATCAACAAATATAATAGTAATAACAGCAATAATAAATTAGCAGTAGTAGCAGCAATAGTAGGATCAGTAGGGGTAGCTAATGTTATCACTGCAATTAGTGATATACCGTTAACATTTACATCTGACAACAAATTAATGCTGTCTGTTCTGATGACCTCTGCAGCTGACCATAGAATCGAATCTTCCTGTAGTTCACCATCCTAATTGTATGGATTTGTCCCTCTTCCTCTCGGGGTCACTCGGTGCTTTCTTCAACGATGATAATGATGACCTGGCCGCCCCATTCGCTCCCCACGGAACGCTGGACTCAGTGGCTTCTGCACATCTTGCATAATAAAACCCGAATTGACCTGAATCGTAACTGCTAAGCTGGACACGTCGGCTACCAATCAAGACGTGTCTCACTTATCGGATGAAATCTTCGTTCTATCATGAATGCGGGAATTGTGATGGAAGTTCAGCGTATGATCCGCTCAGATGGACTGAGAATTAATGAAGCAAACACGCAACTAATGCACCATGCACCACATGCAGGGCGTTCACCCGGCATCACGTTTGTTCAAAGCGTGCGAAGACAATTTCGATGACATTCCAAGACAGGGAAGCGAATTACACGCCTGGTTATCAGTGTTCCACCATTATTCACCTACAGAGCCATGTTGCAACGAAATCAAGGTCATTGGTCGTTTAATTCGTTCGACGCTGTTGCAAACCTCGTCCTCTCCTTCCCTTCCACAAAAGCGTTACCAACATTCTGTCAACTATCAAGCTATTTTTTCACTGCACATGCTCCAGTGCAGACGTCATATACATGTACAATAACACATGTACATTTATGACGTCGACTCTTGAGGGAGAAGGCGTCAGTGGCCGGTGCGCCAGTGAGCTTTATATTCCTAACGCTCCTTTAGGTTCCTTACTCGTTCCTTTATGTTCCTTACACGCCCCATCGATGATCGCTGGGTTGTGAAAAATATGGGGAACTATTTCTAACGCTGTCGTTTATGGCAACCCGAGCACATCGTGTTTTATCGTGCGTTCAATCGTCCAATAAAAATCCGAACGCAGACTTCGCCAAAGCACAAAAAAGTCGTATGTTTGTCTGGCTATGTTCACTGTGTTCAATGTCATTAACATGACTTCTATTGAGCCATTTTCATGGTAAACGATACAATCACTGCGCTGTAGACATTTACACCCAACCACACATGATATATTGAGCCGCATTGAAAGGCAGAATTAGAGACTTCTCTATAGTGTACAGTCATTCGATTCATCAAAATTATCATTATTGCGTACTTGATCTGTGACCTTCATTTTAAGAGATCAAATATGTTTAGAGGAATCCTTGTGTCGACCCTCCGTATTTTGTTATGTCATCAAACATCAGAATTACTAATCGAATCACTGTAAATCAAGAAGCTGAAGAAATTTTCAGCGATGCTCGGGACCAACAGCAATGACCTTCAATTCTCTGATCCGTTGTCAACGGGTCACAAGTTGAACGATTGAAAAGAGTGCCTTCAACACGTTACACCATGAAACAATGAAATTAGTATACACTAACGTTTATGACGTTTACATTACGTTACACTACGTTTACGTTTACAAAATTTATGTTACGCTACATTCCGTTTACGAAGGCAACAGAGCATCGACAGAGAAACCTTGTGTTGTTCCGAGAGTGTATTTCAATTATCCTGGTAATAATTGTCACTTTCTATCAGCAATGTTTTAGCATTTTTAACATATTTTACTTCTACGGTTTGTAGAAATTGTTGCTAAAGAAGTAGTGGCTGTTGTTTGCTTTGTTGTTTCGAGGTAGGTCTAATGGTTGATGAGGTGTATGGTCTGTTGCTTCTCTTACAAAGACGCTGAGATGTAGATTTCCGATTACAATTACAAGAACAATTAACAATAGAGTCCAACTGAGCGATGCGCTGATGTGGTCATCGTCTATAGATGAGTAGGAACACCAGCTGCATTGAGACAGAAACACACACAGAGAGACAGACAGACAGAGATAGAGATAGGGGAAAGAGAGGAAAATAGAGAGAGAGACAGACAGAGAGACAGACAGAGAGAGAGAGAGAAAGAGAGAGACAGACAGACAGACAGAGAGAGAGACAGAGAGAGAGAGAGAGACAGAGACAGAGACAGAGACAGACAGAGACAGAGACAGAGGCAGAGACAGAGACAGAGACAGAGAGAGAGACAGAGATCCTTTACCTCCTCTGACGGGTACGTATAGGTTGAGGTTGAGACACTCTTCACTCTGCTTCTCGAGGAACGGAAGGATGCGCTTGAAGTGCTCCACTCTTCCGACCGACATCCGACTGAAGGCCTGCTCCATGTGCCACAGCTTCTGCGGACAGACCGGACGGAACCGGACGGCCACCCTGGTCGACTCCCACTTTTCCATGGAGCTGGTGGGGGGCATGAACCGCAGCTCACCACCGATCAGCGACGCATACTGCAGACCCATGTAGACCTCGACCGACGGCAGATTCCGGTTTGGAAGCGTGACGAGGATCCCTCGGATCTTTCCATATTGCGTCTCGACGATGTTCGGACTCATCTGCGTCGCAAAGACTTTGGATTCGACCGCCGCCGGACTCAGCATCGGAAGAAGGATCAGCATCAGGACCAACCAGTTCCAGCAGGCAGGATGATGAGGATGAAGAGGAGGAGGAGTTCTTTCCAGGTGGATGTCAGGTGGAGAAGAAGACGTCATGGTAGAGGAAGGTCACCAGCATCGATGATAATCGACTGAACTCTCCGGTTTAATCGAACGACGGTTGCTGCAGATGTGTTGAACAAAAATTGTTGTTCCATGGTTTCTCATCTTTCATCATAATTATTATCCGCGAACTCCATCTTCTATGCTGAAAGACAACATTTCGATAGATTTCTCACTTAACTGACTTCTTTAGCGCATATTTCGTTTCAGATGCATAATTATTCGCAATTAATGGCAATTGTCCTGCTGATCGTAAATCAACTCTATTCACTCTGTCGTCGTCCAGAGAAACCGGAAGTCACGTCGTAGACCGGAAGCGAGAGGAGTGGGAACCGGAAATGAGCAGTACAACGGTCCAATGGAGTTGTCGCTGACTAAAGCGTTGGTGGCCAATGGGAGAATCTCCTCATCTCCCGCCGACACCTGTTCCAATCGATCTACGACTCACACGCGCACACACACACACACACACGCGCACACACACACACACACACGCACACGGACACACACACACACACACACATTCAGACTCAGACTGAGACTCGCTCTGTTTGGTCGACTGCCACAACCTCTGCCCCACTCGTCTTAGTTTAGATCCATCTAATGCTTTTCGTTGTGACTTCAATGAACACTCGCACGATCGCCAGCGTTGCTGCTGCTGATGCTGCTGATGCCACTGAGAGTGCTGACGATGAGGCAAATGCTGCTGCTGCTGCTGCTGGTGATGATGATGCTGCTGCTGGTGGTGGTGGTGTCCTCTGGCGGAGGATGCTGCGATTACTACTGCCAGCATCTGTCGGTGAATGTGGCGCCCGTGCGATGAACGACGACGGTGCCAGCAACGGAGGCGGTTGCAGAGGCAGAGGCTCTTCTCAGCCATCGATTGTCCATTGGAGACGGCTGCTGATGCTGCAGCTGCTGATGCTGATGCTGCTGGTCGTGAGTTTGGTCAGCGATGACGATGATGTCGATGTCGGCCGACGTGACGAAGAGCAACTGATGACGACGACGACGACGACGACGACGAAGAAGACGAAGAAGACGAAGAAGTCGGATACGAATGTCGTCCTCTCTTATTTCTTCATAAACTAAAGTCGTCTTTGTGTCTCTGAGGGTTTTCCACTGTCTCTTCATTTCAATGTCTCTCTCTCTCTATCTCTTTCTATCTCTCTGTCAGTCTCTTTGTCTCTATCTCTCTGTCTATCGTCACGCTCAGTTTTATCTGCTCTTGTCTTCTGTATGCCGCTACTTACTTCTGTATACCTCTCTGCCTGTGTCTGTATCTCTCTCTTTCTCTCTCTTACTCCTTCTCACTCTCTCTGTCTCTGTCTCTATCTCTGTATCTCTCTATCTCTGTCTCTCTCTTTCTCTTTCTCTCTCCCTGTCTGTCTCTCTTTCTTTCTTTATCTCTCTTTGTCTCTGTCTCTATCTCTTTCTCTCTCGTTCTTTTCCTTTCTCTCTCTCCCTGTTGGTCTGTATGTCTTTCGCTTTCTATATTTCTCTCTCTGGACATGTAATGGTCAGCGCCGAGCAACAATCTGCAATATTGTCAAGAGACTTGTGCGAAGATATCAACACGTAATGACTCTGAGGATCGGTCTCTCTCTTTCTCTCTCTCTCTCTTTCTCTCTCTCTCTCTCTCTGTTCTTCTCACTCCTCTACAGTCTCTTTCTTTGTATGTTACTCTCCCTCTTGTCTTTTCTATCTCTAACCCGACCCTTTTCTATATCTCCCTGCAGTCTCTGCAATATATACGTCATTGTCATCATGAGACCTCCCAGCATCCATCCTTCCTTATATACACAGTGTGCGTTATTATAGGCCTATATATCTCTTTATGACATACCAAATGACTGAGATTCAGTAATTTCTGATGGCGACGTGCACGAAGAGGCAGCACAGGATTTTATTAATTAGAAAGTGATCTGCATATTTGAGTCGTTCGTGCGCATGTCTGCATAATAATTCTGCATATTCACTTCTCGATTCTTTATCTCTGATAATATTTTCTGTTCGTAGAGACTGCGTCAGTTTCGTCCTAATCTGAGTTTGATAGAGAAGAGCAGCAGCATCAGCAGCATCAGCAGCATCAGCAGCAGCAGCAACAGCGATGGCGCCAGTGCATCAGATCGATTGCATCGTTGGCCACCATCGATCCTCGTCGTCGTCGTCGTCGTCGTCGTCGTCTGAGGCTGATCTCTATCGCTGCATCCGATTCCTCCATCATACTTCTTTGATGCATGGCAACTGATTAGTACCCATACTACCCATGATGCATTGCACCGACTGGCTTCACATCGTATACACTGCAATTAAGTGAAGCTGCAGCAAAGTCGCTTTCCGTCTATCTCTCTAGTTATATGGATGGCGACGGTTGAACTGAATCAATTGGACGACTGTGCATGCAGATGGAGGGAGATGGTCTTCTGAGGATCATCGAACTGACTGCTCGGCTTCGATTCATCTGGATTCGAACCCAAACAGGGCTAGACAGGTCATTAATCTTTATCAGTCACCCATTCACAGATATGACATGCGTCGTTTGCACAGCGGCGGCGACGGCGACGGCGGTGGCGCATCCCTCTGCCTCAGTCTGAAGCGCAATCGTCTTCTGATCCTCCGCTAAAATCTATGTCTGTCTAAATCTCTGTCGATGTCTTTCTTTATCGCATCTTATGTGCTCCGTTCTCTGCCTACAAGTGTGTCTTTTATTCAGCTGGTTTCTTTGGAGAGATGTCTCTGTGGCATACGTATCTCTACAATAGGTCTATGTATCTCTTTACCCATATATTTCTCAGGGCCTGCGTCTATATAGATCTATGTTTATCTGGACTTGATATCATAAAATTTATGTATGTTTCCTTTGGTCTGTTTTTTCTTTAGGTTCTCGGCCAAGTGGCAGGTCCAAACGTCCAATGTATCCACCTTTCACGCTGTTGTGCCATATCCTTAAGTTCTCTGTATCCCTCCTCCATCATCTCGTCCAGGAGTTTTTGTCTAGGTCTTCTTCTGCACCTTTTTCCCTCCAATCTTCCTTCAATTATTTCTTTCTGCAGTGAGTTACCTTGCAGCAAATGTCCTACCCAATTCTTTTGTCTCATCTTTATTGTGTCCAGCAGAGATCTTTTCTCTTCTACCATCGTTAGTACTTCTTCATTTGTAACATGCTTTGTCCAACTAATTTTCTCCATCCATTCACATACCCACATTTCAAAAGCTTCCAGCCGCTTGGTATCTTCTTTTCTCATTGTCCATGTCTCTGCGCCATACAGCGTCACGCTCCATATCAATGTTTTGACCATTCTTTTCTTAAGATTTATATTTATATTTAACCCTCCTCTTAACAATTCGGTCCTTTTTAGGAATGCCTATTTACCCATTGCTATTCTCCTCTTTATCTCTTTATGACATTTGGCATCGCTTGATATTAAGCTTCAGAATTAGCAGAATTCCTTTACCTCCTCTATTTCTTCTCCATCTATTTTTATACATAGGCTACAGTTGTTTCCTTTTCCTTACTGATCTTCATAACTTTTTGTCTTTTTTATGTTTATTTTCATGTTGTATTCTTCTGCATGAGGTCGCATTTAGTCGATCCATCATTCGTTGCAGATCCTTTTCGTTTCCTGCCAGCATCGCTTGAACGTCAGCAAACCTTTAAGCTTTTTACCAGTTTTCCTCCTACTTTTATTCCTTCTTCGAACTGTACCATCAATTGCCTCTTTTATTAGCTCTTCTATGTAGATATTAAACAGTAATGGTGACAACGAAACCCTTGCCTCACTCCTCTACCAATAATTATCCAGGTTCGGAATATTCTCCTTCTATTCTGACTCGGACCTGTTGTCCCATGTACAGATTCGCAATGAGTCTTCTATTCTTCTATCCTTTGTTCTACCATCATTCAATCAACGGACGGCCATCGATAATCAGCTTGTTCGGTGAAGTCAACTGCGAAACTGTCTCTGGTCGGATATTTCTCAAGGTTTATGTCTCTCTGGGCTTCTGTCTCTCACCGGACCTACATGTATGTCACTCTCTCTTGACCGATGTCTCACTGGTCATATCACTCATATGGCTATTTGTATCTTTCTCTCCAGGTCTATGTCACTCTCTCTGAATCGATTCTCACTGGTTATATCACTCATGTGGCTCTCTGTATCTGTGTCTTTGGGCCTATACCTTTTTGGGTCTGTGCCTTTTTGGGTCTATGCCTTTTTGGGTCTATGCCTTTTTGGGTCTATGCCTCTGCATTTATCTGAATTCTCTGTATTTGTTTTCCAATGTCCCTGTTGCAGCAAGACGATCTCATTCGATTTGTTTTCTCTCCTTATTAACACATTCTCCTCCTCCTCTCCTCCTCCTCCTCCTCCTCCTCCTCCTCCTTCTTCTTCTTCTTCTTCTTCGATTCTCCTTTGACAGATATTTCTGCTCTGCTTGGTATACGCGTGTGCGGTCTAGTACTCAGATATTTTCTTCTCCCTGAAGCAGTTACAAATTTATTTGTCTTCTGTCGTAAATTATAATCAGTCATTTTTATCTTCTGTCGTCAAGATCGACAGCGTTTGCTTATCACGTCTTCAGTTCAAGCAGAAAGTTTAGGATTTCCTGCCTGAAGCTTTTAAATAATTTTCTTCTGCTTGAATAATTAAATCAGTAAGATGACAACATTGCTATTATTCATGCATTTTTTGCTTATGCGATTGTCATCTTTTTACCTCCTCTGATAAGATATCTTTCGTCTTATTTTCGTCTTCCTGAAGATTTTCGTTTCTATTGGAATTCCTCTTTATATGATATTTGCCCGTCTTCTTCACGCTGCAGTGCCAAGAGCTTTCTCTAGTTGTCTGCATTCAGTGCCAAGAGATATACTTCTTTGACCTGAGATATTTTCGACTGTTTGTAGTGTCAAGAGATATACTTCTTTGACCTGAGATATTTTCGACTGTTTGCAGTGTCAAGAGATATTGCCTTTTCTGTTTGCCTGTAGCAAAGTAGAGGTCCTGTAGGCCACAGCGAAATTTAGAGAGGGAGAAGTTTCGTTTTTTGTCGGTATACGCAGACATGGCATCAAGCGAGCACCAGAGTTCTGAACATAGGTCGAATGAATCGCAGCAGCAGCAGCAGCAGCAGCAGCAGCAGCAGAAGTATTAGATTTGACAGCCATCAGTTGAATAGGTCAAGATGGTCATCTTCAGAATAACGATGGATAGACAGATGAGCGAGCATCAAGCATCAGAGTGAAAGAAGATAATAACGGATGCATGTGCACCGACGTACCTTTCGCTACAACGTCAGTCTTGGGCACATGGTTGTTGTTTTCTTATATTGCAAAAGTCACATCTTTGGAGTAACTATAGAGCACGTACTGTGGTCGTCTGCTCAGTCGCCTTGACGACGGCGTTCAATATCCCCTCGCGATCCGCTCGTATTGCTATTTTTTGCACGAAGCAGAAATAATAATAGATCGGGTGATGAAAATGTCTCAGAAGACTGAAAATTAGCATCCGATACGATTAATAATAATAAAAATAATAATAATAATAATAATATTAGTACTATTATTACTGCTATTATTATTATTATTATTATTATTATTATTATTATTATTATATTATTATTATTATTATTATTATTATTATTATTATTATTATTATTATTATTATTATTATTATTATTATTATTATTATTATTATCACTAGCTGGGCTACCCGGCGTTGCCCGTGAAATTCAGGATTGGACCCGCTCCCGGTCACAACCCCACACACCAGCCCCACCCCACACCACTCCGACCTCCACCGGTACGCCACCCGTGAAATTTGGGTTTTCGGGAAAATTTCCTCCCCCTCACCCGGCCTGGAAATGTAAGGGGCGTCCAGGCACTTCTTTTGGAAAGGTAAGGGGCGTCCAGGCACTTATTTTCCCATACTTTAGATGACTTTGCTATAGAGCCCTATATGCTGCTGAGTGCTGGACATTGACTGGTACGGATAGGAAGAGAATAGAGGCCTTTGAAATGTGGACTTGGAGGCGAATGCTAAAAATAAGCTGGAGACAAAATCACGAATCAGGCGGTTTTGGAAAGAGCAGGGGTGTAGAGAGAACTACTACAACCAATAAGCAGAAGAAAGCATCGGTGGCTGGGTCACATACTAAGAGGAGAGGGTATGGTATGCTGGTGACGCTGCTGGGGGGGGACAAATGGTTGGGAAGGCAACGAGAGGCAGAAGAAGATTAAATATGCTGAGCGATCTCGATAACGGAGAGGCATATGGTCGCATCTAGAAGAAGGTGCAGGACAGAGCAGGATGGTGAAGGTTGGAGGGGATCACGAGGTCGTCCATGTCGCAAACCTGCTCAACGGCAGAAGACTAAAGAAGATGGAGCCCTAAAAAACTATGGGGGTTGTTGAACCCCTCAATCCCTCCGGCGATTCCTACCCTGCATCTTCCCACCGACAGTGTACGGGCAGTGTTCTCATTGCTGAGTCTATAGGGGGCGGGGGCTACAACTCATTCGTGTCCTCGACACCTTAATCTTAGTATGAGATGGAACAAAGGTATATACAAGGCCTATCAAAACTATAGCCTATGTAGGCTACCTGAAAGTATTTCCGATTTCAGGCGGGGGAGTCGCTGACAGTCTCTGTTACAACTATAAAACCAACAATAAAATTGTTCACACGAACAATATTGTGACGCCCGCCCTAGCCGCTAGAGGGGCAGGAGCTCGTGCAATTGTGGCCTCACTTACTTGCTCACTTCCGAGGCTTCCCCCTAGCGCTGCGGCGTACTGCCGGGGCAACAGGAACCTACGCTCGGGAACTTCAGGTGTGGACAACAGGGAGGAACGTCTATGTTCCATACTTTCACGGTTACCAGGGCCTAAAGGACATATCCCAGCGGCTGTTTGTCGACGGGCAACAGCACCCTCATTTCGGTGCTCGTCTGGGTTCGTTCGCCCAGCGGCAGCTTTGGGTGAAAGAAACTCGAACTCCTGAAGGTCCAGTGGAAGGTACCTGGTCTTTTCGGTCGGGCGCTCTACAAACGTCTCAACGCTACTAACTGACCGCCCTCCCTCTGAATCGTACGATTCCTCTGGGGCGTCCCCACTGGAATGGATGACACATGGCATGGGGTTTCCCCCGTTCACATCTAATTCCATTTCACTCATTTAACCACCGTCAATTTCGATTAGATGCACAACACTTTATTTATTCCTTAACTAGCACTTACATAGCATGCAATTCACAATGATCTACACAGATTCAGTTCTTTCTGCACTACCTGTCAGTTCAATACAATGTGACTGCAATGTCTTTCTAAAAGGGCTACAATATTTGCAAAGCGTCGCTACACCATTTGTACTTTTCAACAACTAAAAGTTCTATTTCTGCATTCAAAGTTATTACCTCTATGTTTCCGTTTCTTGTCTAATTACAGAGAATAATGTGACGCCATTAACTAATTAAAAGAAATGCAATTAATCGAAATCAGTATTTCATACTGGTTTACTATATTATAATGGTCTTTCCAATGCGCCGCTATTTCTATTAAACATTTCAATGTATTCAGGTTTCGTAATACAAATTCGATTTACCCTCACTGTCTACATCAAATGCAATATTATCTATGTTAACATTTTATAGCGTCTACAACCTTCAATCGTTTATGGATTCAGCACGTGTCACTCTAATTTATAATACTTTCCTGTATTTCACGTCGGCTCACTCGTTCCTACGATTTCATTTCACCGGAGGCTACAATCGGTCGGTTTCTTCTTAATATTAATAATTTAGATAAGTTTTCGAGAACTTACAACGCTAAAATTTATGTTTTAAATCAAAATTTCTACTCGAACCACAGCCTCGTTCTCTACGCAGACCTCACCCGATCCACGGCTTCTCGTCAACTGAAGCTCTCTGTCCTAACAGCCAATCAGAAACGGCTGCTTACCGCCGTTTTGGGTCACGTGCCGCTCTGGGCCTATCAGCGGCGCCCGCGCTTTCGCCACGTCACCCAAGAGGTCACGTGAGCGTCTGGCGCATTGTCTGCAGCCTCGCTCTGGTGCAGCATAGAGTTAGTTAAAAGCGTTATGTGCAATATAGATAAAAATAAGTAAGATTTGTAGCGTTTCCAAAAACGCTACACTCCCCCCTACTTAGCCCGAATTTTCCATACTACTGGAAAATTCAGCAGAGATCGCGTACTGAATCCGTTTCACATGAGTTACTATACTAAAAGACAATACTGACTAAGAACAGTCTGAGCAGAAAGCATGCAATTCTGCATCAGCAGCTGCGCACAACATATTGCGGATACACGAAGTCTCATTTTAACTCCAAGAACCAACAGGGTTCCTAATTCGCGAAATGAAAAATCAATCAATCAAACTCATAGCAACAACTTACTGTACAAATTCAGGCATACAAAGTATAGCATCTTAGCACAGCTTTACTCATAATGACTAAACTCTAATAACACAGTCGTCTAAATTCTCAACGCGACTGCAGAGCAATGTTTACACTCATGTAACATCCTTACTTTGCAATTTCCCTGAAACCATCTGTTCGGAATCACCAGCAAAAAGAAGGGGGGACGTCTACTTAAATTGAAGGTCCCCAACTCACTCTCGCTCCCGTCTCCACGCAGACCACAAATCAGCAAAGGCATATTAGGTCAAGGTATCAGGCTATTCAGAGAAAGCATACCACGAGACCAGCCCTTACCTCCTAGGGTTACTTATCTACGTCCATTGGTTACCCAATCCTCGTCGGAATACAGGCCATTGGTGTTTAATCACCAGTCTCTGTTTCCACGAATTCCGGGACCACTAACTACCAGACCCAAAGTCTCTGAACTAAAGCAAAGCTGGGGATCCCAATAGAAATATTGTCCATACTCTTACACATTATCAGGTGCTATCGGGTTATCCTCCCACCCAGGTTTCAGGTAATGCACAGCAACCAGTTACAGTAAACAATGCACCACAATCTATTTCATCAACAGCTCGAAGCCACAAACCAAGAGATTGTCCTCTAACCATACAATCATGCTTCGGCTCCACATCCTACAGATAATCCTAACACAATTAACATGTTACTGACTACAAACATTAACGACAAACTTAGACTAGCATAAAACATAAGGCAGTTTGACTTAAAGCAGTTTTCTATCCAGAAGCCAGCTAAACCAAAGATGCATCATCTTCCATTATTATGTATCCAGCCCAAAGTTAACTACCAGCAAGCACAAATCTTCAACATCAGTAGCTGACACATTATTACAGGCACCACACGTTACATCAAGGCTTGAACCAGCTGCATAAGGCCTTACCGCTTAGCGAAGCGTACCTATGACCACTAGGACGGATTGACTCCATGACCTACGCTGTTACCTCTACGTCACCTTTCTACGCAGGAAGTCCACACAGGACAAAGTACACACATTTCCACCAACGGAAAGAATATACCACCACCATTTCCACACAGGAAAAAGTTTACATCCATTTCCACCAACGGAAAGAATATATCACCATCATTTCCACACAGGAAAACTCTCGAGCAACCAATAACGACGATTGGACGGATTACCGCTTATTACATCTCATTCATTCCCACACAGGAAAAGTCCACCTCCATTTCCACCAACGGAAAGAGTACATCACATTCATTCCCACACAGGAAAACTCTCGAGCAACCAATAACGACGATTGGACGGATTACCACTTATTACATCTCATTCATTCCCACACAGGAAAGAGTACACCTCCATTTCCACACAGGAAAGAGTCCACTTAAGCAACCAATAGCGACGATTGGACGGATTACCGCTCATCTAACTAACAGATCACCAGCCTCCTCTTCTATGTAACCCTCAATGCCTGCAACAACTTCAGTCTACCCACAAGTTTACCACTGATTTGCTTACTTAACTTCCTCAGGGCAATACACACCTTAGACTCCTAGTCAATTATTACTACTGTTTCCCAGTCACTGCTTAATCAAAAGCTTAATCCTTACAACGAACTTTTATATAAGAATTTAGACTATTATTCAACAGGACAGATAGCTAAGTATCACCAGCAATCCTGAACGTATGCAGTGCTCTTCAAGAATTCTATCATCCTATGTCAAGCCATTTCCACAGCCGTACTCTCCCAGTAAGATAAAAATCATAGACATTGGCACTAATCATTATTACAGGCAAGACACATTACATGAAGGATGAAGCTACCTACACCAGGCCTTACCGCTTAGGGAAGCGTACCTAATGCATAACTAGGACGGATTTACTCCATGACCTAAACCATGACCTCTACACCTCCATTTCCACACAGGAAAGAGTACACTTGAGCAACCAATAGCGACGATTGGACGGATTACCGCTCTTACCAAATAACAGGTCCTTAGTCTCACCTTCGCATGCAATCCCTACTGCCTGCAACAACATCAGTTTGCCTACTAGTCTACAACTTACTCACTTACCGACTACTCAGGCCAATGCATACATCAGGATAATTCACCAAATTCTAGCAGACTGCTTTTCAATCAATGCACAAATGCAATTTGCTCCTAATCTAGCACATTTTAGATTCAAAATTTAATCAAGGTTATGCACATCAAACTTTAGATACTACATGCAAGTATAACATTTTGCCTTTCTTCTGTGGCAATAAAGACAACAATGCAATAAAACACACAAGTAAACAATTCTAATCTACCCCCAATGATCTAACCTAGACCAAAGTTAAAACTAAACATTTTATTCATCCAAAGGAACTAAAACCTAGGCTTCTCGCCACAGTCTCTACTCGTCGCCATTACGCGACGTTACCATCACATTACACTACATTACTCTCTATACCCCCAAGGCTGCACGAAGATTTCCTTGTGATCTCGCCAGCGATGGTGAGGAATGGTGCCTCTCGACAGAAAGTGACGATTCTGAGGGACTCTGGTGCGTTTCCTCTCCCTGTCTCGATAGGCGGCGAGACCAGAAGAAGGATGCATGTTCGCACCACGAGGTCCGACGGAAGTCGGTAGAGGCCACATTCCACCGCGACTAGGGCTGGCGAAGTGGGAGGGCAGATGCACACCCCGACGAGGCGGGACTCGGGCCACCACCTTAGGCTGGTCGATCTTCCCCCCAGGGCTGGCTGGAACAGGAACTCCCTCTGGGTGTAGTGTTTCGGCTTTGACTGATGCTCGCTGAGTAACACAGGCTTTTCCAGCGACTTTTGGATCCGGACGCCTCACTGAAGGCTTTTCATCGACTTTCGATGACACCAAGGCAGCGGTTGATACGGTGACCCGACGACACTGCGCAGGGCGGTTCTTCTGTTGAACCTGGAATCGACGCCTTCCTATCAGAATCCAGTTTTGTCCCATGTGCCACAGTACGTTTTCGTTTTTCATCCACTCCATTCCCAAGATGAGCTCAGACACTTGTTCGGTGACTAAGCATGGTATGTCAAACGGTTGTCCGTCGATCTGTAATTTGAGTCGGGTTTCACCAAGCACTTGTATGGCGGACCCATTGGCGGCGTGAAGTTGTTGTCGAGAATTCCGGATTTGGTCGTCCCTTACTAGCGAAGCCGGGCAGAGATTCACCTCGCAGCCGGAATCCAGCAGCGCCGCCCGACGTTTCCCGTTTACCATCACTTCCAGGTAGGCGTCAGTGCTCCCCGGGACGTGTCGGACGTTCCCATCTCCGTGTTGTGCAGGTTGGTCTGTTCTTTCTGTTGGGTCCTCGCCACGGTAGCGGGTGGGACAGCGGCGAACGAGGTGACCGGTCTGGTAGCATCCGTAACAACGTCGCTCGTGCAAGGGAAATCGGGGTTGGCGACGGCCTGATCTCTGATGTCGGTATGGGGGCTCCGCTCGACGTTGGGGCCGCCATTGACGAAATTGTCGGTGGTCGGGGCTGCTACGCTCTAGTGACCTTATTTTCATCTCTATCTGTTCAAATTGTCTCAGTACGATTTCTTGAAATTGTCTCTGATTATCAGCAGGGGCAGAGTCCACTTCTGTCACAGTTTTAACACGACTAGGTCGATGTTCGTCGCGGCCAGGGTTACTATCATCTGCTTGGCGGTAACCCTCTAAACGCATGGCAGTCTTGTAAGCCTGGTCCAAGGTAGCAGGTTCTCTCTCGCGAACCTTCATGGCTAAGTCTCTGTCTCGCAAGGCGTCGAGAAAAGCACGAATAGCTATGACTTCACTGTGTACCGAGGTGGGACCGGGGAACGCGAGAATCATGATTCGTCGTATGTCTCGTACTACAGAGCTGAGATCTTCACCCACCTTTTGACGTCGTGTGTTCAATTGGGTCTGGTAGAGGACGGCTTGATCGGAGCTTCCATACCGCAGGCGTAGACGATCAACCAGGTCAGACCAGGATGCTATGGTTTCGGAGTCGAACTCGTAGAGCAGTTGGTCGGCTGGCTCTGTCAAGGCACAGGTCAGCTGAGCGAATTTCTCCCCATCTGTCCAGCCGTTACTGTTCGCGCAGATCTCGAATTTCTTGAGGAAAGCTTCGACGGATGTCTTTCCATTGTACCTGTCCAGTTTCATATACTGTCTCGATTTCGAATCAACAGTTCTGCTCACGTGTGTTTGGGACTGCACAGTGACCGACGAAATTGGAGCCGTACTCGGCTGAAAACGACCTTGGATCGTTGGGTGAGGTTCAGCTGTAGGTGGTTCAGCATACTGTTCGAACTGGAACTGACTGTTTTCGCTCCCGGATGTAGACACAACATGGAACTTCGTTTCCAGGTTGTTCTGAGCTGCTCGTGTAGCTACCCAGAATCGTTCGTCGTAGGCGGAAGCTGGATGCCACAGAGCGGTTGTTGGTCGACAACATGGCAGGTGAGCGGGAGGGCCAGGGTTCGGAGGCAGGTATGCAGAACTTTGTGTAACCTGTGGCTTCAACGACGAGGACAAGGTCGACATGATTGACTGAGTCGACGACACGAAGGGTGCGGACAGTTTGCACACCGAGGCTGTGACCGGGGTGACTGTTCTCACTCCAGGATTCGACTCGAAGACAGCACCGATTGTGTTTCTTCCCACCTTGACAGCAGCAGGCGGAGGGGAATTCAGAGTCGGAGCAGGAGGGACTCGGACGGCGAAAGGGTGCGACGAGAGAGGCGGTGGCGGGAAGGTGGTAGCCCGAGGGTGGACGAGGGTTGGGTGCCCGGGATGTGCATCCGAAGTCGGGAGTCCCCGTTCCCTCGGCAGCGCCGAATCCCCATCCTCCATATCTGAAACTATACACTCAGGGTTAGCAAAGATCCCAGCATAACCCTTATTCAATTCAAACAGATCAGGATGTAACAAAACGTTATGCAAGGGTCGCAAATCAGTTACCTCCGAACCTTCACTTTCATAATTATTTCCTCCAAGTTTTCGCATGTCAAATTCAAAATCAAAACTTGCATCAATTGTATCTGCAACAGGGTAGTCTGAAGGACATTTTGGTCTAGCGCCATAATAAGTCATTTCTTCCTCTTCCCACTTCGTGCTGTCTCTAGGAAATTCTATCTTTCCATTCTTCCTTGGTTCCACCTGTTCCCCTTGTTCCACAATCACCCCACTTCTGGTACCATTTGTGACGCCCGCCCTAGCCGCTAGAGGGGCAGGAGCTCGTGCAATTGTGGCCTCACTTACTTGCTCACTTCCGAGGCTTCCCCCTAGCGCTGCGGCGTACTGCCGGGGCAACAGGAACCTACGCTCGGGAACTTCAGGTGGGGACAACAGGGAGGAACGTCTATGTTCCATACTTTCACGGTTACCAGGGCCTAAAGGACATATCCCAGCGGCTGTTTGTCGACGGGCAACAGCACCCTCATTTCGGTGCTCGTCTGGGTTCGTTCGCCCAGCGGCAGCTTTGGGTGAAAGAAACTCGAACTCCTGAAGGTCCAGTGGAAGGTACCTGGTCTTTTCGGTCGGGCGCTCTACAAACGTCTCAACGCTACTAACTGACCGCCCTCCCTCTGAATCGTACGATTCCTCTGGGGCGTCCCCACTGGAATGGATGACACATGGCATGGGGTTTCCCCCGTTCACATCTAATTCCATTTCACTCATTTAACCACCGTCAATTTCGATTAGATGCACAACACTTTATTTATTCCTTAACTAGCACTTACATAGCATGCAATTCACAATGATCTACACAGATTCAGTTCTTTCTGCACTACCTGTCAGTTCAATACAATGTGACTGCAATGTCTTTCTAAAAGGGCTACAATATTTGCAAAGCGTCGCTACACCATTTGTACTTTTCAACAACTAAAAGTTCTATTTCTGCATTCAAAGTTATTACCTCTATGTTTCCGTTTCTTGTCTAATTACAGAGAATAATGTGACGCCATTAACTAATTAAAAGAAATGCAATTAATCGAAATCAGTATTTCATACTGGTTTACTATATTATAATGGTCTTTCCAATGCGCCGCTATTTCTATTAAACATTTCAATGTATTCAGGTTTCGTAATACAAATTCGATTTACCCTCACTGTCTACATCAAATGCAATATTATCTATGTTAACATTTTATAGCGTCTACAACCTTCAATCGTTTATGGATTCAGCACGTGTCACTCTAATTTATAATACTTTCCTGTATTTCACGTCGGCTCACTCGCTCCTACGATTTCATTTCACCGGAGGCTACAATCGGTCGGTTTCTTCTTAATATTAATAATTTAGATAAGTTTTCGAGAACTTACAACGCTAAAATTTATGTTTTAAATCAAAATTTCTACTCGAACCACAGCCTCGTTCTCTACGCAGACCTCACCCGATCCACGGCTTCTCGTCAACTGAAGCTCTCTGTCCTAACAGCCAATCAGAAACGGCTGCTTACCGCCGTTTTGGGTCACGTGCCGCTCTGGGCCTATCAGCGGCGCCCGCGCTTTCGCCACGTCACCCAAGAGGTCACGTGAGCGTCTGGCGCATTGTCTGCAGCCTCGCTCTGGTGCAGCATAGAGTTAGTTAAAAGCGTTATGTGCAATATAGATAAAAATAAGTAAGATTTGTAGCGTTTCCAAAAACGCTACAATATGAATTATCTAATTATCTAGTCTCGAAATCTCTGTGGATTAGATGAGCGAAGAATCAGGGATTGGACCGCCTCTGTTCCATAGGCCATCTGGCTTTGTGACTTTTGTCTGAAGCGTAACAGAACAATCGAGCAAAATTTCTACCCAGGCGATTATATTAATCCCTGGACCCTGGATTGACACGCGGCTACGTAGGCTACAGCACGTTAACCACTGTGCGATCATGGACAGCACTAAGTCAACTTGGACGTTGGATATGCTGCCCTCTGGCGAATAAAATTGTTCACACGACTGGTGGCGGCATATAAATGATCTTGACATGAAATCTCCTCTGATTAGATGATTTGATGAGGAAAGATGAGGAAAGATGAAGAAATTACTTCGTGGTAGTAAAAAGTCAACTTGGATGACATCGTCTGTTAACGGCGCCAAGTTGCGTCACAAATGACAGCAAAATATGGTAGCTAGCGCTGTTCCATGCACATAATTAAAACCTAAACTAGTATCAGTTGGACTTATTTAGAGTTAATACTAGAGTGAAACACCTTTAATTTGATACGTTAAGTATAACTAAATGTTAAAAACTGGCGAAGTTATACGCGTCCAAAGTCGGGACATTTATGCTGGGCCACCCTGTATATATACTAGTTCGTGGATGGTAGGCCTAGGCCTACATGTATATGCGCTATTTCCATTCATGCAGCTACAATTAGGCCTATTATTTTCAGCAATTCTCAGTGCTACTCTGAAATAATGGACATCACTATGAGCAACTTAGTTTCCCAATCATAATACAGAACTTAGTTGCAATAGCCTGCAACTCGTTCGTATTCCTTAGGCCTACTTCTTAACCTTAGTATAGGAGTTGGGACAATAGTCTAGGGTTAGGGTTACGTACGTAGGCTACGTAAGGTCTAACCAAAACTATGTGCCTGAATTTCCCTGAAAGTATTTCCGATTTCAGGAATGGGATCAGTGGCAGTCTTTCTTATAGATTTAGGCCGCTTTAGACTTCATGTTTCATCGATATTTTGCCAGACTAATTTTATTTATTTCTTAGTAGCAAACAAACTCCACTTTTATCACAGCACTTTTAACATGCTTAGGCCATGCTGCCGTCGGCAGACGGCAGCAATAGAATATAAGAAGCTCATTTAGTTTGATGTTATTAGATGATTAGTTAGTTAATCAACTTGTTAGGCGTGTCTGAAATAGAAAGTAAACTATTGGATCTGAGATCTCATGTGTAGGCTACAAAGAACTCGGATTCAATTTTCAAATGCGGGTATCGTTTTGAATCTTGCATTTTTATTTAGTGTCTTGTGGTTTCGTTGTTGCATCTTCAGTATCTATATTGTGAAATAAAATTTGACTCCATTTGCAACGACTATACAGTACTACACTTTTCCTGCCATCAGACATCACTTGAAACCGCGCAAGTTAGACTTTATGATTAAAATAATAATTATAAGCTATCTATAGATTTCTCAGTTTTATTGACCAAAACGTCGACCTTCCACACCGAAACGTCACCTAGCGAACTCGAAGAAAAACGGTGCGCTGTTTAGCAAAGGCGATGATTATTTTGTTGACAATATATATATATATAAATATATATATATATACATATACATATGCATATGTCCATCAGACTACAAGAACATCTATAGCCTACCACGTTCTTTTGTCAAAATGACTGAATGTTTCTGTTGCGTGTCAAATTGTCGATCAACTACTTGCTCAAATGCGACTTAATGAAGGATGATTTTTCTCTCCAATTCCTCCAAAAGAAGATCTTAAAATGATAAGGCTGCTCTGTGCTGGCAGTTGGTAGAGATCCTCAATGGCATCAACAAGGCCTAGGATCTCACAATGTGCCTGCAGCATGCCATCTAGTGCGAAGCCTTTAAACAAAGCAACTCCCTAAAGAGTGAGTGATTCACAGTTAACACACTGGAATTCTGAAAATCAATTGCCTTTGCAATGATTCAGCGAAGGAGAGTAGCATTTGCATTTATTTATATTCAGACTCAGTCTAAGGGAATCGTTTTAAGGAAGCCAATGATGCAATGACCTTGGCAACAATCTCTGGAGTTCTAGACAGCCAATGCGAAGGTCAGGCTGCAAGGACAGTATAGGGCCTACCACTGGCTGAAAATGGAGACAAAACAGAAGTGGATCTAGTGGGTCTTCCTGCTGAGGACCCATTTGGGATGAGATGGAAGAAGAGTCAAATTTCAATACAGAAGCAGATGAGTAAGACTGATGAATGGAACTATTATAATATAGTTACGATATTCTACACCAAGCGGTATTGACCTCTCTTTGTTTTTAATGGCATACGTTAATTCTGTCAATTCTCTGCATCAGGCTGGAATTCCTCTAATGGAGTCGAATATGCGGTATGTACGTTGTCCACTGTGGTTCAATTATATTATACTTCGGCCAAGCTTGTGGTAGCCTAGTAGCTGGAGCAATTGCACAACTCGCTATTTAAAACCTTATTAGTGTCTACACACTGTAGTACTTAAAACCAGGATATTGCGGACTTGAGAAGATGTTGCTCTGCATGGTGCAAGTTATAAGCTGGTCTTCTTGACGTGGCCTTTGTCAGACGCTGAGATAATTTGCTCAATGTTTACATTGCATCACATGCGGTTCTTCATTTCTGAGAGTCACAGAGTGTCTCTCTACTTTTCAATCTGTAAACGAGGCGCTACATAAGCAGAGTCGATTCAACACTTTGGAACACCATGCTAATTACTGTTCACGTCAATCGCGTGGGACCTAGTCTAATACTCTCACTGAGCACGGAATAACGGAGGACGCCTTGGAGACGTTGCAATCAACTTTCATTCACTCATTCATTCATTCATTCATTCATTTCAAGAATTTAGTAGTAGCCTATAGTAGGGTCACAATGGGCCATGCTGTTGAAATGAGTCGTCAATGCATACAACACAACTTGAGTTGTTTCAAGTGTCTGTCACAGCACATTGATGTCATGCAGTCGGCGTGAAATTCTAACCAAAATTTCAAACTGTTCTCTTCACTGCTGACAGCTAAGAAACACATATTAGCGATTTTAGCAGATGCGATTGTGTGGTCTAAGAATGTTCATCAAGTAAAATCAGCTTATTCAGCAAATTGGTCCCAATACAGGCAGAAAAGCTGACGCATTTTGTCGTCTCAGAAGCAGATATTGTAATAGATCTAAATGTTGACAAGGAGTGAAAAGCAATCGGTTTTTTTCAGTTGACGCTCACCATTCGGTAGCAGAGAATAAAACAGGTTAGTATTGAACCAACGATTCTTTCCTTAGCTAAAGGAGGAGAGGAAGATAAAGAGGAGGAGGAGGAGGAGGAGGAGGAGGAGGAGGAGGAGGAGGAGGAGGAAGAATACGTCTCGCCTGCCATGGTCAGCTCTGACTGAGAATATAATATTATGTCGCATTGTCGCAAGCCATAATGTCCTCTCGCCTTCATTATGCTAATCCGCTAATCTATGCTAATCTTCTAGACCTTGAACTCAATTGGCTGCAACGCATCGAAAGCTGGTTAGCTCACAAAGTGCAGTCACTGCAGTGTGTAGGCCTACCACAACGAACTATGGTTACTCGATCAGTCCGCCATCAGCTGTATTGACAACCTGCTGAATTCCGAAAAACAAATTCGTTTACCAGTACGGTCATGACTACTACTACTACTACTGCTACTACTATACTACTACTACTACTACTACTACTACTACTACTACTACTACTACTACTACTACTACTACTACTACTACTACTACTACTACTACTACTACTACTACTACTACTACTACTACTACTACTGCCACTGCTACTACTACTGCCACTACTACTACTACTACTACTACTACTACTACTACTACTACTACTACTACTACTACTACCACTACTACTACTACTACTACTACTACTATATATACTACTGCTACTACTACTACTACTGTGACGCGCGGGGGGCCGCCTGTCCTAACGTTTCCACCCCCAAATTAATGGGCTCTACTGTTGCGCGCCCCCTTAAGCGCGGTTGAGGAAATCCGGGTCCTAGGTCAAGGGTTTTGGTGTCAATGGTAGCAGGTTCGAATCCTAACCTAGGGTGTGAGCTTCTCTGGTTACCTTCTTCCTCAGGATGAGCCGATATTGGACATATGTCAGCGGTGGCTGTTAAGTTCACGACAGCCCCACTAAATGGGTACTTATCTGGGTTCGAATCCTCAACATTTCCCCAAGCTCCACCACCCACTTTACCATCAGCTACCGTCCTCACCATTATTTCACATTCTTTCTGGCGGGAATTTAATTGGGCTTGCTGCATGGAAACTAGATTTAGCTCTTCGGCTAGACTGGTTAAAATGCTACTCTGGCGCTCCATAAACTGCTCTATTGTTGTCATTTGCTTCTGTAATACGGCCGGGTCTAAGTCATCAGTATTGTCTGTAGTCCCTAACTCAAGTGTTCCTCCCGGACACATCTCATCTTCCTCTTGTCCTGTTCCTGTCCGTATCCCCGTCGGAGTCCATTATAATTTGATAGCAAAAATCACTTCACAGTTCTCTATTTAAGTTTCATTTATTGTAGAATTAATCAAGCGACTGTCTGTCGTTCATCAGCAATTATTTACACAGCCGATGAAATAGAATCAATATTAAAGATTCACTATTAAGGCCCTCCTAAAACGCCTATGTCCCTTGACTAGCTTAAGTTTTATCAGATCAGTTCACAGACTGACTATTTCACACCTATCCGATCAGTTCACAGACTGAATATACCACAACTAATATTTGCACCAAAATAGCGATACAAGTTTTATCTAATTACACTTAGTTCAGGTTCGAGCTCTATAGATTAGGTTGCCTATACTTCCCTGTTCCCATTGATATTTTAGGACAGCCGATCCACCGTTTTCCGTCCTGTAGAAAGTTATTGAGTCGTCGGCCGATGCCAGAATTTCTCCGTAGGAAGCGTATTATTAATTTAATTGTTGCCGGAAATCTTCGTAATTTCACATCGATTCACAAGACATCGGAAGAACCTCGTCTTCTACCTGAGAAACTTGCCAGAATCGAAAATACCATCAATTTTACCACGATTCACGATTTCCACCAGCATAGGTCTTAGTCGATTCAATACTGCAGCCCGACTGAAGGTTTGCGCGTTAATTTGCCGCAAGAGAGCGCTTCTTGGCGCCTAAAACATCGCGTGATGTCTAACCAATCAAAAATCGCACGTGGCGGAAAGTTCCATTGAAAAATGCATGGGAAGCTAAATATAGCGATGACCGCATCGATCAGTGCTAAGCATAGCACCCATGAATTCATAATAGAAATAGCGGCCTTACTTAAGTAAATAAGTAAGGTAGCTTGTAGCAACCTGGTTCGCTACACCCCCCACAACTTACTCTTAAATTTACCAGTACCCTGGTAAATTTAATAATACTTCGGAGCTCGAACCGGATACATAGTACTTGTATATCATCTAGCATGCTACAGCTCACAATGTCTCAGAAGTTGCATCAATTGGCATACAAATTTGTACAATGACTGATTATTAGTCAGTCATAAGGGTTCACATATGCCCAACAACAGCTCTTAACTAATCGAGGTCTTCACACTGACCAACAAAGTCTTACTAATCTCCTCATTCACATAAACTGTCACAGTTTTTTATCATTAATACCTGCCATCAGATTACATACATCATATAGCAATGATATCTCGGAAAGGTAAAACATAGCAATGCAGGACATAGCATTTCCAAGACAACTCAGTAACACAATTGTATAGTCCACATAAAATAACCAATTGAAATCATATCTTCATTTCACGACTAGTGTTATATGCAAGATCCCTCGATACTAAATTATAGGAGCCTGGTACATTTAAGCGGTAACATCACTGCTTACAACCAACTCAGTAGTGTCAAACGAGGAATGGCCAGAACCATGCGGCCTTCTTAATAGTAAAGAGTGTTATAACTATCACCTCCTCATGACTTCCTACCCAAGGGGATATCAAATCCAAGATGTCAATCTTATCTTCCATGCCAACTGATTGTTTCGGTCTGTAAGAAGAAGCTTAACCGTTTACCGTAACCCCATTAACTACACATAATTACAATCACTTAGCTTAACTACTTTTAGCAATTATCCACAATGAAACTTAACTACACACTACTTCCAGCAATTGCACGGAACCCTAGCGAGAGAAAGTCCTCTTAACACATGTAGTCATGTTCCGGCGCCAAATCTTATATTAATCCGTTATTACATTTTTATACAGCAGTAGCATTATTAGAATTTCACATATAATAATCACAATCAACAAGAATCGCTATAGAAGAATCAATACCTTACACAATTTTATGGTTACGATACTATCCTAAATCTCAGGTACACAAGAGTCTGAGGCCATAATCCATTTAAACTTGTCATCAAAAGCCACAAAATGGGAAATGCATCTTCAAGCACACTCAGTCACTCTCATGCATACTACCTTACACTATCTCTCAGACAATGTTTGATTTCCACAAACCATCTTTTCTACTGTAATCCGAAACTAAGGTTCACCCATTCTCCAAGCCAAACATATACAGCAACTTAAAACTTAAGCTGTGTTTTACAGGCACGCATTCCTTTTACAACAAGCCACTGTTATAGAGATGAAGCAACGTCAGATCATAAACCTAGGCTACTAATAATGCATACCAACATGCACACGTTTCAACATTACATCAAGGCTTAGCTACCTGGATCGAAGAAGGAATTACTGCTCAGTGAAGCATACCCAAGGCATAAAGGACTTATTCCCATATCCTATAGTAGTCTATTACATTACAACCTCTGCAGGAAGTAGTCTAAGACTGTACGAATTCATCCACAGGCCCAGCTTCACCATTGCATGCAATCTCCACTGCCTGCTACAGTGATTCTGCCTCTAAGTCTATAATCCAACTCACTCACTAACTCTCAGGGCGATGCTTACAATTGGGTGCTCTACCGACTCTTACCATCATCAGTTACTCATTCATCCAATCACACAAGGTTATCCTTCAACCACCATGCAGCCTTCTAACTTGCAATCATTATTATGCAATTGACATACAAACACAACATCAGCCCTTCTTCGTGGCAACAAGAAGCAATTCAAATATTTAAACTGAGTTTAAAACTACCCTTTTTATTTCAAACTAAAGGACTACTCTTTAAGCATTACGCTGGAGCTAATACTTACTAAATGTCCTTGTAGCATCACATCACTCTACATTACTTTCTTGTAACTGTTACTAAACACTTACTGTAAACATTTTCACATAGTTATAGTCAACTAGCTTACATCAGAAAGCACAGCATTTATGCACAAGAAAATAAAACAATGTATTCCCACATCACATAGTTACATATCATCAAAAAGCAATTAAAACAGAGAAGATTCTATTCTCCCATCGCTTACTCTCGTCGCCATTACACGACCTGGAGGGATTCTACACGAGACAAGTACAACTATCTTTACTTGGTTATCTCTTATTTATCCCATTTCTTTATTATTCATCTCATCTACTTAGTTATTTTTATCATCAGAGGACACACATGTAATCTGTACACTTAAGTTACACTTCACACTAATAAAACTATGCATTCTCACTTAACCTATATCATCATATTACACTTCATTACTGTAATCAACTTTCACATTTTTACACAGTAAGAAAGCACAATATCTCAAAGCACATTAAAAGAAAAATGTAAACCTACATCTCAAGGCCACATATAATATCATCAAAACACAACTAAAGCAGAGAAGACTCTATTCTCTATTCACCTACTTATCGCCATTACGCGACAGGACCACCCTATCATATCACATTACATCACATTACGCTTGCCACAGTCTCGCCAGCATTGCGAGTCTGTTTCCTCCGGTGAGTTTGATCCTCTGGTCGACATCAGACTTCTGACAGCGAGTAACATTTTGGAGTGACCCCGACTCTTTCACTCGAACTGATTCGACAGATGGCGTCACTGGAGGAAGGCAAGTTCCACCCCGGAAGGAACTATTGGGATCGACCCGAGGATGCACATCCGATGGACGTGGGATTCGGGCTGCCACCTCAGCAGGACAGAGATTTTCGAAGCGATTGGACTGGACAGCAGTCTTCGTTTGACACGAAGCTTCCGGTTCGAAGGTTTCGGTTTGCACGGCACAGATTTCTTTCGTGATTTTCGTCTCTGGCAGCACTGTTCGATTTTCGACATTCGTTTCACAGCTCGTTTCAATGTTCGGAGAATTTCGCAGGTCACAGACAGTTTGTTTCGCTCGCTGACGCTGTTTCAAACTGTTTTTGCACAGGACATTCAGCCGCAGATTCCGGACAAGGATCCATCCTTTTCCTACATGCCACATGACATTTTCTTTCACCATCCAAGAGAGTCCGAGAATCAGTTCAGTAACCTGCTCAGTTACCAAGCAAGGAATTTCGAAAGCCTGATCTCCGATTTTCAGTTTCAGTACAGTCTCCCCCAGTACCCGAATTGCAGACCCATTAGCAGCTTGCAACAGTTGACTGGAGCCTTTGATTTCCGCCGGATCCACTAGCGACGCAGGGCATAATGTCATTTCACTGCCAGAGTCTAACAAAGCTAGCAATTTCTTCCCTCTAATTGTCACGGACAGATAAGCGTCACTGTTTCCTTTTACATGTCTAGCATTACTCACCCCAGGTCCTTCAGGTTCATCTTGCTCTCCAGTTGACGAAGAGGTTATTCTGCGAGGACAAACCCGGGCCAAATGTCCAACCTGGTTGCACTCGAAGCAGCGTCGGTTGTCAGGAGTTGTTCTTCGGTAGTTTTCATTCGGTTTCTGACTCCATCGTTGATTCCTATAGTTTGTGCCTCTCCATGCTGAAGAGGTGCGTTGCGGTTGCCATGGCGGATAGTGTCTTTCGGTCGATGGAGTATTTAGCAAGCAGTCCATTCTGTCACTCAATTGCTTTAATTGACGGGCGATGTCTTCGCGAAATTCTTTCGTATCACAATCTTCCGTTTCATTACTTTCCTTCACAATTTTGACTCGGCCTGGACGTCGTTCTTGGCGGTCCATGCCATCTTCATCAGCTCTGCGGTAGCCTTCCAGTCTCATGGCCGTTTTGTATGCATTGTCTAGGGTGACCGGTTCCCTCTCTCTCACTTTTAAGGCTAGCTCTTTATCTCGTAAGGCATCAAGGAAAGCTTTGATCGCTATAGTTTCACTGTGTGTTGACCTCGGTCCTGGAAATGCCAGAATCATTAATCGTCTTATGTCTTGGACTAAAGAACCCAGATCTTCTCCTACCTTCTGTCTGCGAGCACTTAGTTGAGTCTGGTACAAAACCGTTTGGTCAGTGCTCCCATGTCTTAGCCTCAACCTGTCCTTCAAGTCGGCGCATGTAGTGATTGTGTCAGAGTCAAATTCATAGAGAAGTTGATCTACAGGTTCGACCAGTGCGCAGGTCAGTTGTGCTAGTTTTTCGTCTTCTGTCCATCGGTTGTTCTTGGAACACACCTCGAATTTTTTTAGGAACACCTCTACCGACGTTTTTCCATTATAATGACCTAGCTTCATGTGCGATCTCACCTTCTCTCTTGTTGAATCGGCAGCTGAAGTCTGAACTTTCTCGGCAGCTTTTTCTTGTTCTGTGTTGGTTGATGGCGTTACCGTGCCACCAGTTGATGCTCGACTTTCAGCAGCAACTTGCACTGCTGGGAAAGAAAGACTGACTATCTTTCCTTCAGCTGTTTTCAGACAGTTATCTTGACAGTTCACACTGGCTGAACTGAGCTTTTCTGACGATGGATGCAGTTGCATGACCTTGACAGAGTTTTCCAGAACTGTGTTCGTCATGGGCCACGGTTGCATCTGGATCGGAAGAGAAACTGCTTCCGCGTAGACGGGGAAGACTGGAACAGGTGGAACCATCTTCTGACTGTATGGCGCATACATGGGCTGACCTGTTGCCCAATGTATGTATTCATTGCTGTGCGTGACTCGAGTTTCCGACGACAGGGACACCATGGACATGATCGGTCGACTCGAAGCAGATGTGTACGCGAACATCTGAGGAACTGATGCGAAGACTGGAAGGGTTCTTCCGGGTTCTGTTTTAGACTCGCAGAACAGGACATCAGAAGCAGCCGAGGTGACTGAAGCGGTCACTTGTGACAGCGTTTTACTCGGTGACCGGGATTTTTCTGTTTCAGGAACCGACGAGGGGGGGAAGGTGGCAGCCCATGGGGTAGCAGTCGCTGATGACCGGTGAGGATGTGCATCCCATGTTCCCACGTGGTCGTCGCTCAGCAACGAAGAATCCCCCATTTTTCCATCTGAAACTAAAAATCTAGGATTAGTACAAGTTTTACTATCTTTTTGCCGAACGCCTAACGCTTTTGTTTCCAGTTCGAATTTATGTAGCGCTCGCAAGTCGGTAACTTCTGAATCATCGTCTTCAGATTTATTTTCGATTCCATTTCTAACTAATTTATCTTGTTTTCGACGCATGTAATTTTCAAAGTCAAAATCTCTATACAAAACATTTGTATCATAATCATGCATTGTTTGACCATGCAACATGTCAGTTGTATTTACTCTTTGACCTTGACCTTGTAAATCATTTACCTTTTGACCTTGTAAGTCATTTACCTTT
Organism: Lumbricus terrestris; assembly: GCA_949752735.1. Taxonomy (NCBI): domain Eukaryota; kingdom Metazoa; phylum Annelida; class Clitellata; order Crassiclitellata; family Lumbricidae; genus Lumbricus; species Lumbricus terrestris. The sequence continues at coordinate 25,307,568 of OX457038.1, forward strand.
TGACCTTGACCTTGTAAATCCTTTGGTCTAGCACCAAAGTATTTCATCTGTACATCCATTCTTCTTGGATCATCTTGTGAAAAATTTTCTTTTCCATTTTCCACTTCTTCCCATAAATCTTCTGTTCTACCAAATCTGGGATCCATTATTATTTTACCCTCTGACCCAGAGTCATCCCACTTGCTGGAACCAATTGTGACGCGCGGGGGGCCGCCTGTCCTAACGTTTCCACCCCCAAATTAATGGGCTCTACTGTTGCGCGCCCCCTTAAGCTCGGTTGAGGAAATCCGGGTCCTAGGTCAAGGGTTTTGGTGTCAATGGTAGCAGGTTCGAATCCTAACCTAGGGTGTGAGCTTCTCTGGTTACCTTCTTCCTCAGGATGAGCCGATATTGGACATATGTCAGCGGTGGCTGTTAAGTTCACGACAGCCCCACTAAATGGGTACTTATCTGGGTTCGAATCCTCAACATTTCCCCAAGCTCCACCACCCACTTTACCATCAGCTACCGTCCTCACCATTATTTCACATTCTTTCTGGCGGGAATTTAATTGGGCTTGCTGCATGGAAACTAGATTTAGCTCTTCGGCTAGACTGGTTAAAATGCTACTCTGGCGCTCCATAAACTGCTCTATTGTTGTCATTTGCTTCTGTAATACGGCCGGGTCTAAGTCATCAGTATTGTCTGTAGTCCCTAACTCAAGTGTTCCTCCCGGACACATCTCATCTTCCTCTTGTCCTGTTCCTATGACACTGTCCGTATCCCCGTCGGAGTCCATTATAATTTGATAGCAAAAATCACTTCACAGTTCTCTATTTAAGTTTCATTTATTGTAGAATTAATCAAGCGACTGTCTGTCGTTCATCAGCAATTATTTACACAGCCGATGAAATAGAATCAATATTAAAGATTCACTATTAAGGCCCTCCTAAAACGCCTATGTCCCTTGACTAGCTTAAGTTTTATCAGATCAGTTCACAGACTGACTATTTCACACCTATCCGATCAGTTCACAGACTGAATATACCACAACTAATATTTGCACCAAAATAGCGATACAAGTTTTATCTAATTACACTTAGTTCAGGTTCGAGCTCTATAGATTAGGTTGCCTATACTTCCCTGTTCCCATTGATATTTTAGGACAGCCGATCCACCGTTTTCCGTCCTGTAGAAAGTTATTGAGTCGTCGGCCGATGCCAGAATTTCTCCGTAGGAAGCGTATTATTAATTTAATTGTTGCCGGAAATCTTCGTAATTTCACATCGATTCACAAGACATCGGAAGAACCTCGTCTTCTACCTGAGAAACTTGCCAGAATCGAAAATACCATCAATTTTACCACGATTCACGATTTTCACCAGCATAGGTCTTACTCGATTCAATACTGCAGCCCGACTGAAGGTTTGCGCGTTAATTTGCCGCAAGAGAGCGCTTCTTGGCGCCTAAAACATCGCGTGATGTCTAACCAATCAAAAATCGCACGTGGCGGAAAGTTCCATTGAAAAATGCATGGGAAGCTAAATATAGCGATGACCGCATCGATCAGTGCTAAGCATAGCACCCATGAATTCATAATAGAAATAGCGGCCTTACTTAAGTAAATAAGTAAGGTAGCTTGTAGCAACCTGGTTCGCTACACTACTACTACTAATAATAATAATATTAATAATATTAATGATAATGATAATGATAATAATACAATGTATTGCATGGGATCAGGCTAATGTGATATTAAGTTTTGCCATTTATAGTAGACCGAATCTTGAAGTGAATTTTAGAATTGATTGACAGTCAGAGAAGTTCATCAAGTATTTCGTGAGATAGCAGCGAATTGCGGATGAAACTTTAGCTGGCGAAATCTATGTAGGCCTAAGCGATATATAGTGACTGAGAAAGGATAGAAAAAGGACTTAGAAAAAGGATTGAGAAAGGATTGTGAAAAAAGACTGAGATAGTTAAGGAAATCAGCGTTATCTTGAATCTTGGTTATGTAATAGTTCGACTACTAATTGAAAAATAACAAAACAAGCTGATCGACTGTACCAACCGTCATCCGATACTTTAAAACTGTCACATTGTTCGCATGGAAGCCAGTGTAAAAGCTGCACTGAATGCGTTGTACTCGTTTAATTCATTATCAGTCAGTTCTGAAACATTCATAACATCACGCAACACTCTGCATTGATCATTATTTTGTCCATCTCAGAAGATGTTCCTTTTGGTCAGCCAGTCATTCACGTTTTCACTTGAGTTGACCGATGACTCAACTGGTCACTGCAGCCGGACAATGAGCCTGACCAGACATTCGTCAATAAGAAAGCTGCGCTACAGAAAAGGCGAATGACTTCCGGTTAAGGCGGCATCTGAAGATATCACTTCCGCTTCCTTCTCCCCTTCGAAACCCTTTGCCAGCATTTTGTGAACTATTCATTCTATATACTGAGGTCAGCTTCGGAAGTATTGGCCTGCAGCTATTGAGCGCCGTTGACTTAATGTCAGATTGAACACGAATTGTCTTAATTAATGCCGATAATATGAATAGCCTACTTCATTAATCCATATAATATGAATTAGCCTACTTACAGATAATATGAATAGCCTACTGCGGATTTGTTACACAACGGATAACAAAAACCTAACAAGAATTGTCAGAGTCTGCTCTTAGTTCTTATGATTATTATGAGAACCTCCGAAGTTGATTCGTTCCGTCAATTACTAGAAACAGATGACACCTTGGTCTTCCGTTTGGACATTTTGACACAATGTCATTCCATGGAATGCGACTGAAAGGAGATGGAAGAAAGAGTCTAATGTGGAAGTCCAGGAAAATAAAAAAAACAAAATTGAAAGGAAAATTGAATTTGAAAAGAATGGTCGAACACAATGGCTGAGTGGAAAGAAAGGCAAGACATGAAATCATTGATAGACAATGGAAAGAAGAAGAAGAGCGAGCGACGACAGACAATAGCAGAGAAGCACAGGGAACGATTCGGCTCTTTAATCGCAGACATTGGAACAATGGAACGCGAAGTACGACTGTTGACAATGGATGGAAGATCGGGCAGAGAAGAAGCAGAAAATAATGAGGTGGTTGGCTGTGTGTATACATAATAATTTTTATATGCTTGCGTGTCCGTGTGTGTGTGTGTGTGTGTGTGTGTGTGTGAACATGTGCGTAGGCGTGCTTGTGTGTTTATATGAGGACGTGCGTGTCTATAGACCTATGCAGTGTCATTTTTATTGTATCGTATCGTAATGTATAATTATGACGATTTATAAAGCGCTTCTCTCTGCAAGAACCTTTCGGAAGAGCATCAAATGCGATCGAACGACGAGAGAAAGATGAGGAAAGACCAGCAGAGAGAAAGGCGGAGTGAACTGATGTTGGAAGTCCATTCCACGGAGAGGGACTCATATGTAGGCAAAGCATCTGGATTGAGTCATGCCATGCAGTTCTGACACGGGTACGAAGAGGTCAAACCGATCAGAGGGTCCTATGATAGAGGACACAGCGAAGTGACAGCGAGGGGCGAAGTATGAAACTTCAACTTCAACTTCAACTTGTTTATTGATCCCAAAAATATAAAACAAACAATTATGCATTCATAATAGTACACAAAGCGATTGATTGCTGTTAACAATTATGCATTCATAATAGTACACAAAGTGATTAACTGCAGTTAATGATTGCGATGGTATAGCTTAGTGTACAGTTATTACTGTGAAATGTAGGGAGCAATAGGCTACCCGAAGGGAGTGATCCCGCTATTGGGGCCTATTTACCAAAGGAAAAAATTCTTCACTATTATATGATTAATGATAATAGATTAGAAAACAGATAGAAATGGCAGTATTTTTGGAATCAATTAAATAACAGCAGTGGGTTACCTTCCCTCTGCTCAACTTAAAAAGAATGGGGGGAAAACACGGAATAAATGGGTTGTTCATTTTACATTTTTTAATGTGTGTGCACGGATTTGGGATTTAAATCGATCGAGACTCCTGGATGCACGAATATTTTCCGGTATATTATTCCATAAAAGAGGACCCTGATACTTAATAGAAAATTTTATAGTGTTTGTTTTAGCAAAGACACTTATGTAGATTCTATTATTTCTAATGGCTTTAGTATATAAGTTAGGTCTAAAATAGGATGAGAATGCAAGTGGAAGAAGGTTGTTGTCATATTTATACATAAATGTACTAGTTTGGATGAATTTAAATTGGGATATTTTTAGCACGTTCAACTGATTATATAAGGGGCTAGTGTGAGCATTAAAGGGAGATTTAGTAATAATTCTTATGGCTTTTTTCTGTAGTCTATTTAGCTTAGTTAGGTGAGTGTCATATGTAGATGTCCAAATGAGATTGCAGTAACTTAAGTATGGGTGTACAAGTGTGAAATATAATGATTTTAGTATATGAAGTGGAAGAAGATAGGCTATTCTGTGAATTATGCCTATATTTTTGGAGATTTTTTTAGACAGTTCAGCTGTATGTATATTCCATTTTAAGTGCTGGTCGATATGTACACCCAGGAATTTAGTCGAGTATACTTGCGGTAAGGAAATATTTTCAATTAGTAGGTTATTATCAGGAGGTGGAGCAAATTTCTTTTTACTAGATCTAAAAATTATATAATTAGATTTGGCTATGTTCAGTGAAAACTTATTGGCTTTGAACCATTCACTAGCCATTTCTAGGTCGTTATTTGCTATTTTAATCAATTCTTCATAAGAGGAGTGAGAGTAAAAAGCGTTTGAATCATCAGCAAATAGGATGTAATGTAAAAAAGTTCCAGAATTAGGAAGGTCATTTATGTATATTAGAAATAAAAGAGGCCCCAGGATTGAGCCCTGAGGGACCCCAAAATCAATCTTTTGGAAGCTGGATAATTTCCCATTACATGAGACTTGTTGGTAACGGTTATTTAAGTAATTTGTGAACCAAGTAAGTGCAATACCTCTGATCCCGTAATTCTCAAGTTTATTTAGCAGGATATTATGGTTGACGGTATCGAAGGCCTTAGCTAAGTCAAGAAAAATGCCAATGGAATATTCATTATTATCCATGGCTTGAGATATTTTGTCTTGTATATCCAGTAATGACATGAAGGTTGAGTGTTCTCTTTGAAAGCCATGTTGAAAAGGGTACAAAATTTTGTTCTGGTTAATAAAGGAGTACAGGCGGTCGTACATTACCCTCTCAAACAATTTAGAAAAAAACGGTAGTATAGAAATCGGTCTAAAATTTGAAACCTCATTTTTATTTCCTTGTTTATAAATGGGTGTTATTTTTGCTAATTTTATGTCAGACGGAACTATTCCAGTTCTAAGTGAACAATTTATCACCTCACTAAGTGGAGAAGCTAATAAGTCCATAAGAGAAGACAATATGTGCGGATTCAAATCATCAGCACCGGTACTGTAGGTGTCTTTAAGGGTTTTGTTAATAGTTATTAGCTCATGGAAGGAAGTAGGTAGGATAGCAAAGGAATTAAGTGAGGAAGCTGGCATGTAATCTTGGTAAGGTCTGATAGAGGGTGGTATTTTTTGTGCTAAAAGTTTGGGTAAATTAGTAAAATGAGTGTTAAATGTATGTGCTATAAGTTCTGAATCATCAGTTATTTTGCCGTTTACTATTATTTCTTTTAATAGTATATCCCTATTTTCAGTATTAACAATAGATTTAATTAACTGCCACGTTTTTTTTATGTTGCCATTATACTTGGCAAATTCATTGGCATAGTAATCTTGTTCCATTTTTGTACGAATAGTTTTGTATTTATTGCGATAGGTGGTAAATATGGCTTTATTTACAGGGTTGGGATTTTTTATAAATTTAATATAGAGTTTTTCTTTCTTTTTAGTAGAGTTTAATAGTCCTTGAGTCATCCAAGCATTTTGAGGAGTTTTTCTTTTAGTAGTCGACTTTGGTCTTAGAGGAAAAGCTAGATCGTAATTTTGTTTAATTAATTTTACAAATGAATTATATGCTAAGTCAGCTTCATTATTACTACAAAGAGATAAGATGGGTGACCAATCTATGTTCTCTAATAGATGTCTGAATTTAAGAATGGTGTTGTCATTAATAGTTCTTGTTAGTTGGAGATAACTGGAGATGACAAAGATACTTTGAAACAAGACACAATTGAAACTTAAGAACCAGGATAAGCACTTTGAATTGTATACGGGCAGAGAGAAGGAGTCAGTGAAGTTGTTCAGTCATGAATGTAGACACAGTAGAGATGTGGGAGAATTGAGGAGGACGGGGTTGTAAGGTCAGGCAGCAACATTGAGTACTGCAGACTGTGGATGTGATAGACGAGTCTTTGGAAGGAAGACGACGACGACGACGATGGAATTACATTTACCGAATGTTATCCGTGAACAGACAAATGGACGAACATTAAGGTAAAGGTCGAAGATGTGCGTGCGTATGTGTGTGTGGAGGAGGTTTGTGTGAGTTTGTGGGTATGAGTGTGCGTGAGTGTGTAGGTGTGAACGTCAGGATCATTCGGCTGTTCCTCTGTGCTGTGGTCGTCGTTGGTCGTCGTTGGTCGTGTTGGTCGTCGTTGGTCGTCGTTGGTCGTTGGTCGTCGGTGGTCGTCGTTACTTGTCGTTGGTCGTCGTTGGTCGTCGTTGGTCGTCGTTGGTCGTCGTGGGTCGTCGTGGGTCGTCGTTGGTCGTCGTTGGTCGTCGTGGGTCGTCGTTGGTCGTCGTGGGTCGTCGTTGGTCGTCGTTGGTCGTCGTTGGTCGTCGTTGGTCGTCGTTGGTCGTCGTTGGTCGTCGTTGGTCGTCGTTGGTCGTCGTTGGTCGTCGTTGGTCGTCCTTGGTCGCAGTTGTTTCGCTGCTGCCGTCGAAACAAAACAACAATAAAGCGACGCAGCACTTAACAGATTAGAACAACGACCGACAGCCAGACAGACAGACAGCCACAGTCACAGACCACACCGTTGAGTGATGACGGTGGAGGTGGTGGAGGTGGTGGAGGTGGAGGTGGTGGTGCAGTTGGTGGAGGTGTTGGTGTCTCCCATCAGGCGATCGGTCGGTCGGTCCGTCCAGCTGGGCTCATCCTCCTTCGATCGACGCCTCTTACCAAGTTTGGCGCCGCAGTCATTCGCTCTCTTGGTGGCCGAGTCCAGTCATCGCTTGACCGTCGACGTCCACACTCCCCACCCTCCCTCCACCCTCCATCCGTCCTTCCATCTTCCCCTCCACCCACCACTCCACTGTCGGACGCGGTTCATAGCATTTGATTATCCGATAAGCAATCGGGTGACGAGCACCTGTGGCCTCGCAACACCAGCAGCGCTGCTTCGCTCAGCTAATCGCTGCCGGAAAGCGACATCAGCGCTACTTTCAGCATAGTCTCTCCCAGGAGACGCCACACATTGCACGACGTCGCAATGACCAAACCATTCAGTTCTCGTCAAGTGGCGTTTACTGGATGCATGTATACACCAAGGTGTCATTAGTAATTGGTTCCTACAGAATACACTCACCTATTGACTAAACTGCTTACTTACTTATTTAATAAGTTACTCAATTATAGGCACGGTGCAGTATTTGAGCTCCAAACGAAAACTCATTCAACGCTCTGGATTTTGCGCTATAGAAGTAATCGGCTGTGCTATATATATATATATATATATATATATATATATATATATAATGTTATACACAAGAAGTACATGTATAGGCCTAATATTTTATTATGTGATAGAGTACATTACCCTACAAACGCCTTTTGTTTATCAAGTGGTAAACGCGTGAAGGGCGCCGCGACTTGATGTGCGAGGCAAGATGGGTTGTGCTTAACAACTCTGCCAAGTCTCTACTCTGTGATAATTTGTTGAGTCGATTGATGTTTTTTCAGCTAAAATTCTTCTACTATATAGCAGACAAGATTCGTATCATGGACCAAATTAGCGATATAGAAGCACACATACTAGACTAGAGTCACAAGACGATTGAAATCATTGAATATAATAAGATCATCATATTTGCCATTGCATACAAAATGATGATGACGCCTGTTCTCACGAACGGCAAGACGTGTCGTGACTTGACGATAACGTTTGCGTAAGGCCGAGCAGAGACACGTCCACAGACGTAGGCTATACACTGCAGCCTCACCATAGCCTAACCATTGCCTCACCATAGCCTAACCATGGCCTAACCATGGTCTAAGAGTCTTCAGTGCAGAGCTGCAGGCGCCTAGGCCATATACACAATCCATACTAAGCGCATTGAATCGAAATACGTCGTCGCAGGAACAAACAGATAGAATTTCTTCGCAATCGTTAGGTTCTGGGCGACCGAAATTTCTTCGACATATGTCGTCGTCGTCGTCGTCGTTGTCGTCGTCGTTGTCGTTGTCTTAGTCGTCTTATCGATGTGTCGAATGAACGGATGGATGCGAGGACGAAAGGACAAACGGACGAATGAACGGATGGATACGATGACGAAAGGACAAACGGACGAATGAACGGATGGATACGATGACGAAAGGACGAACGTAGGAATGAACGGATGGATACGAGGACGAAAGGACAAACGGACGAATGAACGAATGGATACGAGGACGAAAGGACGAACGTACATGTAGGAATGAACGGATGGATACGAGGACGAAAGGACAAACGGACGAATGAAAGGATGGAAGCGAGGACGAAAGGACGAACTGACAAATGAACGGATGGATACGAGGACGAAAGGACAAACGGACGAATGAACGGATGGATACGAGGACGAAAGGACGAACGTAGGAATGAACGGATGGATACGAGGACGAAAGGACAAACAGCCGAATGAACGGATGGATGCAAGGACGAAAGGACGAATGGACGAACGGACAAATGGACGAATGGAAACGAGGACAAAAGATCGAACGGACGAATTAACGGATGAATACGAGGACGAAAGGACGAACATACGAATGAACGGATGGATGCGAGGACGAAAGGACGAACATACGAATAAACGGATAACTACAGTCATAACCATAAAGTTTATTGAACCCAAGTCACAGTGATGACATAGAATTTCATTTTCTTAAGATAATTATAATAAGGTAATAGACATTGAAATACGTTATGCAGTAGAAAAACAGACAAAAACAACAAGGGATCAATAGGATTACGACCCGAAGGAACCTATAGGTTCCGCTAGTGGGCCACCTGTAACAATTAGATAAATTTAGACCGAGGAGAGGTAGTAATAAAAAGTGTGGCTATAGTTACTGGTAGCTAAGTTTAAGTAATTTAACGAGCCCTAGAAAATCTGGGTGATGAATTGAGACCAGAGTCTACTGTAATCTTAAAGATTAAAGCGAAATCTTAGTATAATTTAGTCTAAGTAAGGTGAGAGGTATATCGTTCCAAATGCGGGGCCAGCGTATTTTAATGAAGGTATCAGAGAATTAGTGCTGGCAAAAACTATTCTTATATCCGCAGCAGAACGTACACGTCGTGCGGGATATGTCTATGAGTTTAGGAAAGACGTATAGAAGTGAAACAGTAACTGTTATTGAAGACCCTTGGTAACTGATTATGAATATATTTAAACATAAATTCACTATAGTTTGCAATATTTTAATCTGTTCAATGTTAAGGACACGGTGACGATACAATTAAATATTGCATCGGTAGTACCTAATATCTAGGCCTATATGGCCTGAGTCTGTCCCATTGTCCCAATCCACAACTTTGCAACCCACCCGGACAAAAGAGACCGCGCGCAAAAGAAACGACGCAACAAATTCACTCGACCAAGAGAGATGACTTTGGGTGTTTGGAGATATCTTGGGATGCCATGGAGGCTGGAGCTGGAGCTGGATTGCAGGGACGAGTGGAGGAGATGCGTTGCCCGATGTGTAGACCTACACGGGATGCATTCAATTAAATACGAACGCTTGCTATCGCTTCTCAATCTCCCTTCTTCCCCGTCTTTTTTCACTTCTACTTATCCCTTCTACTTATCCTCCTCGTCCTTTCTCTTTTCTCCACCTCCTTATTCCCTATCCTTAATTCTCCCTCTCCTGCTCCATCCTCCTTTTCATGTTCTCTACTCCTTCTTGCAGTTGCAAGGGCGTCGGTATAAACTACCTGTGGAAGAATGCATGGGGAAGAAACCCTAAACAAACTTAGGAAAACGTAACAGCGACTTAGTTCACGTACGTATACATACATTTATAGTTGTACTAATCTACCACGAGACCTTCATCGTCCTCGACTGTCTCTTCATTCATCCAACAATGCATGAACGCATCAAATGGAGGATTAGACATGTTCTATTGTTATCTATGTTTGAAAGTATATGTATGAACGAGCACACTTGTTATAGCGCCCCCTTCAAGATATATTTTATCATACGCCGTATTCGTTTACAATCGTCGTTCATGTCGTAATCATTCTAAGCTTGTGACCATACATCCTGTCAACGGGAATTCTTATTATTATTCAGGTCGTCTTCCATTTTATCCTTATCCTCCTCCTTCTCCTTCTCCTTCTCCTCCGCCTCCTCGTCCTTTCGTCCTTTCTCCCCTCGTTCCTCTTCCTCTTCTTCCATTTTTTCCTCCTCTGTTCATCTTTTCCTTCGTTTCATTCTCTTTCTCCTCTTCCTCTACTTCTTCTTTATCCTTCTTCACTTCCTCGAACTAATTCCCCATGTGTGTGTGTGTGTGTGTGTGTGTGTGTGTGTGTGTCTGTGTGCGTGTGTGTGTGTGTGTGTGTGTGTGAGTGAGTGTGCGTGTGTGTGTGGCTGTGTGTGAGTCAACAGAGTGTCGGCATTGGACGAGAGAAGACGAGAGAAGACGAGAGAATGAGTGAATGAGTAAATGAGTGAGTATGTGTGTGAAGCAATTGAGCTGCATGTATGTGACACGTATCGCCGAATGTTTTACGTTGACCGAGGATTCAACGACTGAAATCCCTCGTCTGACGAATGTCTGCACGTGATTCCGTTGAAAAGACCTACACGTCGTCGTATTCTCTATTCGGAAAATCATTCTCTCTCTCTTTCAGTCTTAGTAACGGATTTCAGTCCACGTGTTTTACGAGATTGGCTTAAGCGCGTCATTAATTAGCCTATGTCTACGAATCTAAACCACCAGACTGTTGCATGCGCAAATATATAATCGACATTTTATCGTTCCATATTTAAATAACGCAGTAACTTCAATTTTAAGCTCAAATATCATCGTTAGAGTTGAAGATGTTTGAATTTGAATATTATGGCTTTACACTATAATCATGATGCTGTAGGTCCACTATTTCGCAGTCTAGACCATAATAGTGCTTTGTTTTACATCTGTGAAATTTTTGCTAATATTGTAGCTTGAGCAGACCCATTTTCTTGTTGCTATGAGCAACCTGTACATATAGCTCAGACATGTCAACTGTTGCTACTGAAATTGAACTGTAGCTACCGTTTCATAAATAGAGATATATACTCTCCGAATAGGGATTAATAACGAGGCTTCGGAGATAATATTATATAAAGAACTATAGGTCTGTGGGAATTGAGTATCGAGATAAATAAGTAAGTAAGGATGAGATGAAATGAACGAATGCGTTGAGACCGGATGAGTGAGTGGCAGATGTCAAATGAAAGAAAGGTTGCAGCAGCTGAGAGGACAGAGCCACAGACGATCATCAGCAGTTAATGATGACGATGCTGTGGTATTGTTTCAGCTGAATGTCATCAGTCCATGCACGTAAGAGCAACAATAGCAGCAGCCGCAGCCGATGCCTTAATCCGCAGATAGATAGATGTCTGGTTGCTGTCAGCTTCTCCCTTGGGTCGAAACATCCAGGGAATGAAGATGCCACATGTATCCACCATGCACATGGATTGTACATGTGAGATATTGGATCTATGGCAGGATGCTCTCAGGTTGGCAGTGAATTAGTGCAGGCTTCTAAGTGTCTGTGCGCATGCGCGGATGTGTGCTACTGTGAAGAGCGAAGAAAAGCTTCTGAATGTTAGCCATTGATCGCTAAGGCAGCACAGCAGCACTCCTGCAGTAAATAATTAATCTATCGTGCTCGCTGTTTCTTTGATGCTTCAGAATATCTCATAATTGATGGTAGGTATATATTTTGACAGGCACTCTCTTGCAAATTCTACAGGTTAACTATTGCTTAGCCTCTTACAAGAGGAACCCCGTTGCACTGTGTTACGTGAAACATGTGATTTATTGTAATGTGTTCATTCATTATGGCGTCTCTGCTGCATACCAATATAGCGCCCCCAATTTTAACGCGGCTAAGAAAAGCACAGGTTTGAGCTAAATAAAAATGCTTCAGTAAGAGCTGTTGCCGTGTTTTTTGCACTGATGACCGATCAGTGGTTGATATATATATATATATATATATATATATATATATATATATATATTATATACATGTAGGGCTTGTAGGCCTTATTATCTGTTGGCAACCTGGTTGGACGTTAGTGTTCATTGAGAATGATAGGATCAAATAATTATGATCTGATAGATGGGTTTAGGATTTTATGCGTTGTATGCTGTCTAGCTCACAAGACAAATCCAACTAATTGAATCCGATCCAGAGTTGTCATTTGATGCAATATTTAGGTTAGCTGTTTCTTTGCTATATATTGAGGATAGGCCTACTATTAACGATTACCAAATGAGGATCTTGACCACAATGTCTGTCGATAGCAGACACTTCTTCATAGATGGCCTATAGAGTAGCCTACTCAGGATGTCCCTCAGTCCATCTGCAGGTGCATGAGCAAGACGGCTGCTTTCAACAGCCGACCTATGAATACGGTCGGCGGCGGCTTAACTGTTTAATCGTTGCATCAGCTAGTCCGAGATTGTTGAGACTCAGGCGATCATGTCAGTAAACGATGTCTCCGACATCTCCATAATTATATCGAATGTCATAATGTTAAAAGTCCATCCACTCAAACCGCGGTCTGAGTTCAGTGATATATTCTTCAAATGCAATTCAGATATCGGTCAAAATGTACCATTTATGCAAATTACACTGTATATGCGATATTCTGAATGTGTTGATGTTGGGGAGCTTTGTGCTTTCATGAGAGACGGATCCAGAAGTTTCCAATTGACTAATAAATAATATCTGGGTTCAGCTATTATTGTGCACATCGTATGCTGCCTGACCATGGTAATCTCCTGCCATGTGCCTAAAGTCTTTTGGACCCTACCTTAGGCCCTCAGCATGTCAGCATGTCTGTTGCAACGAAAAAGAGTTCGTGGCAAAAGAATGGAGCCTTTGTTATAAGATGCTGACATTTTCTGTTTGGATTAGGAAGACGCCGGTAATCTGCACCTGTCTCCTCCCCATCTTCCTCCCCATCCTCCTCCCCATCCCTCCTCCCCATCCCTCCTCCCCATCCTCTTCCCCATCCTCCTTTCCATCCTCGTCGTCGTCGTTTAGCGTATTTCTCTTCTCAATCAGCAATAACAATAACAATAACAAAGACGACGACGATCGATAGATGGCGCTTAAGAGAGAACCATGCATGCGCATGCGCAGACGACGACGACCGCAAAGTATATATTGCATCAGTTGCAATCAGTTGCGATCAGACGACTGAAGGACGGATTCAGCAACGGTAGCAGACAAGCCCAAAAAGAATCTTATACATAGATATAGAGAGAGAGAGACAGACAGACAAATAGACAGACAGACAGATGGAGATACAGACAAGTGAACACAGCAAAGATACACTAAGACTGGATCTCCATACTCGTATAGTCTTTTCGCTTTAATACAACGACATATTAGGCTACACGATGATTATTCGGCCTATACCGTTTGAATGTCATTGCTATATTTGTCATTAAAAATTATCAACCCTATTGCACAGAATGCACAATGCGCATAAAGAACTATGGACAGAAAGAGCAATGCGCAGAAAGAACAATGCGCAGAAAGAACAATGCACAGAGAGAACAATGCACAGAAAGAACAATGCACAGAGAGAACAATGCACAGAGAGAAAAATGCACAGAAAGGCATCGGTCGATGGCGCGCCAACGCAAGTCATTGTCATAATATTATTGTCAAAATACACAGACCTTCTGTAGTCCAGTCTGACAGACAGGATTAAGCAGCTTATGGTATAGGTAAGCAATTTGAATGAGGTTAGTCTTAAGTTGATTACGAACATGGGCGCCCGCACATATGGACACGAGGGGCACTTGGCCCCCCTGGAAAATTGACACCAATTTTCATGACTACTATTTTTCACATTTCTTCACAATAAAGCACTAATGACAAGTCTACTACTGATACACAAAGTGAAATTTTAAAATACACGTTTAGAAATGTCTTTAAATTGGCACGATCTTTATTTTCTGCCTTGCAGTTGTCAAGCTCTTGTCACTAAAAAATTTAACCGTGGCCATTTCCCCCCCCTCCTGCAAACATTTCTGCGGGCGCAAATGGTTACGAAAAATGACAAAAGTGGAAAGCAGAGCGAATATATAGAAACCGGAGAGCATTAGAAAATCAAGGTCCAGCAGCTGTTCAAGATCACTCGACAAGAATGTTTCAAGTCCTACAGTGACGAACAGAGAATGAATTCGTAAAAAAACTGCAGATTTGAAGTTGAAACAAATTCGTTGTTTGATTGCAATTCTTTGAATTAACGGTCAAAAACTGGACATCAACGGACGCACACGCCGTCACTGACACGACCTAATCTTTAATGTGTCACAACCAATGATAGCCACATCAAACAAAGAGGCTGCTTGTCCCCACCACCACTACCCCACAACACTACCACGACTACCACGACCACCTCAAACACCACAACCACAACCACCACCACGACCACCACCACCACCGTAGCCACCTTTCATCAATCGCTCTCTCCCTCCTCCCTTAATCCATCCGCTAACTCCTGCAGGCGGTTGCTGGCCAGCAGCGCAGAAGCGGCAGAAGGCTGGCGACCGAAGGCGCCAACTGCGGTGGCGGCGGCGACCGATGAGTTGCCTTGGCTCCGACCGACCGACGCCGGACGAGACGACGACGACCACAGGCAGTCAGTAGTCAGTCTGTCGACCGAAGACGATCGGAAGGGATAGACCAACGCTGAGGACCGACCGACCGACCAAGCGACCGACCAAGCGACCGACCAGGCGACGGAGGGAAGACGATTGGTTGACGGGCCAACGAGTGTGCGCGTGTGTGTGCGTGCGTGTTAGCGGCGCAATATTATTAGACTACCCTTCAGTGAGGGATGGGACGCTTGGAAAATACAGCTGGACAGGCAATTGTTGCTTCGGAATTGAATGGTGGCCAACCAACTGGTGGACGGACGGATGTTGTTGAAATAAGTGGCTCTGACAACGACGACGGCGGCGACACGAAGCACCTTGTTCCGCTCTGAAGATTGCACGGCAACAATCGCATCGTAGAGAAAGAAACGGAGGCCAACGGAGACTGGACGGCAACAATAATCAGTCAACAATAATCAGTCAACATCACTCGGAGATTATTAAGACGACGAAAAAGACGACGGAAAGCAGAGACCCTTCCTTCTTGAATCGTCTCGTTCGCAACGATTCGCTTTTTCATTACTAGGTTATCGGTTAGATTCGGCGGAACCAATTGAGACTCCGGCGGAACCAGTTGAGACTTCGACGACATGCCTGGCAATTCGAACAAACTCGAGGCTTCGGCCACATTCGTTCTAGACAGACGAGGCTACAACGGAAACACTGCACGCAAACAGTACACGTCATCAAAGAGTATCTCACGACTCAAGTACCAGGACTTCCTTCCTGACAAATCAACAGCAGCTGAAACATTCCAGTAAGTACCCGTGCACTTGCTGTCAATTACCAAACACGTATGCAAGGCATAAACGCCCAAGGCACGTACAGAATATGTATTATTAAGTGAGAGTGAAGGCCTACAAGGTCGGACAGCACTGTGCTACAGGAATCTATAGTGATAATCATAGTATTGGTACTATTGGTAGTAGCCTAGTTGTAGTAGTAGTACCGTAGCAGTAATAGTAGTAGTAGTGGTAGTAGTGGTATAGGGTGTCCGGACAATTCGTCGCCGGACAATTGGGAGCGGACAATTGGGAGCGAACAATTCGGACCGGACAATTGGGAGCGGACAATTGGGAGCGGGCAATTCGGAGCGGACAATTCGGACCGGAAATTGTGAGCCACTAACAGGCGCTTAAGGCGATCAAACTTTCATTCAATCGTTTAAGCCTATTTTTTCTTGTGAATGGCAAACAATCATGTGAAGTAAATGTTAGGGTTAGGGTTAGGGTTAGGGTTACTGGTTAGGGTTAGGTTTAATGTTAACCCGAATTGTACGCTCCCAATTGTCCGCTCCCAATTGTCCGGTCCGAATTGTCCGCTCCCAATTGTCCGGCGACGAATTGTCCGGGAACCGTGGTATAGTAAGCCTATGCTAGTAGTAGAAGTAGTAGTGGAAGTAGTATTATTAGTAACAGACTAGCACAGTGATTCCCAACCTGTGTGCCGCGGCACACTAGTGTGCCGCGAGAACTTTGCTAGTGTGCCGCGGGAAAATTCTAATATGCCATTAATTAACAATGATTCCAAACAAAACAACCGAAAACATCATCACTGCAACATCAAAACTCGAGTCAGTTGGTCTTAATCTCTCACACTGTCGCAGGTTAAGATCTCCAAGGAAATCTTGATTGTTTTCCCCACGATCAATGAATCTCAGTTTTTAAAAAATTGCACCTGAAATTCTAAACACATTGATAGACCTACAGAACAGCACTACTTCCCTTCACTTGCAATCGACAATTTTGACTGGGTAATCAGTCCATTCGTAATCGGCGAAACCACAAATCTTGCAACCAAGGATGAAGAACAGCTCATTGACTTACGAAATGTCAAATTTTATCAGTCAACATTTTCTAAAAAGAGTTTGGATGAGTTTTGGCTTTCCATTTAGAAATCTTATTCTTCGATCAGTTCAATAGGAGTCAAAATTCTTCTGTCATTTGCATCTTCGTGGTTTTGTGAATTTAGATTTTCAGCTTGAATTGGAATCATGTGTAAAAAATGTAGAGACTTCTTAGAATCGACGATGATATGCGAGTATGTTTGTCGTCTCTGGAGCCTCATTTCAATTTGATCAATAAGATTATAAGAACATTAAAATTAGAATATTATTAAATAATAGTGACAAATTGATTTTTAAAAAAGGTCTTTATTATTAAGTGTGCCGCGGATTTTTTTTATTCTTTTTAGTGTGCCGCAAGCCAAAAAAGGTTGGGAATCACTGGACTAGCAGTAGCAGTAGCAGGGAGCGCATTGGATAACACACTGGCATGGAGATCACTGGGACTGAGTTTGACTCTCGAAGTCCCATGCATATAGGATATAGACGTGCTTGGAGGCTGCTATATATAAGCGCCTATTTATTGCAGAGCAGACTGTCGGCATGTTCTGTTAGTTCAGTGTTGTCCAACCCGCGACCCGCAGGCCACATGGTTTGAAATGACCCGTCTAAGCTAGTAATTTTTTTACAAATTATGCAACTGGAAAAAGCAAGACCACAGACCTATTTGCGTGGCCATTAGACTACCTTGTGACCTAGCTTATTTTATGACAGTGCGTGAGTTTAGCTCCCCCCACCTAGCCCCCTCCACCCACCCACCCCCCCTGGCGCCGCCACTGGCGTGAGCACAAAATTCCGTTTCAACGACGCATTCATTCCAATTACTCTATACTAAATTTTAATGCAGTTAATAATTCTCAATAAATTTTTATCGTTGCTTTTGAGTTTATGGGCGCTGCCTGCGACTTAAAAAAGTACATTTGTGGCCCGCGATGTCAAAAAGGTTGGACAACACTGTGTTAGTTGTTAAGATATTCAAATGTTAATTAAGATCACTGTATAACTGTATACTGTAACCAGATGCGGTCTGTCAACCGGATTGTTGAACAAACGAAAATTACTTTAATCATTAGTAGCAGTGGCAGTGGCAGTGGTAATGGCAGTGGTAATGGCAGGGTCAGTAGCAGCAGCAGCAGCAGTAGTATTATAGACGCGTAATGACACAGATGTCTGACTTTTCAATGCGAATTTTATGCGCATTCTGTCTACACTGTGAGCCATAAAAAACCGTGCCACTTTATGTTTAGCTATATCTCTGTCATTTCTTTATCGATTTTTACACTTTTTGCATTATTTTAAACAGGAATCAATACTCTAAAGAGCAGAAATAAACATTATCGATTTCATCCTACATGCATGTTAAACTTGTCTTGCGAAACTGAAGACACTAAAAAAACGTGAGAATCGATCAATGCTGCATTTTTACTACTTAAATGCAAACAATTTTTCAGTGCCTTTATTTGTTTAAAGTTTGTGTTCAAAAGGACTTCCTTTTTCACGTACACATTTTGCCAAGCGACGTCGCCACTGATCAATTGCAGTGTCAATAAGATGTTGTTCCAGATCGTTCCAGACGGATACGAGACACTGCCGAAGTTCATCAGTGTTCTGAATGCGCTTTTGGTACACGCGCTGTTCCATAAGCATTTCCGTTCCAAATCGTTATGAATAATGCGTCTGACCGTCGTTTGTGTAAGATTCAGCTCTCTCGCGATTTGTCTGGTTGAAAGATGTGTTTTAGGCTTGTCTTCCTGGCTCTGAACCAATTCATTGACAGCGGCGATATTATCTTCAGTTCGCGACGATTTTGGCCGACCACTTCCCGCAGCGCGTTCAACTGAACCGGTAGTTCTCAACTTTCGCAGAAAGTCATCTAATGTTTTTCTTTTCCAATTCTTGTTCGGAAACTCCTTAATTAATCGTCTAGAAGAATAATTTTTGCATTCCCGCAGATTTTTAATTAAAATTTTATCATCAAAGCTCAACATTTTAAAATTTTAACTCAAATTTTCAACCATCAACTTTATTTACATTATGCTGCGAAACGGATATGACGTCATCGCGCAAGTAAATAAGTAAATCGTAGAGATTTAATTTTTCTTTCAAACGACACAAAAAGATATAAAATTGTTAAAATATCGACCGAGATATAGCTAAAAATAAATTGGCACGGTTTTTTATGGCTCACAGTGTAGTTTCTCCTGCGACGGTTACAATGTGTGAACTTTGAACAAATCTTTCAAGTAGGTCTACAATTATTGATTCATTAATTCTAGCCTTCGTTCGGAAATGTGAAAAACGCCACATTAAGATTTCTACTCAGAGTCGGTTTTGACCAAACTCCCGTGGAAAAGAAGAGACTTTAACTGTAGGGAAAAGTGCCAAACAGATCCCTATAGGTATAGGAGGAGTGAGAACTTCATGCATGGAGAGGCTTTCCAACTTCCAACTCCCTGGAGTGACATAAAGATTTTTTGTTCGATCATTGAACAGTTGAACTTATAGGCTACTAATAGGATTAGACCTATAGGAAAAATGGTAATGATGATAATAATAATAATAATAATAATAATAATAATAATAATAATAATAATAATAATAATAATAATAATAATAATAATAATAATAATACGGATATAATAATAATAATGGTCCCGTAGCTCAGTGGAGAGAGCGCTGGCCGTTAAACTGAGAGTCATCCGCGCGACCCGGGTTCAAGCCTCACTCAGGGCATTAATTTATTAAAATTTATGTTAGCTGCCATTGGCGCTTTGCTGTTGTGTTGCTTGACTCGGGTTCTGCTAAAAAATAAAGATAGCCCCTCCCACTCCTGGCTTGGCCGAATCAGGAGCGTTCCAGTACTTAGGCCATTAGTGTTAAGTTACCGAACCTGTTGTAGCCGACCTGCGTGTCGTGCGAAGCAGGCCGTATTTCGTATAACTTGTACATGTAATCGTTCTGCGGTTTGTCAGATTGAATGTCAATAAACGAAGATTATTATTAATAATATTAATAATAGTAAGATAAATGTTATGTACATGTTGATATTAATAGTGAGCACACGGGCATGGATGAAAAACAGAGGGGGCTGAGACGCAGACTGATAAAAGCTGAGAACCAAAGACTGCGAGGAATTTTGTGATGGCCTTGAGATCTTGAGGTGGAATTTTGAAGAGTGAGTTGCCAATGAGAACAGCAAACTTAGCTGCACCAAGACCTATCAAAGAGGGTCAGAAAGAGAGTGGCAGAGACAGGAAAAGAGGAGGAGGAGAGAGAGAGAGAGAGAGAGAGAGAGAGAGCGCGAGAGAGAGAGAGAGAGACACAGAGAGATGTCAATTCATCGCTGCTGGTGCAGTGGCTGTTGATGCAGTGCGATGGTTGGTTTGTTTTGGTTGCGACAATAGAACCTTAGGGAAATGCATCACAGATCGCACAGACCATCATTTATAATTCGTTCGTTCCCTTTCCACCTCTGTCTGTTTGTGCAGTTGTCCTTTTGCTTCTGTGCCTGTCTGTCTGTTTGTCTGTTTGTCTGTTTGTCTGTTTGTCTGTGTGTGTTTTTGCCTCGCTGCAGACCTCTTTCACTAGTTGGTTACACTGTATATCACTGACCAAAGCGTATCTGCATTCTGTGTGAGTAATTGGATGGATGCGTGTGTGTGCGTGTGTGTGTGTGTGTGTGTGTGTGTGTGTGTGTGTGTGTGTGTGCGCGTGTGTGCATCATATTCCTCTTCGGCTGACTATGTAGATTTGACTATGTGCTATATATATATATATATACGTCTGTCCGTTTGTCCGATTGTTTATCTAATAGCCATGTTTCGTTTCATCATTCTCTACATGTTTATGTAACTTTGAGCCTCGCTACATATATATGTATATGTGTATATATATATGTAATTATGTATATATATATTATATATATTCCCATCTCACCATATCCTGCGACTTCTCATTTGATACGCGGCATTTGCATTCTAAGGTATCATGTACACAAGCATGCAATCCTGCGCGATTAGGTATCACATATTATAAAAGATGGAGCTGTGGATTTGACATGTACTAAGTCTTAGAGTGTGGAGCGCGGTGGTGTAGTGGTGGGTTCGGTCAAGGCCGTAGCCAGGATTTTATTTCGGGGGGTGTTTTCCATAAAAATTTCTGACGACCGAAATTCTGAAATTCTGACCGACGTCTGAAATTTCTAGTCGGCCCTTTTTTAGTCATCGGATGCTCTTTTAGGATTTTTCACCCGAAAAACCTTCCGCACGGCGTAAAACGATCTAATTTCATGATTTTTTCTTCATGAATCGCGATTTTCTCTTGTTTTTTGAGTAAATGCATTATCTAATTTTTACGTTTTTTTTTATTTCGGGGGGTGTTCAAACACCCAAAACACCCCCCTAGCTACGGCCTTGGGTTCGGTGCCCTGAAGTCGGAGGCTTCCAGGTTCGAATTCACATCAAGCTGTCGCGAAAGGACCTTGAGCAAGTCCTTCACTATATATATCAGTTGCTCTTGCGCTTCGTCTTGAAACTCCGATGCAGTGTTCCCGCTGTGGTCGGGGGCGCCTCTGAGTAGCGAGAACCTGAAGGGACGCAATAGCAAAATGTGAGAAATAAATAAATGTGTAAATAATAGTGAAATCAGATAGAATGATAGATCCTATCGCGTTACGAAGTTGGATTCAACGAGTCTCCGGAATTGGTTGCATTGGCTGTTGATTGGAGTTACGTCTCTGTTTCTCTCTCTCTCTCATATGAATTTTGTACTTCGATTGGTTATCGATAAAGGCATCAAATTGTCGCCCAGCAAAGGTTATATTGTTGGAATACTTGCGCTTTGACTGAAACAGAAAGATAGTTTAAATCACAAAACTTCGCATGGGAAGATTCTCTGCAGATATAATTTCCGCTAAAGTGTTACCTAAATGCCGATATTTATTAGGGCTACACTTGATTGCGTTCTTTACTGACCCTCCTGCCTCATATCCTCTTTTTTATCCTTCTTTCTATCTTATTCTCTCCATCTTACAAATGGGAGACTTCCAGCCATCCTACTCTTCCTCTTCCTCCTCCTCCTCCTCGTCCTCCTCCTCCTCCGCCTCCTCAGTCTGTGTTGAACTGACGAAATAATTATGTGTTCTATCTGCATTGGCGAATTGGAAACGTCCGACATTTACATTGGCGATAGATGCTTTTGTATAGCCTAGATCTAAGTCTTTTCTGTAGTATTTAGTCATCCTCTGGTTTGGTAAAGAGAAAATCAGAAAATCCTTCATCCAAACAAAACTGGCAGATTTCTAACTATAGACTCGGTCACTTTTTACCGGTGCAATATATTTGCGATGATTATTATTAAGGCATTATCAGTCATCTGTGGCTTATGTAAGTATCTATTAGAGATTCCTGTGAGAAATGAGTTGCATCAATCGAGTAGGTTGGAAACTATAGATATGTTATTATATCCAGTGAAACTGATGTCGTATATATGCTCCGAGGAACGCGCGGGAAAACGAACTGATTATCACGTGACCTGAATAATTATAACTAAGCAAGTATAGTCAGAGGTCATGAGATGAGGTCAGGTGACGAACTCAAATCAATCCAGCTGCACTTCTTCTATTTTTCGCTGTCAAATCAACTGAAATCATTTGATGGATTTCTGATTTACAGAGCTTCCGTTCCTGTTTTACCCAACGGCCATTCCCGTATACGATAAAGAAGCCATGTCTTAAAAGCATCAATCGTTGATGGAACTCTAGACTGAAAAGGTGTTATATATAAAACAACGATAGCGATATATGTACGCTAAGATTACCCGCAGGCCATCTCTGGACGAGAATAAATTCCTTTGATTTCAGTGCACGAGAAATTGCCAAAAGGTCCATGGCTAAGCGAACTAAAAGCAGTCGCACAATGAACAAGCGGGCCGAAGCAGCGCAATATAATTTAAATATCTCCGATAAATCATGCTTACGTGCAAGTGGTGATGATCAACGTTGCTTCTAATAATATTAAGTCATACATGTAAGCTGTGCGTGCGTGTGTGCAATGCACTGTGCATGCGTGTGCATGTGTGTGTGTGTGTGTGTGTGTGTGTGTGTGTGTGTGTGTCTGTGTGCGTGTGTAGCCTATGTGTGTTGGCTGAGGCTTTAATTCCCTGATATTATTTAATATATACGCTGCAGGTGTTTGCCGTAGAGAATGATACAGAAAACGATGTAGATATATTATATGATATATGTGGCCATTATTTCTGCGTTTGCTGTCAATGCTCCAGACTGTCTGTCCGTTGGTGTTGTCTTCCTTCTTACTCAGCGCTCTGACCGTTCGCAAGGATTCCGATCGATCACCTAAGTATTTTCTACTATGTACTGTGACTAGTATTGTGGGTAATATTAATCCAAATAGCCGATGATTTACCGCATGAATAATCAATCAAATCTATCTCTAAAAAGACGACAAAACACAAAGAAAAGAAAATCACCGGATCAGTGGCGTAGCCAGGAATTCATGATGAGGGGAGGGACTTATGGCCTGGCCGGATGCCCTCCCTGACACCAACCCAACAGTATTACAGTAAATAAAAAGGGAACAAAGTAACAAATGGAAAGATGTAAGAAAACAATTGCTACTACAAACAATTGTTTTTGTTTTTTTATTTAAGTGGATAAATAAATAACCTTTTCAAAAACTTTTTCTAAACCAATGGGTTAGGGTGGTTCTAAAAAACGAAAGTGGTTTAAATTTTTTCTCCAACCCACCATTTGGTGACGCCAGGTGTTAGTAGGTCACAGTTAAAAAATTAAAAGAAAATATTGATATTTAGGACTGGCGCGGAGCTGACGAAATTTTCATAATTTCGTAATGGTTTTCATCAAACTTATCACGACATCGGCACACGGCAATGTTAGTAATAAATGCATACTAGTCAACCACAAATTCTTAGGTATGCAATTCAATTAATTTTCTAAATAATATTACTACAGTCGTGTCGGAATGAGTAAATTTTTGGTAGTTTTAAGACATTGACTGCAGAAATTAGAAGACAACAGTGTCATGAAAATGTAGCCGAGAAAATCAACATTTTCCGATGAATTTATCAGTCATTCGATTTTTACCAACTACATGTAGATGGTTGCCGTCTTGTTTGGCTCATATAATTGACTCTTGTGTTTCCCTACGACCTGTAGCCAGAGCACTGCCTTTGTTCTGCACTTTGTCCTGGCGAAAAGTTAAATTTTTGAACTGATGTGTCTACTCAACTTCAGCGATACAGTTAACCACTTTAACGGATTCGAGAATCACATGGCTCTTTTATTACATTCGAGCTCCAATAATTATATGGGCTTGGATCATACTGTAAAAAGTCATCAGACAGTTCCACAGAGTTGAAGAATGTCATGAGTGATTTAACGACGGAAATATAATATTGTGGAGTCCTGTTTTGCTACAGGTTCATTGAATGGTGGGATTCGTTTTAATGATCTCACAGAACCTGAAGTTTCGTTTAGGGCCATTGCCACGAGTCTCTTCTCATCCACGTAAAAATGATCGTCAAAAAACGCAAACCCAACCAGCAACTCAGGCAAATCCTAGAATTGAAAACCAAACGTGTTTGTGGCAACCTAAGCAACCTCCCTGTTCTTGCCGGTGGACAGCATGGATAGCAAATTCGTGTCATTTTGGGAGAAGCTATTGACGCTGCGCTCTGAAAACAGTAGGCCTACCGGGTATTATAATATTATGTGAGTCACAAAGAGCGACACTTCCTTCAGATACTTCCAGACTTGTTCGCCACACGAAAGACACGAGACTTCCGTGATTTCGTTGATACTGGCCGCAGACCGTGACAAGGTTCATATTGTGAGAGGAACATCCACATTTTAAATGTGTAAATGGCTCTGGCCATCATAAAGCCCGACGCACAGCTGCTGGTTAGCGGAAACATATTCGATGTGGTGGAATGTCACCGACAAAAATGGCAGATAGCTCAAGAAGTTCATCAGTAATCATCACCGCAAACTCAATAACCTCGTCCTTCCATTGGACCTGGTCGTCATCTGCTCATCCTCTGTGGGCGTGGACAAGGTGGCCTGATATATAATGGGCCGGAAATCTTTAAAGCGACTTGACTGCTCCATATTGGAAAAACGTGGATGTATCATAAGGACCTAAGACCTTCTCCATCATGATTTCAGAATTGTTGTGGTGGTATGCTAAATTTAGGAGCTCTCAACTTAATTCTCTTTCCGACAATGAGCACACGCCATTTTCGGAAGTCTTAAAATTTCGCGGCACTACCAACTAAACAACTTGGAGTAGCAGCTTGACTTGGTACTTTACTGTTTAGCCTTTCCTTTCCCGCATCACATTTAATTCAGGACTGCATCTTTTGCGTGGCGATGCTTATCAGACTAAGCACAGTCTTCTTTGTGTGCGCTCTGCCTCCCACTTTTCACTTGCATAGACCTCCGCACACTGCACTCTGCTGTTAGTGGTGACTCAGTGGTTACTTTCACCCTTACTGTGACAATGCAGAGCCATTCCTTCTCTGTGGTTGGTCCAACAACCTGGAGCTTGATTATTCGACACATTTCAAACTGTTTTCAGTTTTAAAAACGGTCGAAGACTGTTTGTCGCTTGATTTTGGCGGGAGCGCCTCTGAGTAGCGTCATGAAGAGGCGATATATAGTTTCTGATTGATCGACTCATTGACTTACTGATTGACTTACTGATAAAGACAAATTTTATGCTAAAAAGTAAGTAGCAAAATAGTTCATTATTCATTAGTAAGAAATTGCCGGAATATGCGCAATCATCTAAACTTCAACTAGTTCGCGCCAGTCCTAAACACGATTGGAATCTGAAAATATTTTGGATTAAGAGTCTCTATAAGTCGTATCACCAAATGGTGGGTTGGAGAATAAAGAAGAAACAACTTCAAAAGTTGCCATTGTCGATGGAACCACCCTACAATGGGTGTTTAACCCCGCGAAACCCCCTTGTCTACGCCACTGCACCGGATTCTCTTAATGGAAGCCACGTCCATATAATATTATATATAGATGAAAATAAGTTTAAGGAGTAAGAAGACGTCCTTCTCCTCAACCATATATATATATATATATAATATATAATTATATAATATATATACATAGTCTATAGGCTACAGTCTGATGCAGATGATGAACGCGCCGCGCCAATCATCAGGCGCCGGATTTTCCGCTTAGACCAGCGATCTCTGCATTCGCATATTATTCTGCATGCATGACGTATGCATGACGTATAAGCTGACGCTATTGACAGACTATAGCTTCATGACGGTGGTCCAGAAATATCCACTGATTAATCGCCCGGGTTCAGGAACTTGACACGAGCAGATTTCTGAAGAACAGAAATAGACGAACGAAGAGGGATGACACACTCGGAAGAAGAGCATCGGATCCGTTGCTCGCAGCCACAGAACGCGTTGAACTGCGTGCAGAAAAGTCTTCTCCTCCTCATCCTTCTGCTCCCGAGGCAGGGAATGACCACATAATAACGACCGAACACAATTACAGATGCCGCATTTGAACACAGCAACCGGCTTTTGAAGCCATTGCTTTGATGGTCAATTTTGCTCGTCAAGTGAAATGCGTGCGTTGTTAGAGAAGGAAGGAACTTCTGAGGCAGCAGCAACATGTAAATGGATTTTGAATTCCATCAGATCACTCAGATCGGAACATTCCAGAGGTCTTTCATATATTATCAGATGAAAGCAACGGAAACATTTTCAGATCATGATGTTCAATCACAAAGCGTTATTCCGACGGAGCCGCATTCACTCGTTGCCACGATTTGTATACGCCTACATGAACAACTCTAAACTCTCCATCGCCCTAACGCTGCAGGTCACATAGCGCTACAAGAACGCTTTAACAGGTGCAAGGGTTAAGTCAGAGATAGGCTCTACGCCTTGTCCTGAAGTAGCAGTAGTAGTAGGACGCAGAGTAGGCCATGAAATTTTGGCGTACATGGCAACATAAGTCTTCAAATACTCTCCAACAATGCATAGTCAACATGAATGTCAAGTTAATGAGCTTCAGAAAACCAACTCCGTTGATTCCTCTGTCCTTCAATTTCTGCATGATCCAATTGCTGAATTGTTAATTGCACGTGAACCTTCTCTGTGTTCTTAGGTTCTAGCACTGAAACGGTCAACTTATATTCTGTCTTCAGTGCTGTGGCTGCTTTTTTTAATTGTACAACTCTATACAGTTTGCTGAAACCTATAGCATAGGAAGCTTCTGCTGTATCTTCACTGGAAGATAATGGTCCGCAATTAACTGATTTGCGTGACTGAAAGTTGCTGTGAATATTCTTCAGAAAATGCGCTCGATCAAAAATTAGGAATATTGTGATCAGCCGCAATACCTTCACAAGCTGATTCACCTGGTACAATGTAGGCCTACATGCATAATTTCAAATAGACAAACAGCGTTTGCCTATCCGTTTTCGTGCGAAGGCGCCGAGTGATTTTCTTGAGCGTCGATAATGTTGGCAAACATAGAAAGATCTTGAAGCGTAGCGTCTACCATTTGCTGAAGGATTCAATGCATGGCGCCGCGATGCATGGGGCTGGACGATGGTTCTATGGTAACACGGTGTCGCGACATCCTGCCTATGTATATATACATGTATTGTATGTATATATTATAGGTATATATAGGCACGATGTTGCATATATATATGATTCTGTGGGTGCTATCAAGTGACCTTCCCTTTATGGCTCGCTCTGTGATCTTAACTGGGGGTATTGCCGTCCAGTGTTTAATCTATTGACGTATCTCGGAGAAAAGTACCACTGGAGCGACTCCCCCCTCAGAAACATTGAAAAGGCGCTTTTTACACGTTAAGAAAAGAGTAATCCTATCCAGTGGTAGAATTAAGAAATAGAGGATAAAACCAGATGATATGCTAAAAACTCATCAGATTATTAAATATGTGAAATTGTGAGCTTACTGTGTACCGCGATTTGTACTAAAAGACTAAAAGCGATGATCAGGAAAAAAGAGAGATTCAATGTTCGATTCTGCAAGATCAAGAACAACACCAACCAATCTCTTTCTCTCTTTAATGGGGATCGCGCAGTTATAGGCTGTATACCTCTGTCACGCAGTTCTCTTCCCACTTTCGCTTCCTCTGTCTGCCTGTCTATCCGTCTGCCTGTCTGTCAGTCTGTCTTCCTCTCTGCCTGCATGTGTACGTTTTCAGTCCATCTATACGTCCATCCACGCATGCGCCTGGCATCCATTGCCATGATGCAGGTGTTTTTAAGTCTCATATAAACGGAATGGTATCTCGTTAGGCATGTGTATCTTTCATCGCTTCTGCTGTATCAAGTCGCGTCGTCGTCTGCACCGAAAACGTCGATTCGTTTATGAAAGCCATCTCACTGTAGTTGGGTCGGTATTCTCTGTGGTTATAAGACGGTCACTCGTAGCTACATGTATACATGTAGCTTATATGTATACATAGTCCATTGCTTATACAGTCTATCGCGTTCGTGTGTGTGTTGGCGTGTGTGTAGAACAGAGTATATGATGGTGAAGGACATAGCGTCGATAAGTGTCTCACTGAGATATCAATTTAAAAACTTAAGCCATTTTCAGTCACCATAAAATTATCATGCCCGTTTTATTCGGGGCAGAAAACACCTATAGTTAAGTCCACAATGTCTGTGCACTATATCCCATCTAAAGTTAGCAGTTCCTTGAGTCTAAATCTAAGTCGAGAAAACAAATCAGAGGCCCTATATACTGTCAATGCAAATAACCAGCTTATAATTATAAACATAAAAATTATATATATATATTATATATATATATATATATATATATCATTGACCTATAGTAAGTTGTGGGAGGCTAATATATAGAGCTCGTGCAAATATCTTCAGCGTACTTAAAACAGTATAGACTATTCTTTTAAGCAGTGTTTAAAGTGTAAAAAAAGAAGTGCCAGGACGCCGTATTGTATACGGAGACTTTCCGCCCAAAGAAATTGACGACCTTTTTTAAAGTCGTCCGCCAAAATTTTCGGGCAAAACAGGAAAAAGATACCGATTCCGCCGCCAAAAAAGTTGATGACCTTTTTTTAGCCGTCCGCCAAAATTTTCGGGCAAAACAGGAAAAAGGGACCTTTTCCGGGGAAAAGATACCAATTCATCCGTCATGGACGGCCGTCAGCGTAACTGCAGGGACGCCGTCCCTGCAGTCATGGACGACCGTCCTGACAGTGCTGACCAAATAAGTCATAGGACGGCGTCCCGCCTCGAAAATAAGTGCCGGGACGCCGTCCATGACCGTCCCGGCACACTTTAAGCCCTGCTTTTAAGTAGTCAGTCTTATTATCTTTGCGACATAATATATTTATTGCATTGTCGGCACCGGAATTTCTTCATCCAAAGGAAGCGCTCTTCAGTTTGCGTGTGAGACTGTGAGACTGTGAGTGCATGGTACACAGAGTGTCGGGCATTAAATACTTCGATCATCTCTGAAGTTGCTCTCTTCCACCCTTCACAGATGAATCCATTGAGTAGCCATTTAGATCTAAGCAGAGATAACCCTGCGGTGTGAGTGGCCTTTTAGCTCCCTGCATGCAGACCGAGCGCTCGATATCGGAGAACTCTTGCGTTCAATTAAATTCGCGCGTCATATAGTGCATATAGGCTACATGTAGACCTATACGCTTTTTTTTATCGGACTTAAACGCACAGAGGTCGGTGGCACCAAAGCAAACTAAGCTTATAGATGTTGAGCCGTCGTCACATTAGAGCAGATTATAATTAAACCCGCCGAGTAAAACTATTTCATTGGATGTTAATAATAATAATAATAATAATAATAATAATAATAATAATAATAATAATAATAATAATAATAATTATAATAATAATTATAATAATAACAAAAATAATTATAATAATTATAATAATTATAATAATTATAATAATTATAATAATTATAATAATTATAATAATAATAATAATAATAATAATAATAATAATAATAATAATAATTATAATAATAATAATTATAATGATATAATAACTATAATAATTATAATAATTATAATAATTCTAATAAATTACTAATAATAATTCCAATAATAATTATAATAATAATTATAATAATAATTACAGTTATTATTTTCGTTTATTCAACAATTCGGTTGACAGAACGCAACCGGTTACATTGTACAATTATGAAGTTTAAACAAGGTTACAAGAACGCAGATCACAGAATACACAAATCTTATACTCACAGAACAGACAGCCTGCAATGCACGGCGCTAATAGCAGCCTAAAAAGCATGTCCGCCCAACGGGGTTTGAACTCGTTACCTCTCGCTCTCTACGCCAGCGTCTTATCCATTGCGCTACCGAGCCCCCTCAATCATACAAGACATTATCTGCCATGGTGCAGAAATCATGAATTCGTTAATAAAAAGTTCGTTTCAAAGCTCCATAGGTCTGGTCTGCATCTGTCCCATGTGGCAGATTTTCTTCGGCCTTCGAGATTTTGGTCTAACCCGGAGTTGATCAAGTCAAACCAGGTCAATTCATTTATTGAGCCAAAAATACCAAACAGACAATAATTATGCATTCACAATAGTACACACAGTGATTGATTCATATCCTTTTCCCCAGGATCTTTCTCCACCTCCATTGCTAAACTTCTCAATGTGGTCAATCTGATCTCTCAATGGATGTCGTCCAACCTCCTCTGCCTCAACCCCTCCAAAACAGAGTTCATTATTCTAGGCCTTTCTGACCAAATCAAGAAAATCCCTGACCCTTCAATACACCTATCGACTAACTCTTCATCTCTTACCTTCACCTCTGATGCTCCGGTCCGCAATCTTGGTGTAATGTTTGATTCACACCTCTCCTTCTCTAACCACATCTCTAATATATCGCGCTCCTGCTTCATGCACATCCGGGACCTCCGACGCATCCGACCCATGCTTGATTTCAAAACTGCTTCCACCATTGCTACGTCCATCGTCCACTCAAAGCTTGACTATTGCAATTCCCTGTTCTTAAACCTTGATTCCACACAACTTAAGCGCCTCCAACTCATACAAAATTCTCTTGCTAGAGCCGTCACCAGAACACCCAGACATCATCACATCACCCCCATCCTCAAGTCTCTTCACTGGTTGAAAATCCCAGAGCGAATTCACTACAAAGTTCTCTCCTTAACATACAACTCCTTACAATGCTCCCAGCCCAGATATCTTCGCGAACTGTTCACCATCCAGCCTACCCGTTCTACCCGATCATCCGCCTGCCTTACACTCTCTCGACCGCCGGTCACAAGTCATCTCAAGTTCTCCAACCGAGCCATATCCAACTCAGCACCACGCCTTTGGAATGATCTGCCTGCTGAGTTCCGATCCTTTTCAGTTCCTACTCCATCATTACTAATCACACACCATCACCTTCCTCAGGCTCCTCTATCCATCACACCTCGGGCCTTTCACTCGAAACTAAAGACACTCCTGTTCAAGAACTCTTATCCTGTTTCACCTGATCCCCCACCCTCCAATTCCCGGCTCAGACGACACCCACCTTAGTAGCTGTTCCACACCTCTGATCATACGGTACCTCGACCCGGACCACCATGGACTACTCTTACGGACAACCCCTTTGACTCAACGCATTTGATCCTGATCCTATGGTAACTCGACCCGGACCACCACGGACTACTCTCACGGACAACCCTCCTAACTCAACGCAGCGCTCGTGAATAAGCCGGTGCCTCGCGCTTGGCTTTCCAGTGGCGCTTTAGAAATTATGAGATTACGATTACGATTACGATTACGATTGTAGTTGACAATTATGATATAGCCTAGTGCACAATCATTGCTGTGTATGGTAGAGAGCAATAGGTCACCCGAAGGGAGTGATCTTGCTATTGGGGCCTGTTTACCAAAAAATATTAATTACTATAACGTGATAATATAATAGATCGGAAAGCAGATGTAAATGGCGGCATTTATGATTATACCGTAATAAATATTAATAACTGTCAATTGTTTTCAACTAATTTTAATCACTTCTTTTGAGCTTATTGTTGCTGTTATTGTCGGCTTCTGAATTATTGCTTCTGCGGTCCATGGTGCCAAAAAGGTTGGACGGTATGCACTGGTGTAGACGATCTTGTTGCTGACTACCACTGCCATTGAAGGCGACATGCTACGCAAATTTAATGTCGGTTGCTGCAGTGACAGAGAAAAGGTTAACAGATGGCAGAGTCCATGGTGCAGATGTTAAAGCCAATAAGAGAGTCATCAACCATCCACCATGTCATCATCAACCATGCATTGTCATGATCTGTCCTGCATGCAGTCGCTCGCACGCCTTCCTCACCTTCGCCATCGAAGACACGCTGGAGTATAAACCATTGACAGGAAGATTACTTTCTCCTTTTCTGCTGCTGACATCATAAGTCTTTCTTAGTTGGCCACTCAGATAATATGGAAATGAAAAAGATTCAGACGATCAGCAACAACAGATCATCGACCGACTGTCAGCTCCGATGTCTCTTTACCTGCTGCTGCAGTCAATGTCTATATTATTCAACCACCGTCACCCCATCATGCATCAATCAAGATACCTCATCTATAGGGTTTACTCCGATGGTTAGAACTGCCTCATAATTATGTGCATCAGAAAGTTGCTTCCTCTTCTTTCAAGTCAGCCGAGTTGAAAACTGCGCTCAACAACCAGTGGGGATCTGTTAGACTGTGAACATCGAGGCGAATTAATTCTCGTTAAATACTGAAATATTATTCGGACTAGATTTAAATTCAAATATAGCCTAAAACGTTTGAATGTGGTTTTCGTGTAAATCTGAAAAATCGGAAATGCGTGTAAAACGTGCAGGCGCTTATGCAATGACACCACGATAGAGAAGCACACTGCAAATTAGACAGAGAATCGCAGACAGAGAGAGAGTGAGACAGAGGGAAATGGAGACAGAGGAAGAGGGGGCAGTGGAAGGGGAGACAGAGGGAGAGGGAGAAGGAGAGGGAGACAGAGGAAGACCTATACTTTGGAAACACGAATGCCTCCAGTCCATTGTACAAATATTGGTCTGCTGCAGACGAGAGTGAGACTCGAACGACGCTGTCCATCAATGACTCAGATGACGAACCGACGACGACGACCACCTTTCAGTGCCAGGAATTATTGGCGGCGGAAGCGCATCCTCCTCCTCATCCTCCTCGTGATCATCCTTCTCCTCCTCCTTGTCCTCCTTCTCTTCGTTGTCGTACTCCTCCTCCTCGTCCTCGTCTTCCTCCTCCACCTCGTCTTCCTCTCCTCTTTCTCCTTATTCTACTCCTCCTTCTGGTTCTCGTCCTTCTTCTTCTCCTCCTCCTACTGCCCATCCTACTCTTTCTTCTCCTCGTCCTCCTTCTTATCCTTCCCTCCTCCTCCTAATCCTCCTTCTCCTCCTCCTCTTCCTCCTCGTCCTCGTTCTTTTTATCCTTCTCCTTCTCCTCCTTCTCCTCCTCCTCCTCCTCCTCTTCCTCCTCGCCCTCGTTCTACTCCTCCTCCTCCTCCTCCTCCTCCAGCTCTTCCAGTGTACAGACGGCATAATATCAGATGTCGATATCGGTTGCGATTATTAATCGAGAACCAGGCAATGCTGGTGGCCGTCACCGCCGTCACCGCCGTCACCACCACCGCCGCCGCAGGGTGCGTCGTCCCGTGGGAGATCTGATGAGACACGTCACGTGTCACGTGTCACGTGTGTGAACCAAATGCACCGCAGCCGTGGAAAAGCAGCCTCAGCTTCCAAAACAAACGAATTATTAATTAATAGATTCCACATCGTCGTCATCGTCGTTGTCGTCGTCGTCGTCGTCGTCGTCGTCGTCGTCGTCGTCATCCAATGTACCAGTCAACTATCCATCGATGGCGTTCCAAGACATGGATCTACCGCCAGGATTAAGCAGACCAGTGGAAGGGGGAAGACTCGTCAATTGCAGTAATTGTTATCGTAATAGTTATTAAGTTCGGTCTAAAGCGCCAATTTTAAGTGCAAGACTCAGCATATTGAGAAGTGCTGCGTTAAGGTCAAAGGGGTTGCGTAAAATGAGAGACACAGAGAGAGAGAGAGACAGACAGAGAGAAAAAGTCAGTCAGTCAGTCAGTCAGTCAGCCAAGCATTCTCCAGAGCAACATCTCATAAGGTTTGAATCATGGTATGAATCTATGTACATGTAACTTTGTTTGTGTGTGTGTCTGTGTGTGTGTGTGCGTGTGTGTGTGTGAGATATATATATATATATATATATATATATATGTGCGTGTGTGTGATATATATATATATATATATATATATATATATATATATATATATATATATATATATATATATATGGTGCAGCCTATCGCCTGGTGCTATCTAAGTATGCAGTTGTTTAGTTCCAATTCGCTACAATTCTTCTGCTGCTGGTGTCTGGTGAATGTGGTGATACTTAAGAGTGCACTTGCTGGTGCTGGTCCTATTTCATACGACGTGTCGGTCATTATTTGTTGCATACTTCTACAGACACTTTTAAAGTCGTACGTCGAGAATAAACGATAGAGACTGCAATCACTCAAAGACTCGTTATGTCTGTCAGTTTTCATCAGCACAGTATATTGTAAATGTATAACATACTACAGTATGCAATTAGATATATGAACACACATGCATGCATACACACATATAGGCACATTCACACATGCATTTACATACAAACATTCATATATATATACACATATACATGCACATGTATAATATTAAATATATTCACAATTGCACACAATGATATGACAATATACACATACATGTACATTGTACACGTGCATATACTGCAAGTCTCCAAGAGATAACTCCTCCTCGGTGGAGTGTGAGTGTGACGATGATCGTGCTCAGCCCATGATATTACTATTTCTAATTAAATGTATCAAGGGATCAATGGACCGTTGATAATAATTAATTATTGTCCTCTTCACGTTGATGTTTTTGTCCTATCGAACCGATACGCAGAACCATTTCCAGCAGTGTTTAGGAATCTGTGGAGTATCATGAGAATCAGTGTGTTTGTGTGTGTGTTTGTGTGTGTTTGCGTGTGTGTGTTTGTGTGTGTGTGTGTTTGTGTGTGTTTGTGTGTGTGTGTGTGTGCGCGCGCGTGCGTGTGCGTGCGTGTGTGATTCGAACTGCAGACGAGTTGCACATGCTCATATTCGCACACAGACCAAATGCCAATATTTTACGAATTAATTAATTTTTAGAAGCATGTGGTAAATGTAGTAATTAATCTGGTTTTGGTGTCAATGGTCGTCCGTCACATCTGAATGGAATTAGACAAACAATGAATTGTCCACACGAGATTCTCTGATCAGTGGAAAAGTAACGGATGCAAAAGTGGAGGAGGATTAGAGGGACTGTAATGAGGAGAAGTAAAAGGTAGAGGAGATAAAAGATAAGGAGGAAAAGAAAAAGAAGGAGGATGATGAAAAGAAAGAGAAGGAGTAAAGGAAGGAGAAGAAGGAAAGAGAAGAAGGAGGAAAAGGAGGAAAATGAGAAGAAGGAGAAGGAGGAGAAGGAGAAGAAGTATAGGAGACCGAGGAGAAGAAATAGAAGGAGGAGAAGGAGGAGAAGGAGGGAGGGGAAGGAGGAGAAGATGGAGAAGGGAAAGGAGAGGAAGGAGAAGAAGGAGGAGAAGGAGAAGGAGAAGAAAAAGGGGAAGGAGTAGAAGGAGGAGAAGGATGAAAATATGTAGAAGTAGATGGATGATAAAAATGAGTAGAAAAAGAAGAAGGCGTGAGGTGATAGGTACACGTATACATGTATGCGGGTGGCTCTTGAAGATCGTGTTCTGCAGTCTTTGCCAGTGGCTGTCCTGTGGTTAGTATAATAGCACTTTCTAATTGAAGAGGTGACTGCAGGCAGTTTGTGCCCGTGACGTTCATGACGATGCTGATGAAGTTGATGTTGATGTCGATGTTGTTGATGATGATGATGATGATGATGATGATGATGATGATGATGATGATGATGATGATGATGATGATGATGATGATGATGATGATGATGATGATGATGATGATGATGATGATGATGATGATGATGATGATGATGATGACGATGACGATGATGATGATGATGATGATGATGATGATGATGATGATGATGATGATGGTTGTGGCGGTGATGATGATAACGAATATTTTAATTGTGACTAAACAGATGAATGCACGAACTGTGACAATGATGATGATGAATGAGACAATTTCTGTATGTATTATTTTATATGTATGAGGATTTACCATAGCGCCTCTTCAAATATTTCAACACAGAGGCGCTCTCGACAACAGCGCGGACACTGGTTCGGAGTTTCACGTCGAAGCGCATGAGCAATTGCGAGTGAAGGACATGTGAAGGATTCCTACGCGGCGGCTTGAGGTGGAGATTCGAACCGCAATCTTCCGGCTTCATGGCACCGAACGTATACCCCTAAGCCACCGCATCCCACATAGATGATAGTGATGACGATAACGACATAAAACTGACGGTGATGATGATGATTAAAGTCATGATGGTGATAGCGATGATGGTGATGGTGATTTTAATGATTAAAGTTATAATGGCGATGGTGATGGCGGTGATGATTAGAGTTATGATGGTGATAGTGATGGTGGTGGTGGTGATGACTATTATGATCAAAAATGATGACGCAAAAAATGTGTTAGTGATGTAGATGCTTTTATATGTTCTGTTGGATTCGATGGGATTCAGTGGATGATGAAGTGGTGCACGACTTTCATCTACACGTATACATAATTACATATATATATAAATATATATATAAATATATATATAATATATATGTACAGAAACGACGGAAATTGCGTTTCATTCGCCCTATTTATATAGCGCCAATATGAATGCTTTTGCTTTGCACGGACCGATGAGAGTATCGGGTAAAACCTTGCTGTGAAGAGGACCGAGGCATGAGATGGGTGGATGGGAGGGGGGAGTTCGAGGGTGACTGTGTTTCGTTTTGTTTGGTGTGAGTGAACGGGACAACACGGCGGCTGACAGCTGCAGCGTCCTCTGTCACATCAATGACGAGAGGGTTGAGGTTGGACGGAGCAGGACAGAGACGATGATGACGATGACGATGACGATGACATGCATGATGAATGGAGAAGATGATCAAAGGAGAAAATAATATGAACATCGTTTCTATTCAGTCGTCCGTTCGTCCCAATCGGTTAAGCATTACGTCTGCAATGTACATGTACACGTACACTGCAGCCGCACATCACAATGTCACCGCACGAGTGCATGCTCGAGAGATTGCTTGAGTGTCTGTCGTCATATTATTTTATACAGGGTGGGCAAGAAACCTAGGTTTTGCCAATATCTCGACCAAAAGTAAGAATTTAGAAATAAAATTTTACAGGCTTATAGACAATTCAAATTTACACATAATGGCCAGAATTCATCGATATATTTCAAACAGAACAACAGTTATACCACTTCTAGTGAGGCCACGCGCCGTTTTTTTACGATTCAGAAACGTAACGCAACAAAAAGTAACGAAAACGTGATTCTATCAAGCCACATCTCAAATAGATTTAACTGTGTGAAAATTAACCGGATAGTGATTCACAACTTGCGTTCAATGTTCCCACCACCCGTGTCAAAACTTCTTTTGAGTATCTTTGCAAAGTTCTTGATGGCCCTGTTGACGCGTTCCAAAGGTAAAACTTCTCATGTCAACTCCAATGCGCCTCTCAATTCTCTTACTGCTCTTGGAGTCTTGGTTTTGGTCGCAGATTGTGACATTTCTCCAGCATAGCTCTCCACAATTGATTATCCATCCATCTGGTTCAAATCCGGAGATTTGGGGCCATTGGCATTCTCAATAAAACCAGAACAATCGACATTGAGCCGATCTCCGTTCATTCACGACAAATCTCAGCTTAACTCTCAGCATAACTCTTAATTTTTGCGCTCTCACTGTTTATCAGAATAAACGTTGCTCATTGCCTTATACCTCTAGGGTCTTGCTCAAGAGGTGTCTGACTAAACATTTTGTATGTCATTGACACCTTGGCCATTTTCACTTTTTAAAAATTTTGAATTTCATTGCTTTAATAGCAAAATTATGAATTTGACACATTTCTTATTTACCAACTTGCTAAGTGACTTCACAGGGACTTGCAGATACGCTGGTACACTGTTTCCTTTTAAAATAGTAATAATAATAAAATTAACAATATAAAGGCTATTTGATAGCAATTATTTGAGATGAGACTGGATAAAATCGCGTTTTTGCGTGGAAATTTTTACTTTTGGTCAAGATATTGGCAAAAAACCTATAGGGGTCTTTTTTGGACCACCCTGTATAAGTTACAACACATTCCTAGAAGACGACG
This sequence comes from Lumbricus terrestris, assembly GCA_949752735.1. Classification (NCBI taxonomy): domain Eukaryota; kingdom Metazoa; phylum Annelida; class Clitellata; order Crassiclitellata; family Lumbricidae; genus Lumbricus; species Lumbricus terrestris. The sequence continues at coordinate 25,345,965 of OX457038.1, forward strand.
TCTGCGTATACATATATATATATATATATATATATATACTGTATATATATATTTACTTATCTGTAAAATCCGAGTAAATATATATTCGTCTCCTTTCTTGCCGCTTGTCTGTTCTTTTACCGATAGAGTATAAGTAGCAGTAGTAGAAGAGGTGGTGGTGGTGGTGGTAGGGTGGGATGGTGGTGGCGGCAGTAGCGGTGGCGTTTGCGGTGGCGGTGGTGGTAGTTGTTGTTGTAGTAGTACTAGTAGTAGTAGTTGTAGTAGTAGTAGTAGTGGTAATAGTACTAGTAGTAGTAATAGTAGTAGTAGTCGTGTCATTAGCAATAGCAGTAGTAGTTGTGATAATGTTAATTTATTAATTCAAACTGACTAGTAAGCAGTAAGACAGCATGACAAAGTAGCTGCAAGCATATATAATTATAACCAGAACCCGCATCCCTCTGATCGTCGTGCCATCGTCAAACATCTCCACCATTCAACCACCTCTTCTTCCCCCCCCCCCCCCACCCAACCCTCTGTAGGCGACTGATGCGTGTGCTGTATATGGATCCGATGGTGTATATAAGGAGGTCGGTTGTAAAGAAATACTGAATTGACGAAGTGTGATGTCTGAGACGACAGAGGTCGGTCAACACCGCAGGCGCTGCTACTGCTGATGCAACTGATGCCGGTGCTGCTGCTGCTGGTGCTGCTGCTGATGCAACTGATGCCGGTGCTGCTGCTGCTGGTGCTGCTGCTGATGCAACTGATGCTGGTGGTGTTGATGCTAGTGCTGCTGCTGATGCTGGTGCTGGTGCTGGTGTTGATGCTAGTGCTGCTGTTGCTGCCGCTGCTGGTGCTACTGGTGCTGTTGGTGCTGTTGGTGCTGCTGCTGCTGGTGCTGCTGGTGCTGTTGGCACTCATTCCAATCAGTAACAGGAGACCAGTTGATGAAATCCAATTGTTTGTTTGATTGACAGCTGACCGGTCATAAGTCGCCTCTAAGTGCAAAGACGTTCAGCGTCAAGACTGCAGTGAACAGGAGACTGTCCGTCTTTCGTAGAGATGCACGATTGCACGCTCTTCTTCAATTCAAGCAAATACTCAGTTGCATAACCTATTATATTTTTAAAAAGTTCTAAATGATTAACTAAAGTGTCATCCATAAGAAACCAGCGAAATAGGAATTGTCTGTTCGGAATCAACTGAGGCTGGAAAATGCATAGAGAAGATGAATAGAGGTAGATCAACAAATAATTATTCAGTCGTCTTGTTTGACAGACATGCAAAGCGCTCATCTGTCATCCTATTGTCTATTTTCAATTCAATCTATTTCCTAAACCAACATGATACAACTACATGTATAACAGTGAACATGATGCTTGGCATTATTTGTGGTTATCCAGGAAGATTTGAAAGAGAGTGACAATCCTGCTGTCAATAGAGTCATGCAAGATAAAACCACTATTTATAATAGCACTTAACAATCAGTTCGTACAGTTAGAGGGACACAATGAAAATCAGAAAAACATTTGTCACTAGAAGATGAATGACACAACTTAACTAACATTTAACGAACATGTAACGAACACGCCCGATGAACAAAATACAGAGGCCAATGCCATCTGCAGAATAGAAGGCTGAGTCGACCTTTTTTGGGAGGGTACACGACTACACGGGAAACGATCCCGCGTCAGTGCTACCATTAGCATTACTAGACACTCTCCTGTATAATTATGTGCGTGTTGCATGCGCTTATGTGCGTGTTGCATGCGCTTATGTGCATGTTACATGCGCTTATGTGCGTGTTGCATGCGCTTATGTGCATGTTACATGCGCTTATGTGCATGTTACATGCGCTTATGTGCATGTTACATGCGCTTATGTGCATGTTACATGCGCTTATGTGCATGTTACATGCGCTTATGTGCGTGTTGTATGCGCTTATGTGCGATTGTGCGTGTTGCACGCACGTCTGTTTATGCTTGTGAGTACGTGCGCAACTGCGCATGCAGGACTGCATTTGCAACGAACGCTACGAATTCAATAAGACACCGCCAACATGTCCGTGCGCAAGTGCAGCTGCACCGAGGACACGGTGTACATTTGCTTTCACTATATGCCTACCGCAGGTCGTCTTAAATAGCCTATCTATAAATATCTAGCAGCCATTTCTCCAATCCGCAAAACACTTGATAACATCTAGTATATAGTACACTGTAAAATAAAAATATTGAATTCTATCCCGACTTATATATTGGCAATGGCTATTCCCCTATATATATATATATATATATATATATATATATATATATATAATTATATATAATCATACATACACATAAAATTATATATAATATATAATAGATATAGATACAGGCTCTATATAAACACATAAATTACATATGCTATTATGCAGCCTTTGTATAATTCCAAGAAAGTGTTTTATGCATCACAATAAACATCATTATTAGTCACATACACGCATAAACTCCTTTTAATGCCACACAGAATCTTTAAAAATTATTTAAATTTTAGCGTGTACATGAACTTAGAGACATGGTTGTACATCTGTGTTTAAAATTATATATAATAAGCTTATATGTATATTATATATAAATGTATATATATAATATATATATATATTCGTCCCCTTCGTGAATAAGAGCCGTGTGTTGTGTATTGGCTGCATGTTGGCGATGGTAATTCATGGTCAGTTAAGCCGCAATCGATCTGCAATTCTGCAATTCTGCATGTCTTCTTGTGTTCGCTGCAGGCCATCGTCGATGCTTCTCTTGCCATTCCTTCCTTCCTTCCTTCTGTCGCAGCACAGCATCCTCCTCCTCCTTCTCCTCCTCCTTCTCCTCCTCATCCTATATCTTCATCTGTTCGCCACGCCTCATTGACTCCGGTCATAGAATCGCTGGGTGCTGTGTAGGGCTGATAAAACTCTGCCTCCGGAACGAATCAGAGAAACTGCAGCAGCTGTTGGCAATGTTATTCTCCAACAAGAATTGGATTCTGGCAGAAGCCGAGGGGCAGCTACTTTGATGTAACGTAGAGAAATGTAATTGGACAAGTTTATTGCAGCGTTCTGTTCTCAACTGTGCTGCTGCAGAAGCTATGATAATTTTATGTATGAAAGCGTCGTTTCCAAGCATCGTCTATTTAGCCAAGCTGTTCATCAATGTGGCAGTTGAGTGTAAGACAGTGAAACGCAATATCCATGCGCTGCCGTAATAATATTACCTCGTTTCACCTCGACGATAATATTCGCAATGATCGGAGACAGACCGATGTGAGACTCTATGCACTCAATAATAACAAAAATGGAAATGGTGTAGACTGACTGTAGAGGTATGGCTAGAGGTTTGGTTATAGGTTTGGTTAGAGGTATGGTTAGAGGTATGGTTAGAGGTATGGTTAGAGGTATGGTTCGAGGTATGGTTAGAGGTATGGTTAGAGGTGTGGTTAGAGGTATGGTTAGAGGTATGGTTAGAGGTATGGTTAGAGGTATGGTTAGAGGTATGGTTAGAGGTATGGTTAGAGGTATGGTTAGAGGTGTGGTTAGAGGTATGGTTAGAGGTTTGGTTAGAGGTATGGTTAGAGGTATGGTCAGAGGTATGGTTAGAGGTTTGGTTAGAGGTATGGTTAGAGGTTTGGTTAGAGGTATGGTTAGAGGTATGGTTAGAGGTATGGTTAGAGGTTTGGTTAGAGGTATGGTTAGAGGTTTGGCTAGAGGTATGGTTAGAGGTATGGTTAGAGGTATGTTAGAGGTATGTTAGAGGTATGGTTAGAGGTTTGGTTGGAGGTATGGTTGGAGGTATGGTTAGAGGTATGGTTAGAGGTATGGTTAGAGGTATGGTTAGAGGTATGGTTAGAGGTATGGTTAGAGGTATGGTTAGAGGTTTGGTTGGAGGTATGGTTGGAGGTATGGTTAGAGGTATGGTTAGAGGTATGGTTAGAGGTATGGTTGGAGGTATGGTTAGAGGTATGGTTAGAGGTATGGTTAGAGGTATGGTTAGAGGTTTGGTTGGAGGTATGGTTGGAGGCATGGTTAGAGGTATGGTTAGAGGTAAGTTACAGGTATGGTTAGATGCATGGTTAGAGTTATGGTTAGAGGTATGGTTAGAGGTTTGGTTGGAGGTATGGTTGGAGGTATGGTTAGAGGTATGGTTAGAGGTATGGTTAGAGGTTTGGTTGGAGGTATGGTTGGAGGTATGGTTAGAGGTATGGTTAGAGGTATGGTTAGAGGTATGTTAGAGGTAAGTTACAGGTATGGTTAGATGTATGGTTAGAGTTATGGTTAGAGGTATGGTTAGAGGTATGGTTAGAGGTTTGGTTGGAGGTATGGTTGGAGGTATGGTTAGAGGTATGGTTAGAGGTATGGTTAGAGGCATGGTTAGAGGTATGGTTAGAGGTATGGTTAGAGGTATGGTTAGAGGTATGGTTAGAGGTTTGGTTGGAGGTATGGTTGGAGGTATGGTTAGAGGTATGGTTAGAGGTATGGTTAGAGGTATGGTTAGAGGTATGTTAGAGGTAAGTTACAGGTATGGTTAGATGTATGGTTAGAGTTATGGTTAGAGGTATGGTTAGAGGCTTGGTTAGACGTATGTTAGAGGCTTGGTTAGAGGTATGGACCGTATGGTTAGAGGCTGTCTACGTCTTATTACTCCTCGATAATGTGAGTAGACTTAGCCAAACTAATTCTAGTGGACTATAAAATATATGCTACGTATATATGATCGGCACACAGCAAACTATAGTTGGCGTATATAATATAATATATATATATAATATCAGCAATCCAACATATATAATATATGTTATATATAATATATATATATATATTATATATATACTATGTACATCGGACTGATGGTTGAGAGATGATTGCTGCTGACTTCATAAGCATCGTCTGTCGTCTTTGCTCTGGAAATATGGCCATCATCATCATCATCATCATCATCATCATCATCGTCGTCGTCGTCGTCATCGTCATCGTCATCATATCATCATCATCATCGTCGTCGTCGTCGTCATCGTCATCGTCATCATATCATCATCATCATCATCATCATCATCATCATCATCATCATCATCATCATCATCATCATCATCATCATCATCATCATCAACAGCCTTGACTGCTTACTGCCAGCATGAAGACAAATGCGACTTTAAACTCTCTCATTTGTAATCGAGTTTACGTGTCAAAGACTCTTCATTTCCCACTGATTGATGATCACCACTCGGTGTGGGGGTGGAGGGTGTGGGTGGGTGGTGTGGGATTGAGAGGGGGAATGGCTGATGGGCTGAGGCCTTAAGATTACGACTGCATACGCATACCGCTATTGAGCCAATGTCAAGCAGACAGACGAATAGACGAATGTAGACGAACATCGAGACAGAGGGACAGAAGGACAGATGGAGGACTGTGTGCTTGTGGGTGAATGGGTGGATGGGTCGGTGGACGGGTGGATGGATGGGTGGATGGATGGGTGGATAAATGGATGAATGGGTGGATGGATGGTGTATGGATGTGTGGGTAGATTGGTGTGTGAATGGATGGTTGGATGGGTGGGTGGATGGGTGGGTGGATGGGTGGGAGGGTGAGTGGTGACTGGGGATGTAGTGATGCATGGGTTGGGAACTTGGGATGCGTGAAATTGCCAGTGAGGCCATCAGCTGATGTCTTCAACTTTGTCGTAAGCGACTGGCGAAGGCAATTTTCCGATGCACTGCGTGATTGCCTCAGTCTGTCTTCGTCATTGCCTTCTTCTCCGGTGGCGGCAATTGATGCCTCATTCAGAGCGGCAATTTGACTGCTGTATACTGCTGAGGTGGAGAAGGTGGGGTAGGGTGGGCCTTGCAGGTCCCTCTTTACCTTCCCTAACAGTGACCCTCTCTTAATACGACCAATCGTCTATTAGAGCAATTTTCATCAGTCACTTTGATGGTCTCGCATCAAATTCTTATTGATGATAATATTCCATCGACGGCAATCATTATTAGGCGCCTCAATCAATCTGTCGTTGAGATAACGATAATGACAACGCAGATTATTGACGACGACGACGACGACGATGATGATGATGATAATCATGGGGCGCGGTGGTGTAGTGGTGGCGTCGTTGCCTTGAAGCCGGAAGGTTCGAGGTTCGAATCCACCTCGCCGCGTAAGGACCTTGGGCAAGTCCTTCACTCACAATTGCTCAGCGCTTCGGCGTGAAACTCCGACGCAGTGTCCGCTCTGCATTCGGGAGCGCCTCTGAGTAGAAAGCTTGAAGGGACGCTATAACAAGTGCACATACAAACAAATAAACAAACAAACAAATGATGATGAAAGATGATGATGATGCTGACGAGGATGACGATGATGATTATTAAGATAGTCCATACAATTGTTATGATATTGATGATGGTGATGATGGCGATGATGACGATGACAACGACGATGACGATGATCATGATGATTATGATGACTCAAAGTGATCAAAAATCTTCAGAGAGTGAAATTGCATATTATCATATGTTTTTCTTCACAGTTTTTATATGGGTTCACTCAATTGCAAGGATATATATATTATGTATTGTATTGTATTAAAACGTTTATAGAGCGCCTCTACTCGAGTGAACCGTTCCCGGTGCGCAAGGACACGAGAGAAGAAATAGGTTTTGAGAAAAGAAAATGAGAATGAGGGAATACCAGTTGGAAAGTTGAGATCGAGAAGATGAAAACAGCGTACATGTATTTTAAAGAGATGCTAAGTATCGGGACTGGGCATAGCTGTTCTATAGTAGGAGAAACAGGAACTAGAAGATAAATCCATTTGAAGAGCGAAGTGGACGATGCGAGGAGGCTTAAAGAGGCCGTAATGTAATCGTTGTCGATGTCGTTGATGCGACTCAGTGACCTGCGGGAATGGGAATGGGGATAGGGATGGGGATGGGTGGGGTTCGGGGTTCGTTGTAAAACGGTGGTGGGGTGGGGTGGGGTGGGGGAGGCATCATCTGCATCTAATGTCTAAGAGACGCAAATCATTTGTCTTTGATTGATTACATCTCATCTCTAATCAGACCAATTAAATCCGGTTAATTATGATCTTGATGCGGTCAGTCCTCCTTTCCTGCTTCTCCCGTTTCTCCTTTCCCTCTTCCTTGTCCGTCCGTCCATCCGCCTCTCCTTCTCTTCCTTCATCAATTCCCTCATCGCTGCCATGGTTAATGCGGTCACAGTTAATCCAGTCTTTCATCATTCCAGTTCAAGATATATGGACGGAAAGGCGGAAGGATGCATGGATAGGCTCATGGATTTGTGGATTGAATCGTCAGAAGGAAAAGGAAGGACTCCGTGTCCTAATGGACAGATGGGCCGACGGATGGACAAGCAGCTGGAAGAAAGGATGGCATGCAGATTGGAGGAAGGACTCCAAAGATTCATATAGATGCATACAGTGTATATGTATATGATAACAATGACAATTAAGAAATAAAAAACGGAAATCGGGAGTTTCCCCAACATTACCCCAAAAAACAGAACAAACTTTGTTATATGGCCTGCATCGTCTAATGTAGGCCTATTTTAAAATGAAAAACGTTGCTTGCGCTATTTTATTTTTATCATCAAATTGATAGTTGGTGAACAATACATGTTAGTAGGTCACACTTTAATCCACAACAGTTGTTTACTTATTACTTTTGTCTAAAACGAAAGTTGAGAAATTGACCATATTGAAGTCTTTTCAAATTCAAATTATAAACATATGTGCACATAGTCCTTGCTGGCATTAACAATTAACAACCATTCTTTATAAGAATAGTCTATGGAGTGTTTTTCATTAATAATTGTGCTTACAAACATTACTCAGTCCTTTGTAAGAACTTCATATCAGATTTTTAAAAATACATTTATTTTTTGTACTATGATATTTATTTCTAAGACGATGACGTTAAAACAGCAAATAATGACTTAAATTAGCCGAATCCGTGAAAATACAAAGACATCGTGATTCGCAGTTTCGCACGGGACATCAAACGAAAATCAAATTTAATAAAATAATCTTTATGACAGACAGAATAATAAATGAATACCGTGCAGGTGACACGAAACGGAGTATCCCCCCTGAAAGCTATCCGGGGGATTAATTAATCTATCCCCCCGGATGGAATTAACCGGTCTATACCATCCGGGGGGATAAAACAATCTATCCCCTTTTTTGAAAAATGCGCATAATAAAAACATTTATGCTGTAATCAAAATTTAAAATGCCTCTAATTGTTTTAAGTGTCCTAAGCAATGCCCAGATAAAGGCAACTCGAATTTAATTATTGACTCTGAGTGTTCTTAAGTGTTTTAAATGTTTTAAGTGCTCTAAAAACAGGGCAAAACAAACTATCTAGTAGGAATAAACATACCTGTTAGTGTAATTGTTCAAAACAAAGCAGATGAAAATTAATTTGCAAAGAAAAATACACGCGGAAGCGGTTTTTTCGACTTTTTTAAATTTGGGGGGATATAATTAATACGGGGGATACTCTATTTCGTGACACAGGCCTAAATCTCAGATCCAAAGTATACGGGCTGAGGCCCAGAACACGTGATACAGCTGGTCCCATAATCCACTGCCCCTATTTGATTGGAATCCACTGACTGATTGCACCGTCCGCACCATAGTATACCAACACCAACAGTCCTTTCACCTCTCTATCCAAACAAATGGTTTGCTTCCGACTAAACTTTCTCACGTCTTCTGTAGAAGGTTCTGAGATAAATAGACGTTTTATTTAATTAACAGAATGAATAGATAGCTGAATAATTATAGACTTCAGTAGAATAGAAAGCAACGGACGTGCGTGCATGTAAGCAGAGAATAACGGATGATCCTTATAAAGCAGTGCCGTCCAACCTGCGGCCCGCGGAAGGAAAAAGTCACTGGTTGACTTGAGCGTTTATTTTTTATTGCAACCCCTCCACCCCAATGTCATCCATCCAACATTTCTTGCTATAATTATATCCCGTTACCGCTGCCGTTGCAGTCCGTCTAATTGATCGTTTTTCTCCATGGTTTATATGGCGCACAAGCAGAACAAAAGACAACATAGGCATATAATACACACAACATAACTTGAACTTGAACTTGTTTATTTCACACAACATACATAAGTAAGGTATCAACGGCAGGTCAAGAGGCTGCTAGCCTTTTGGTCTGGTTTAAGAAACTGTTGAATACAATTTAATTTAATCTAATTGGTAGAAGTAGATATCATCTAAGATAAGACTGAATGTATATTAATGAATTTCAGTAGAAGAATATTCTTAGAGAATTGACTCGCCGAGTTTGATGACCGTCGTCAGACCATGCATTCACAATAATGCACATGCATTCACAATTGCACATGCATTCACAATTGCACATGCATTCACAATAATGCACATGCATTCACAATTGCACATGCATTCACAATTGCACATGCATTCACAATAATGCACATGCATTCACAATTGCACATGCATTCACAATAATGCACATGCATTCACTTTTATGCGAATTATTCAGTGCACGATGATCGATCGTCATGTGGTTTTTCTCTCTTCAGCATTGACATCTGCACTCTACCACCCTGCAAGCGCAGGACAGCGATAACAGACAACTTAACAATAAACTGCGTCAGCGAATACAAAGAACAAAACAATAGGCGGCATTATAGGCATATTAAGTAAGATCAGATATATAGGCTATATACATTTGTGGCGCGCAACACGATCTGTTCTGAGTTTTAGAACAACTGGAAGAACAAGTCTAGGCAAGTTAGAGACTAACGGCTGGAGAGGAAATGTCTTTCGGTGCAAATAGTTTTCGTTCCAGTCTCCGTCTAGAATAAGCTTAGGTCTACAACTGAGCGATGTTGATCGTTGACCTCAGTCGATCGGAGAGAGGTCTTTACGGAAGCGTTCTAACACACTGTGTAAGTGTGTATACCTTTTGCATTTATAACGACCCATACACACGTCGTACACGTAGTCGAGTGTACTGCAATTTAGTCAGACGACGAAGAAGAAGCAGACCGGAAGCAGAGAATAAGGACATAAATTATAGACGACTGCTGTCCTTAGTTGCATAGAGAACTTGTTGTAGAGAGGATGCAATAAAGAATTGATTAATTGTAGTGGCCGCCCTTATTAGAAATTATTGCTGCATTAACTTCGACTGTGCTGACAATGACAGTGATGATGACGACGATGATGATGATGATGACAATGATGATAATGATGATGATGATGACGTCTAATGACCCCTTGGATCAATAGACGCCAGGGAGGCGGTCGTTGTTGTCAAACACTTTCCGCACTCACTGCACACATGCCTACATCGCACTGCAATGCATCACATGCACTGCTCCTCACATTGACATTGAATGGTGGGTGGGTGGGTGGAATGGGTGAGTGGGGTGGGTGGGGGGGTGGGTTGAATGGGTGAGTTGGGTGGGTGGGTGGGATGGGTGGGTTTGGATGGAGGAGGAGAGATAAATAAGACGTCGTGTTTAATAAAACTGTCATCTGAATTGACGTAAACGGAAAAGCATCCTCACTCTTCCCTGCGTTCTCCTTCTCCTCTTCCTCCTCCTCCTCCTTCTCCTCTTACTCCTCCTCTTTCCCTCCTCCACCTCCTCTTCGTCTTCCTCCTCCTCCTCTTCCTCGTCGTCCTCTTCCTCCTCTTTATCCTCCTCTTTCTCCACCTCCTCGTACTTCTCCTCCTCCTCCTCTTCTTCTTCCTCCTCCTCCTCTTGCTCCTCCTCTTCTTCTTCCTCCTCCTTCTTTTTATCCTCCTCCTCCTTCTCCTCTTGCTCCTCCTCCTTCTCCTCTTTCTCATCCTCGTCTTCCTCCTTCTCTTCCTCCTCCTCCTTCTCCTCTTACTCCTCCTTCTTCTCCTCCTCCTTCTCCTTCTTTCTCATTTAATCAGCACGCCAGCCACCTGCATCATGGTCCACTCTGGTTACGTTATTACAGTGCGTCTGTATACATGTACGATTAGACCATGCATGTGAGATGAACGCGTGTCTGTGTTTCCATGTAACCGAACTCTTGAATACAGGTCGGACAAAAAAAGTAATTCCCTGCAGTTTTTTGCCAATATCTTGGCCAAAAATATATACAGAATTTTTCAAATCGCGTTTAAAGTGCCCAAAGGTAATTCATATCTACATGCGGTGTCCGGACAATTCGTCCCCGGACAATTCGTCCCGGACAATTCGTCCCGGACAATTCGTCCCGGACAATTCGTCCCCGGACAATTCGTCCCGGACAATTCGTCCCCGGACAATTCGGACCGGACAATTCGGACCCGGACAATTCGGACCGGCTATAGCCTACTTTAGCCAAGTGAGGTAACGTGTTATATTATGTTTAGGCCTACATTTGCTTTGAGAACAATGAAATAATTTTCAATTTCGAATTGAATTTTAATGCGCAGCAGTATTTCCGGTCATCTGTATACGGTAATGGTGTCCGGGACGAATTGTCCGGGACGAATTGTCCGGGACGAATTGTCCGGGGACGAATTGTCCGGGACGAATTGTCCGGGACGAATTGTCCGGGACGAATTGTCCGGGGACGAATTGTCCGGGACGAATTGTCCGGGACGAATTGTCCGGGGACGAATTGTCCGGGACGAATTGTCCGGGACGAATTGTCCGGGGACGAATTGTCCGGGAACCCTACATGCAGTAGCTAAATTTCATCAAAATATTTGAAATAAAACAAAAGTTATATTACTTTATTGAACCCATCCACTGCTTTTTGACGATCCAAAACGCAACGAGCAAAAAAAGATTTTGCTAAGTCACATTTCAGATAATTAATTGTTATCAAACGAACTAATGATTATTGTTACTATTTAGAAAAGAAACATTTACCAGCGTAGCTGCACGCCACTGTGACATCATTTGGCAAGATGACAATGAAGTAGCAAATGAGGAATTTCTCAGATTACAATTTTGCGATTAAAACAGTAAAATTGAAATATATGAGACATTAAAATGACCAAGGCTTCAATTACAGACAAAAATATGTATTCAGATTCTTCATGAGCATGGTCTTGGAGCTTAAGCTATAAGCACCTCTTACCCTGATGAGCAGTGAGAGCGGAAAAATTAAGAGTTAAATTGAGAGTTAAGAAATATGCCATTGATGACAGGAGATCGGCTCAACGTTAATATCATTGGTCTGGTTTCATTGAGAAGAACCAATAGCGCCTTATTTTCGGATTTTTACTCGATAGATTATCAAGTGTGGAAAGCTATGCCGGAGAAATGCCACATGCAATCTGCTGCCAAAACCAAGAGTGATAACAGAATTGATGGTCTCATTGGAGTCGATAAATAATTCTAAGGAAGACAAAAGTGTTGAAGATAAGTAAAGGAGAGGAAACGGAGATATTCAAATAGAAGAAAAACAAATAGAACAGTGAAGGAATTCTGATATTTAGGGGAGCATGATAACGACAGACGCCAAATGCCAGAGATAGAACCACGGTGTAGTTAGGCTACTCTGTGATAGAAATAAGTCAGGTTGAAAATCTTTGGCCTTTGACGTTTGCGGATGTCATTCAGCTGTTCCATTGCTGCATATATACTTCTAAAAATGTCGAATGATGGAATGCTTTCCCTCTTCTTACCGTGCTCTATCATTCCGAGAGGTCATTGGTGCCTGTTCGGGCTCTCTCCATGTCTCCATGCTCTGCCAGTGCTCATGCCTGGCTCACAGTTTCACCGATGGGCATTGTACAGAGTGGTAGAAACAACAATGGCTGCTCGGTTGCTCAACACTTCCACCGGTGCATGTGGTGGAATAACGATTCCACGGGGAGGTTCGAATCCGCCTAGATCAAATTTTTATCTCGAGTGGAACGGAGAATGGGTTTTCTTCCGATGGACTCGATGCATGGAGCTGGAGAGACCAGTAGCGGCGCCCGAGGGCTAGGGACTAAGCCCCCCTTAAAAAGGCCATCCTGTTTTTTACATGTAAAAGTGAAATATTTCCATGTTAAGCCCTCCCTAACACTGAAACATATGCATGAGATGAGTTCAAGATTTCGACCAAATTACCAGAAAAGGTCGCCAGAAATTTTTGCGAATGAGAATGGAAAATTTCCTCCGTGAGGATTCAGCCCCCCAAAACTGAAATCCTGGCGGCGCCACTGGGAGAGATGGTAATCACAGCTGAGGAGGATCGTCTATAGTCGCAAATCATCTGGAATGGATCTCACATCCTCCGTCCCATCCTTCCACCCTCCACTATCCATCAAACTCAAATCCAAGCTTAAACCAGAGGCCACGTGACTTTCTTTTGTTGGATAATGACGGCAGAAATTATATACCGTCGGTTTTGTTTTATAAGTGCATTAATTAAGCCGGTGCTTTTTATTGTAACCGTCTATAGTTGAACTATATTTAATTTAATTTATTATCTTCAGTTTATGCAAAGCCAGTTCCAATGAGTTCCATGTATAATTATTGTATAGGTTCCTCCTCATAACTGCGCCTGTGGATAAGTTGAAATTACGATTGTTTTTCTTTCGCCTCAGTCGTCTGCATATTCTAATCCTGTCGATCGTGTCTTATCAAGTATTATTATCTGATTTATATAATGTCTTATCTCTTTTCGCTCCTAATTATTTTGTCTTGTCTTTGTTCTATCCTGAACTTGACGAATACAATAAAAAAATTGTCTTAGCGTTGTTCGAATATAATATTTAATTGTCTCTTCGTTCTTCTCTTTCCTTGGTCTATATTCTCCATAGCTTTCTTCTGACCTTTGATGACTGTCTTTTTGCACTTTTCATGTTAATTCTGTACAGTGCTGAACTTTGTTTGCATAGCGTCCATTACTCTCACCTCTCTCTCTATCGGCCTATATACTGGAGTCGGGAGCGCCTCTGAGTAGTTTCCTTGAAGAGGCGCTATATAAATCGATCAACGGGACAATATTATTCAGATCCATTCGTCGCTTCAATTGATGTATTGCATGCAATTAGTGATCATGCTTTCTGACGATTATTCTTTTATGTCACTTCGCAATCAATTGAAGACTCGCGTATTTCATCTCATATTATCACCCTATACATGTATTTACACACAAACGTGCATAGTCTGGCTTCTCTGGCCGATATATTATTCGTCTTCGTCTGAATATTATTGTATGCGGCCACGAATTCGTATTCACTGCTGAAGGCGATTTGAATGAGGTTATATGCCGTCATCGATCGACACATATATAGGTCAAGAATAACCAATATATCATTATAATACATATTATTTTATGCTTGTATTATTATGTGCAATACATTGTATATGTAGACCTATAATGTAAGCTTGTGACTAAGTAAGTAATATGCATGCATGTGCACAAAATTATGCATCTATGTATATATCTATATAAGTATCCATGTGCGTCATGTATGTATGTATGTATGTATGTATGTATGTATGTATGTATGTATGTATGTATGTATGTATGTATGTATGTATTACTATGTATGTATGTATGTATGTATGTATGTATGTATGTATGTATGTATGTATGTATGTATGTATGCATGTATGTATGTATGTATTGGTGTCTGTCTGGCTGTCTGCCTGTCCGCCAGTCCGCCAGTCCGCCTATGTCTTCTTCATTGGCTGCAGTGTAATTCAGAATATTAGGCTTGTCCTTCTTCTCGCTTCTGTCCGTCAGATGACGACGACATTGGTCGCGAATGTTGGCTGCAGTAGTATGAGACAATGGCTGCTAAGTGCTTTTCCTGATCAGTGCAGACCACACAACGACTGCTGCTGCTGCTCTTCGATTCGTCACCGTCTGCTGGCATTTACACGATCTCTGCTGTCCACCACATTGCGTCCTTCTCGTCTATGCAGTGTCTGTCTCTATGTACGTCTGTCTGTCCGTCTATCTGTCTATTTGTATGTCTGCCTGTCTGTCTAACTCTCTCTGGCAGTATGTATGCGCTTCCAATGCATTTGCCAAATGTAGCAGGAAATTTATATCATGCGTATTATTATTATTAGTGCCTCTCGCTCAAAAAGAAAGAAAGAAAGAAAGAAAGGCTTCAGCAACAATTATTTTACGTGAACTTGCATTGTGCTAATTTGTGCATGCATGTACAATTGTACAATGTACATGTACAGCTGATATCGATTTGGTATTGGTATTATTCTTCCACTCATCAGAGGTCCAGCGTGTGTTGCATACGCCATCATTAGTGAAGCAACATGCATGGTTCACAAGCCTTGGATCTTTTAAAAGAGTACCGGTATACTTCTTGCAAAGAAAATCTAAACGCTCTATCCATATTTAGGCCTATATATTAAGATCCGAACATGATGGTAGGCTACTTGCTCGTGAATTTAGTCTGTCTGCTGTTGTAGTCTTTAGTCTGCCATTTAGACCACGTGATTCTGAAGTTTTCTATTGGCCTTTGAATGTCGTCTTTTGTCGATGCAGCTAAAATGTTGGCGCACTATAAATAGAATGCTATATGCAACTAATCGTTGGTGGTATAGCCTACTGTCAACCTAAGACTCTCAGATGAATCACTCTTTTCATGCAGTCATTGTTGTCTTTTGCTGGACTGAGTAAGTCGATGGTCATTGGTCTATGAAGATACAGAACATTTGTATTTATCTATAGCACCACGTGGACCAGGATATGCTATACACAGCATACAGTCAGGGAGTTTTATAGGCCTAGAGCTGACATTAGCTCTTCTGTCTCCAGAAAAATAAATTAACGCGGATCTGCAGTGAAGGCCGTTAAAATAAAGCTTAATATCGAGAGGTGATACATGTGGTTGATACAATAACCGCAATGTCTGAATACCAGCCATCTTCTCTGCTAATTAATGCATCTCCTCTGCTAATTAATGCATATACTCTGCTAATTAATGCATCTCCTCTGCTAATTAATGCATCTCCTCTGCTCATTAATGCATCTTCTCTTCTAATTAATGCATCTTCTCTGCTCATTAATGCATCTTCTCTGCTAATTAATGCATCTCCTCTGCTAATTAATGCATCTCCTCTGCTAATTAATGCATCTCCTCTGCTAATTAATGCATCTCCTCTGCTCATTAATGCATCTCCTCTGCTCATTAATGCATCTCCTCTGCTAATTAATGCATCTTCTCTGCTAATTAATGCATCTCCTCTGCTAATTAATGCATCTCCTCTGCTAATTAATGCATCTTCTCTGCTAATTAATGCATCTCCTCTGCTAATTAATGCATCTCCTCTGCTAATTAATTATTCTCCTATGCTAATTAATGCATATACTCTGCTAATTAATGCATCTCCTCTGCTCATTAATGCATCTCCTCTGCTAATTAATGCATCTTCTCTGCTAATTAATGCATCTCCTCTGCTAATTAATGCATCTCCTCTGCTCATTAATGCATCTCCTCTGCTCATTAATGCATCTCCTCTGCTAATTAATGCATCTCCTCTGCTAATTAATGCATATACTCTGCTAATTAATGCATCTCCTCTGCTAATTAATGCATCTCCTCTGCTCATTAATGCATCTTCTCTTCTAATTAATGCATCTTCTCTGCTCATTAATGCATCTTCTCTGCTAATTAATGCATCTCCTCTGCTAATTAATGCATCTCCTCTGCTAATTAATGCATCTCCTCTGCTAATTAATGCATCTCCTCTGCTCATTAATGCATCTCCTCTGCTCATTAATGCATCTCCTCTGCTAATTAATGCATCTTCTCTGCTAATTAATGCATCTCCTCTGCTAATTAATGCATCTCCTCTGCTAATTAATGCATCTTCTCTGCTAATTAATGCATCTCCTCTGCTAATTAATGCATCTCCTCTGCTAATTAATTATTCTCCTATGCTAATTAATGCATATACTCTGCTAATTAATGCATCTCCTCTGCTCATTAATGCATCTCCTCTGCTAATTAATGCATCTTCTCTGCTAATTAATGCATCTCCTCTGCTAATTAATGCATCTCCTCTGCTCATTAATGCATCTCCTCTGCTCATTAATGCATCTCCTCTGCTCATTAATGCATCTCCTCTGCTAATTAATGCATCTCCTCTGCTAATTAATGCATCTCCTCTGCTAATTAATGCATCTCCTCTGCTAATTAATCCATCTCCTCTGCTGATCTCATTCAACTGTTCTTGACGACTGGCTTTGACCGGAACCGGAAGTGCTGACCTGGAGCTGCTTTTAGACGACGGTCGCAGTATATATGTATACACAAGTTGTGTCCGTTGCTTGGCAATGCATTTAAGAAGAGACTGGAATGCAACGAGCAGATGGTGCATGCCTTATTCTATATTTATAGGAGACTGCAGAGGAGGGTCATTGCCCATCATCGCTCATCCTTCATCATAGAAACACAAGAATTCTCAGATCCGTATAAATTAGACGTATATCCGTCTGTCCCTCCACCTGTCCCTCCATCTGTCCCTCCACCTGTCCCTCCATCTGTCCCTCCACCTGTCCCTCCATCTGTCCCTCCACCTGTCCCTCCACCTGTCCTTCCACCTGTCCCTCCACCTGTCCTTCCACCTGTCCCTCCATCTGTCCTTCCATCTGTCCCTCCACCTGTCCTTCCACCTGTCCCTCCACCTGTCCCTCCACCTGTCCCTCCATCTGTCCCTCCACCTGTCCCTCCACCTGTCCCTCCACCTGTCCCTCCATCTGTCCCTCCTCCGTGTATCCCTCCGTCTGCAACAGATGACATGTGACTGAAATCGATGCATATACTGGCACTGCTGTTGTGACGACTGAATAATCGGTGCATATAGATTAAAAGAGACGACGACGATGACGCTGTCTCTATTTGTGTCGCTCTTTCTATGTCTCTCTGTGTGTCTCTCTGTATGTCTCTCTCTGTGTCTCTCTCTATGTCTCTCTGTGTCTCTCTGTATGGCTCTGTGTGTGTGTCTCTCTCTCTTTCTTTCTTTCTTTCTCTCTCTCTCTTTCTCTTTCTCTGTGTCTGGTGCATCGCCAGTCATTATTGTAGAGTTGAACACTTTTCGTATATATGTATATGTATATATATATATATATATAAACCATTATGCATGTATGTATTGTGTGTATGTATATATATATATTGCGGCGGAGTAGGCCTACCCTCCCCATCGTCACCCTGGGCGGAGTGGTGCACTCTCTCTCTCTCTCTCGCTCCTGCTTCTCACGACCCGGATGACCCCGGGGTCGAAGAGAGTCGGATGACCCCGACGACCTGGGCGTAGTGAAGAATGTTCACACCCCCTCCACCTACCCTGGCGGAGTGGCACCCCTTTCTGGCGTCCTACAGCCCTAGCGTGGGGGAGAAGAAGGGGACTGGAGGGAAAATATAGCCTACACTAACGGCGGATCGGAAAAGAAAGACGAGTGGAAGTCGGGACGGCAGAGAGGAGGGAACGGAGAACGACGGGTGTTCGAGCGATCAACAGAACTCTCGTCGAACGAAAATCGTCTACAGACCGCGGGTCTAACGTCAACGGACCGGTTGTCGAGACACCGCGTTCGAACGGACTAGAATCTTAAGCCTGTGCGCCCGAAACGACGAGCGGAGTATTATAGTCGGGACGATGCACGACCCGCTCTGAAGGGAACAGGAGCATTTTTCTTCATTTGGACTCTGCCGACGGAATCTTCCAGATATTCACTTAGTAGTGATAGACTATCGCTCTAACGACCATTTTTCGGCGGAGCGAACTGTGTTGCGGACGATATTCTACACCTTCATCGATCCATGCAGGATACGTAGCCTACTACACGCCACACCACGACCATCCATGCGGACCGTTGCCTCGTCGCCCTCCCCACGCGCCACTCCGCCGCCCCCGGGGGTCCACGGTATTGTGTATTGTGTATTTTTTTTAAACATTGGATTCTTAGATACATCTGTTGTCGTCATCATGAACGTATGATTCAAATCGAACCTTTTAAGATTTTAATACCTTTGGACTTTTCCGGTTCCTATGCATCGATTGGATAATTTCACTTTCATTCATCCATCAAATCATTCGCAATTCACTCATTCATTCGGTCGTTCATTCAGTAAACTATCTTACACAATACGAATAATATGCATATGTAAAATTGTCATGGACCAATTATAATACACGTATGTTTTCTCTTCTTTTAAAATTCTGACTCCGAATCTGTTCAAATTAATCCATAACTCCTCATTATATATCCCGGTTGGTCTGAAGGTAACCCGATAATGCCACTAAATTAGATAGGACCACAACAATTGGCGAGCCTGCCAGGAGGAGGGCCCACGTCACTGCATTTGGTCGTCCAGCAGAGAGCATTAATTAATTTATTGTTCTGGCTGCTGGTGGTTAATTCCATTGAGGTGCTTCCTCGTGAAGATCTACTTCATACGACTGACTGAGTGACATTTATGTTTGTGATCCTTTTAATTGTGGCTGGGTCCTTTTACCTCATAGTCGGGATTCGAGGTGACAACATTTAATTGATCTCATATCAAGCGAGAGTATACGATTCAGACGGATGTAGACGGTCAGGTCTTACAGGGCAGTGAGAATATTATTTTGATCCCGTTAGGATAAGTTTATGTGATTGATTATTATAGTAGGCTTAGGAATTGAGAAGTCTATTGGTTTGTTCGTTGATGAGAGTAAGGGGATTAATTGAATAGTCGCATTTTGTCAGTCTCATTGCATCTGTGAATTTTAGCATGGAGATTTCTGCCTTTACGGCGGCAGGTAAGGAATTAGGTCTTGCAGGAGATGAGCTAAGAATTTTCGTAGGCGAACAGCAGGCTGCAGCGCGAGAAGAACGCCTGCAGATCCGCCAGTTGGAAGCGCAAGAAAGAGAGAGAGAAGAAAGAGACAAGAACAGGAAAAAAGAAGAGAGAGAAAAAGAAATGGAGAGAGTTGAAAGAGAGAAAGAGAGGGAAAGAGAAGAAAGAGCAATGGAAATACAAAGAATAAAAAGGGAAAAGGAAAGGGAAAGAGAAGAACGAGAAAGGGAGAGGGACAGGCAAGAAGCCGAAAGAGAGTCCGTCCGCAGACACGAGTTGGAAGTGCTAAAGCTAAAAACCTCGGTCATCGCACGGGACCGTGAGGAATTGGAGGACGAAGCCCATAGCAATAGCAGTGGCTCTTATGAAAGGGCTAGGATCTCAGGCAGAGGAGGTAAGCTGCCTAAACTACCGCCATTCGATGAGAATCGTGACAATATCGATTCTTATTTGACGCGATTCGAACGGTACGCTGATAGCATGGATTGGAGGGTGGAACGAAGACCATTGTATTTGTCTTCTTTGCTAACTGGCCAAGCGCTTGAAGTTTATTCGAGGCTAAGCGCAGAGCAGGCAAATGATTACACCGCATTGAAACATGCTCTTCTTGACAGATACCAACTGAACGCAGAAGGCTTCAGAAAACGATTCTATGGCGCTAAGCTCGAGACAGCAGAAACAATTCCCCAGTTTCTAGCCAGAATAGACGGGTACTGGGCTCGTTGGCTTGACTTGGAAGGGGTGGAACAATCATACGAGGCAGTGAAGGAAGTCATTCTCAGAGAAAGGGTTTTGTCTGCTTTGCCTATGGAGGTATCAGTTTACATAAAGGAACGTGCGGAAAAGAGAATTGGGAAGATAACACAATTAGCCCAGAGTTTCATAGACGCCCATAAGGAAGACGACAGTGGGGGTAGATATTCAAATGAGGAAACGTTTGACCGACAGCGCCAGACGGTGGCATTAGATCAAGTAGAGCGCGAGGAGCTGGGCCAGAGGAGACCGGTCATCAGGCAGCAGCAAAGGGCGGGACCAGGTCAGAGGCTCTGCTGGACTTGCTTTAGTCCCTCCCACACAGCATCACGATGCCGCTACGCCTTCAAGAGGCAGCAACAGGGCGACACACAAACAGACAATCCATCCCCACATCAGCAGAGTTGCGGGGGAGATCCCCACACGGCATCCGGGATGCAGGAGGTAAGGGAAGGAGAAGGGGGCACTAATAACGAGGCGGAGCCGCAAGGGCCCAACGGCGTTGCCTACGCCTTATGCGTAGCCCACAACAGAGCAGGCTGTTCACAATGTATGAAATTCTGTCATAGACCAGATGTCCCAGCCGGTGGCCAAGCGGTCTTTGAGGTGTATCAGGCAGGAGGCGGGATGCTCAGATTCATGGCCCTGCTAGGCAATAAACGGGTAGACTGCATAAGAGATTCTGGGTGTACAACGGTCATAGTGAGAAAATCGCTAATCGACCCCACCAGGCTAACCGGGAGATCGAGGACCTGTAGGCTAGCGGACGGGACCGAGGTTAGCTGTCCAGAAGCAGAAGTGGATATAGTATCGCCTTTCTTTCAGGGTAGGACGCTGGCCCTAGGCATGAATAATCCTGCGGCCGACCTGCTCATAGGAAACATCAAGGGTGCATCCCTCCACCCGACACGGGCTGGTCCCAACATACCAACGTACGCTGGGAATAAAACCAACACAGAGAGACGTGAAGAAGGATACAGGACCTATAGGGCGAGTGATAGATTCGGCTATAGGAAGTATAACGCGACAAATTGGAGAGATAAACATGCTGATGTCGGGCGTAATGATAGGATGAAAGACAGAGGAAACTGTTTAGACTGGCGACGGCCGAACCAAGGATCAGGGTCGAGAGCAAATGCGCAAAATGAATTAAGAACGTGTGGTCGTGGAGAAAATTGGAATAATGGACCATGGGTAAGAAAGACATGGCTAAACTCGAGGAGGAGAGTTTCGGAGTCTAAGATAGGCGATGATGGGGTGGAATGGAAAACTTACAGAATAGTAGATGGACCTACTAAGGCGGTGGGTGAACCTGAGAGCAAACACATAGATAATTTCGATGACGGGTTTAGGAGTGAAGATGTACTGAGCTGGAGGAAGAAGGAAGGTTTTGACAGGCGAAAAGAAGTGCCATGTTATTATACGGCAGGGAGGTGGCAGAAAGGTCCTAGAAGAAAGGGGTCAAATGTTTAGTCAAGAGAGTTAATAAAATAAAGGAAAGAGGCACAGATGTTAAGGACTAGTGAGATGTTATTGAACATGAGAAGAAGGTGGGTTCTGCTCTCATTTAAGACAAGCAAGCTTTCTTGTAGTAGCCAAGACAATAAGCTTGACATTGGTGAATAGGATTTGGAAATTCAAGTGGCTCATGATATCATAGGTAATAAAAGTTGACAGAAAGGGAATGCATAGATCTTAGTCGAAGAAAGAAAGGGTTTGGCACTGATCGGGACTTTACTAACGTTTAACTGGTATGCGGACAAACTAGATTCTATACAGGTGAAACAGAATGCTGTTTAGACTAAAACCTATATATATATATAGCATAATAGGTGAAGAGAATAATATATCCGTTCTGCATTGGAAAATAAACAAAGTGCCAAGGCCACACACTGAGGAAGTATGTACATTAGGCATGAGCAGCATTCTTCTTCAACTACATGTAGATTCTAAATGCCTATAATAAATGTTGATAATACGATTAACTTAATCGTACTCAAGTCTCATATATACGAAGTAATGTCTCAACTCGGGGAGATTTGTTACCAAATCTTCTAAAGAAGGGGAGTCATTATTGTAGAGTTGAACACTTTTCGTATATATGTATATATATATATATATATACATATATATATATATAAACCATTATGCATGTATGTATTGTGTGTATGTATATATATATATATTGCGGCGGAGTAGGCCTACCCTCCCCATCGTCACCCTGGGCGGAGTGGTGCACTCTCTCTCTCTCTCTCTCTCGCTCCTGCTTCTCACGACCCGGATGACCCCGGGGTCGAAGAGAGTCGGATGACCCCGACGACCTGGGCGTAGTGAAGAATGTTCACACCCCCTCCACCTACCCTGGCGGAGTGGCACCCCTTTCTGGCGTCCTACAGCCCTAGCGTGGGGGAGAAGAAGGGGACTGGAGGGAAAATATAGCCTACACTAACGGCGGATCGGAAAAGAAAGACGAGTGGAAGTCGGGACGGCAGAGAGGAGGGAACGGAGAACGACGGGTGTTCGAGCGATCAACAGAACTCTCGTCGAACGAAAATCGTCTACAGACCGCGGGTCTAACGTCAACGGACCGGTTGTCGAGACACCGCGTTCGAACGGACTAGAATCTTAAGCCTGTGCGCCCGAAACGACGAGCGGAGTATTATAGTCGGGACGATGCACGACCCGCTCTGAAGGGAACAGGAGCATTTTTCTTCATTTGGACTCTGCCGACGGAATCTTCCAGATATTCACTTAGTAGTGATAGACTATCGCTCTAACGACCATTTTTCGGCGGAGCGAACTGTGTTGCGGACGATATTCTACACCTTCATCGATCCATGCAGGATACGTAGCCTACTACACGCCACACCACGACCATCCATGCGGACCGTTGCCTCGTCGCCCTCCCCACGCGCCACTCCGCCGCCCCCGGGGGTCCACGGTATTGTGTATTGTGTATTTTTTTTTAAACATTGGATTCTTAGATACATCTGTTGTCGTCATCATGAACGTATGATTCAAATCGAACCTTTTAAGATTTTAATACCTTTGGACTTTTCCGGTTCCTATGCATCGATTGGATAATTTCACTTTCATTCATCCATCAAATCATTCGCAATTCACTCATTCATTCGGTCGTTCATTCAGTAAACTATCTTACACAATACGAATAATATGCATATGTAAAATTGTCATGGACCAATTATAATACACGTATGTTTTCTCTTCTTTTAAAATTCTGACTCCGAATCTGTTCAAATTAATCCATAACTCCTCATTATATATCCCGGTTGGTCTGAAGGTAACCCGATAATGCCACTAAATTAGATAGGACCACAACAGTCATTCAGCGCATTCAGTCGACAACGAACGTTCATTGCTCCGAGGCAATAGTCATCTTTGGCTGCTGGTGGTGGTGGTGGTGGTGGTGGTAGTTGTGGTATTGGTGGTTGTGATGATGATGGTGGTGGTGGTGGTGGTGGTGGTGTGGTGGTCGTGGTGGTGGTCGTGGTGGTGGTGGTGGTGGTGGTGGTGGTGGTGGTGGTGGTGGAGAACGGCGTTTCTTCTCAGACGAAGACAGGTTTAGGACTCTAGTGGCAGCAATAACGACATGAGCCGATAACAATGATGCGAGGTCAACCATTGTTATAATTGCCACCGACGATGATGCGTCGATTGGCTGAGAACGTCTAGAGTACGCTAAGGGCGGAAACCCCACTGCTGTTGCTGCTGCTGCTGTTGCTGCTGCTGCTGCTGCTGCTGCTGGTGGTGGTGGTGGTGAAGATTGGTCTGCGTCAAGCGATGAAGGCAACGACGGTGATGCATCGGTCGATGGAGGAGATGTCGCTCTCCTCCTGCTACTCCTCCTCCTTCTCATTCTCATTCTCCTCCTCCTCATTCTCCTTCCATCCTCTCCTCCAATCTCTGCTGCTGCTGCTGCTGCAGTGGCATTAACGAAGTCTGGAGACGATTAACTGCACATCATTCATCCGCCTTCTCCTCCTATTCCTCCTCCTATTCCTCCTCCTCTTCCTCCTCCTCTTCTTCCTCCTCCTCCTCCTCTTCCTCCTCCTTCTCTTCTTCTTCCTCCTCCTCCTTCTCTTCTTCCTCCTCCTCCTCCTCCCCTCCTCTTCTTCCTCTTCTTCTTCCTCCTCCTCCTTCTCCTCCTCTTCCTCCTCCCGTTCTCTTCCACTCTTATCACGGAGTTCCTGCAAATGCCTAATCTGCTGTCTAAACTAAGTCTTTCCGTCTAAATAATAGGTTCTGCTTCCATTGAAAAAGCGACACATTAATGGCACATCGAACTTCCTGCAGAATCTTTGGAAATTGGACGCAAGGACTTGCTCGTTAATTTAAGGTCAGATTCTTTAAGTTCAGTATAAGTTATAGGTGAAATCAATATAATGAAAACTGCACCGTGTGGCAGAATGTGATCTCTTAGAATTATATTATATAAGATGCGCTCCTTTACACTTCATGCCACACTCTGAGTACAATGATGAGTTGCAAGAACAGCTGAAGTATCGCTGTTCTGTAATCTTCATTTTGTCTGATCAGCATCAGACGAATGTGTCTGCTTGTGTGCCACTGCAACCCGTCTTCGTAATTCGTTAAGTTTAGATTAAGACTTTCATTGTCTTTCTTCCACCAATCACCACCTTATGCTGCGGAAGAAAACTTCAACTTCCAGCACAATGTCCTCTTGCAATTGCAAACCAATATTACTGACTACGACCTCCTCCGCCATTTGACGAATCTCTGTCGGACATTCAGGACTCAGTGTAACTACAGTTATTCAAATTTTGTGAAATCTCTGTTCTTCCCAATCCCCTTACCCTGCGGTTGGCAGAGGTGTCCAGCACCTATATACCAGAGTGACCTGCAGACACAGGTGATGATGACCAGCTGCAGGTGATGACCAGCTGCAGTTGTACATTCACACTCGTCACAAACCATTTTGCGATGGTAACGACAGTTGAGAGCGCCACCTGCTGCTGCTGCTGGTCAGTTCTTCTTCCATTGTCTTCTCGCCATCTATTCAGCCACACAAACGACCACAACAGGCCACCTGGCGGCGCCTCCTTCCACACCTCCCCCCACCCACATGCCCACTGCAGCAGCAGAAGCCATAGAGAATTGTTGACGTCGTCGTCAGTCTATATGGCTCTGGTCTATGGCTCGATGGCTCGATGGCTCGACGTCTATCGTCTCGTTTGACAGCAATCGTCCTAATCGTAAATTATTTAAGCCGGAGACGCACAGCGGTCCATTCACGTTGTCAGTTATGCATAATATACTCAGACACGTAGATGTCATGTGGCGCTAAAGAAATTACCTCTGCAGCTGTCAGCCACGAACAGCATTCTGTGCTTCGGCTGAACAGCGTAGTATGCAAGACCCGACTTCATTCATAATCTATGAATTCTTGAATCTGGCTGAGAATATTGGCAGCGTTCATTTCCTTGTTAGGCGATGATGAAGAAGATGATGATGAGGATGAAGAAGAAGAAATAGAAGAAGAAGAAGAAGAAGAAGAAGAAGAAGAAGAAGTAGAAGAGGAAGGAGAAGAAGAAGAAGAAGAAGAAGACGAAGAAGAAGAAGAAGAAGAAGAAATAGAAGATGATGATAGAAGAAGAAGAAGAAGAAGAAGAAGAAGAAGAAGAAGAAGAAGAAGAAGAAGAAGAAGTAGAAGAGGAAGGAGAAGAAGAAGAAGAAGAAGAAGACGAAGAAGAAGAAGAAGAAGAAATAGAAGATGATGATGAAGAAGAAGAAGAAGAAGAAATAGAAGAAGAAGAAGAAGAAGGAGATGATGATGATGATGATGAAGAAGAAGAAGAAGAAGAAGAAGAAATAGAAGAAGAAATAGAAGAAGAAGAAGATGAAGAAGAAGAAGAAGAAGAAGAAGAAGAAAGAAGAATAAGAAGAGGTATAAGAAGAAGTAGAAGCTGGTTTTCTTCATCCAAGGCGAACAATAATTATGTCATCTGTTATAATTATTAGAAGTCTTCTTTGTGGCCTGAAAGCGTCGTCGTCTGAGTATAATAGCGCATGTAGATAGAAAATGTCACGTATGATCAACATACTGAGATGACACAGTAGGCTAGTAGTGGCAGTACACACTCTCTTTAAATATCTAATTGTGCGTCGTGAATCGAAGATGAAGAGACGTATACAACTATACATATACTTTTGTCGCCGCTGTATATCTGAATAAATTACGTAACACATCACCTTGTTCATTATTCTGCGCTACATCCGCACGACTGCAGCGTATACGCATACAACGACTGTTTGCAGAAGGAAATTCATGAATTCGAGATTCGCTTTTGGTCTGCAGCAGAAGCAGCAGCAGCAGCAGCAGTTCTGTTGCTGTTCTTGTCGCTATTGCTGTTATTGCTGCTGCTGTTGCTGCTGTTGATGTTGCTGCTGTTGCTGCTGCTGTTGCTGCTGTTGCAATGTGCGATCAACCCTTTAATGAGATGCAGCTGTTAATTAATCTTTCGATTCTGCGGATGTCATTTCACTCGACCGGCCTCCGTTCATTGTCTTCATGACTGCAGGTCGGTTACTGTTTAATTAACGACGCCATGTAATTACAAAGATGTTTAACGTCCCCTCCTCCTTTGTCCAAGCTTTGGACTAGCACTATCAGTGTACGGGATGTGGCAGAGTTAGTTTATTTACTTCTCGTTCAGCTTCTTCTTCTTCTTCCTCTTGAACCTGTTGCATATTCCCGTTTCCTCTTTCACCAGCATGTCTGCTCATCAATGAGCCACATCTGCGTCATCAGCAACTCTTCATTAAGTTGACTCAGATTCATGTCTATCCTTCATCATCTATATTCTACATGTATCTCCATGTGTCTCCGTTATCAACCCTGTCCATCCTATGCATCTTTCTCTCGGTCAGATGTTTTAGAGATGTGTCAGCAAATTAGATAATTATGCTACAGTGTTTTATTTGTGAGAAAAGAGCTGAGGCGTAATAGATTAATAGATTCGCATTGCTCTCCTTCAACAACATTTATACTCAGAAGCGCTTCCGTCAGAGCCTCGGCTAAAGAAAACAGTATTAAGAATTTAAGATTATGGTAAAACGTGGTAAGACAAGGCTGCTGCTGTACAATAATTATATGGTGCCAAAGGAAACACATTCCAGACTGCAGGACCAGCAATGGAAGAGGCACGGAGCTATACCTCACAGATTACAATGTATACGAACCGGGGGGGAAGGAGGGAGGTTAAACCATTTGTTGCTTCATGTAAAACAACTTGCGATTCGTGAGATGTTTTTGTTGACTGTGCCCTCATATTTTTCAGTTACTTAGTTAGGGAGTTCGAAGAAAAGCTAGGGTTTTAACACCCTAGACAGTTTTGCAGCTAAAGCATTGTGGCACTGGTAAGTACAACCCGGACTTGCATATTAATAATTTTACATTAATAGACTTAACAGTAAATGCAAACGAAATAATGTTTCAATCTTTTATTTAAAAAAAATATTGCTACTTTTAAATAAAAGGTAATATCTTTATCGTCTTGTCATATTTTATTTAGCAAACATACACACAACTTAGCACATGCAGTCATGCAAGCAGTGATTCATGCTGTCATACATCAATCTAGTTAGAGGCCAATGTAACAGTTGGGTGCAACTCTTCACTCAAGGTTGACCTTCGAATCTTCTGCTGACAACATTACACACCGTTATTTTACTTGAATAGTTGTGTTGTCAGTGTGTAGCAAGGAAAAACGTCAATTAGCTCGGTGTTGAAATGGAACGCAATTATATGCAAATGCCTCTTTACGATTGTAATCTCTTTGCGAACGTTATCTGCTCTTGGTCGTATGAACCACATGCAGAAAGCAACGCAACTGAAAAATACGTTGCAAGGTTGAACCGCTAATGCACACATCGCATGTTGCAAAAATCTGCTTAGACTCGATGTGTAAAGTAACCAGGAACGGGCAGTAATTTGATTGAGTAGGCCCTAATTGAAATTAAGTAATTTAAATTACAATTGTAATTGGTAATTTGTAATTTGCTGCTCTAAAAACAATGCCTCATTTTCCCTCATAGCTATCCAACTGCTAACAAATTGTTTAGACAATTGTTTAATGGTGCGCCCTGCCTTGGTCTGCACCTGTAGAGAGTCTCTTTAGTTTTACAGGCATGTTTGTAAGACCCAAGAGCTGCGATCAGATAACTTGTTTGAATAGCTGCTGCTTCTTAAAGAAAACGAAATAGACATTTCTGACACAATAAATAATAATACACATAGAAATAAGGAAAAAGGCATGCACCTCCTGGCGTAGCTTTTTTATTCCAATGATTTAAGCCCCCCCAAAATTTGTAGGCCTAATTGATGTAATTGAAATTATGCAATTTGTAATTTGAGTCTCTTAGTCAAAGTAATTTGTAGTCTAATTTGTAATTCAATTGCATTTTCTCCAGTAATTGGTAATTTGTAATTCAATGACATGTTGCCCTGTAATTTGCCCATCCTTGAAAGTGACAAGCTAAGAAGCTTAGTAAAGCGACTGTGAATATCTGTAGGATTGAACGATGTATCTTATTATCCCTGATTTATGGCTTCTTTTGATTGGTGGCTTCAATCAGTTCATTGTGTCTCCACAATTATTGTTGCTGCCCTAATTAATTTCGTTCAGAAATCTGATGATGATGACAGAAATTCGTTACAAAATAATCCAGATTAATTTTCCGTTAATCTTTCGCTTAATCTGACAACAAGATGAGGGAACGAGAAATTAAGTTTTCTCATTGTCCTGACTTATTTCTGATGAAGGCAAATCGGTTTCTCAATTGACCTCTAAACTGTTATTGATCAACGTCACAAATTTTCCAAGGGTAGGCTACAGACTCATATCTCATCATCTCGAAATCAGTTGAAGAATGGAATTGAATTACATATAATATATATATTTCATGCGACGAAACAATCGGAGAACGACAATTCATCTCCATGTTGTCGACATGAGAACAGTTGACCTTCGTCCTCTGCCGGGTCACCAGTCTCTCTCGGTCCTCCCTGTCTTTTCTTCCTGTCAGTCCTGTCCTCCCTTCCCTTCCTTCCCTCCGTTCATCCGCCTAGGACAGAGCAGGAATCACGTAGGACCACCAGCGTCGTCGACAGCGACCACCCACCTCTCCCTGCCCTGCCCCACCCCCATTCCCCATTGACGCCGATATTCATCGACGCACGAAGACGCAGTCGACCATTGATCAAGAGCTGCAGCGCTAATCTGCGCCAATACAAATCTTAAGAGGACGAGGAGGAGGAGGAAAAGGAGGAGAAAAAGGAGGAGAAAAAGGAGGAAAAGGAGGAGGAGGAGAGGCAAAAGGAGCACAGAAGGAGCAGAATATGTAGAGGGAGAAGTAGAGGCACAGAGAGCAGGAGGAGGAGGGCGAAAATTGGCTCCAGAAGTAGGAAGGAAAAAGAAGTGTGAGGACGGATGCGAGCAGAAGGAATAAGGCAGGAAAGAGAGAAGAACTGGAGAAGCCAGAAGTTGGAAGGAGAAGAATGGAAAGAGAGAGACGGAAAGGAAGGAACAGGAAAACAGGAAACGTGACAGGTATATATAGAGCACGGTATCATGGAAGGAGGAGGGTTAAGGTTAGGGTCTGGGTTAGGGTTAGGGTTATATAAGCGAATAAGGATGCCAGTCTTGCCAGGTAACTCTTGAAGACCGTCGAAAGAGTGAGAGGAAAGCAATGCAGAAGGAGAAGAGGAAGAGCAGAAGTGTGGCAGAAAAAGCAGCAACAAGTTAAAACAGAAGATGGTGCATGGACGAATGTGCACCATGGCGGAGAGAGAGATAGGATTGCGGTAGAAGAAGTAAAGACAGGTAAATGAAGATGTCAGACGGAGGAAGAAGATGGTAGATTGAGACAGACATGAGAATAAGAGAGAGAGAGAGAGAGAGAGAGAGAGAGAGAGAGAGAGAGAGAGAGAGACAGAGAGAGAGAGAGAGAGAGAGAGAGAGAGAGAGAGAGAGAGAGAGAGAGAGAGAGAGAGAGAGAGACAGACAGACAGACAGAGAGAGACAGAGAGAGAGAGAGAGACAGAGAGAGAGAGAGAGAGAGAGAGAGAGGGAGGGAGGGAGGGAAGGAGGGAGGGAGGGAGGGAGGGAGGATGGCAGAAAACGTAATTTATTAGTGGTATATATCATAGAATGAGGTGTTTCGTATAAGATGATAATGGCGACTTATGCGGTGGTGGATGACAGGTGAGCAGAAGAGAGGAAAATAGTCAGACAGATTAAGGTGATTGGAAGAAATAGATAATTATGAGACCACCAGGAAGGAGAGGAAGTAGAGGAAGGAGTGGACCATACTGGCGTGGACGATGCGGCTGCAGTGAAATAAACTGCAAGTCTGTAAATGAAATATTGAAAACTAAGTTGTATTAGACCTTAGCATATAAATACAGGATATCAATTAAGTAATCAACAATACAAAAGTAAATTGAGATTTAAAATCAAAAACTGGGCGTGTGTTCTTGAATTATGATTATGCGTGCATGATTATAAAAAAGCTGTATCATGCGTTATTAAGCAATTGGCGTGAATGTTGATCTGGCAGTTGTGCTTTACGAAAGCAAGACTTCCTAGAGTAGGCCTATATATGGCTGACGACGGCCCTATAAAACGGTCCTGAGAAGATGAGAGAGATAAGAGACAGAAGAAGAAGACAAAGGCGAGGAAACAAAGATAGTACAATGTCTGCTATCTGAAACAAAATACTCCAGATGTTCATTTGCCATTTATGCTAGAGACTATAGAGCATAGGCCAATACATGATTTTCGTTTAATTCTTTTTTTAAACTAAATTGTTGTGTGTCAGCCTAAAAAAATTCAACAGACGAATATTCTAATGATAAGACAGAAAAGGGAATGACAAAGAAAAACAGAATTGAAGAGGCACAAAGGAGTAAAAAATCATGCAAGAGGAAAATTATGTAGATGAGAATTTGGAAAAAGGATGGCGTTAAGAAGGAATGCGGGTATAAGTAAAGCAAGGAGGAGGAGCAGGAGCAGAGGTAGCGAGACAGTCGCAAATAACTAGAAAAGACATCAGTTGAAACATAGGATGGTATGGAGATATGAAGGAATAGAAAGAGGAACAGCAGAAAGAGGTGAAGGGGAGGAGAAGGAAAAGGAGGAGAAAAGAAGGAAGAAGAGGAATAAGAGGAGGGAGAAAGGAAGGGGGAGAAGATAAGGAAGAAAAGGAGCAGGAGATAGATGAGGAAGGCGGAAGAAGAGGAGAATGAGGAAAAGGAATTGAGAGAGGAAAAAGAGTAGAAATGGGAGAAGGAGGAGGAGAAGAGGAGAATGAATGAGGAGGAGGAGGAGGAGGCGAAAGACACAGTCTTTATGCAGGAAGACTAATGTCGTTGACTGAATGGTGCTGGCTTTGGCGATGAGTGCCCTAAGGAAGGGAGGAGAGAGAGGCGGACGGGAGAGAATGGGAGGAGGGAGGGGGAAAAGGAAGAGGAGGGGATGCGTTGATGGTGAGCGAGGATTGGTGACTGCAGTGTGGTCAGTGGACAGCAATCAGCCGAACGATTGACGATCAAGCAGAGAGCAGAAATAGAAGCAGGAGGAAGAGGAGGAGGAGGAGGAGGAGGAGGAGAAGGAGGAGAAGGATAAGAAGGAGGACTAATCATACCGTCATCCGAAGCCTAACGAGCCTTTAGAGTTTAGACCAATACTAGCCATATCAGCATCATCATCATCATCATCATCATCATCATCATCATCATCATCATCATCATCATCATCATCATCATCATCATCATCATCATCATCATCATCATCATCATCATCATCATCATCATCATCATCATCATCATCATCATCGCAAGTCCATCTACTTCCTGGTGGCGCCTTATTCCGATCGAAATACCTGACCTGACCGGACAGCATCCTATAAATTATTGTCATTCTGTTCCTCCTCTTCCTTCCACTCTCCGTCCTCATCAATGTCCTGCCTCTACTCTTCCTATCTACCGGATTACTTTCTAACTTTCTAGCTCACCCTATTCCTTAGACTTTTCTTTGCAAATTTCATGAAAATATTATTTCTCAATTCTTCCGTTCATCTATTTAACGTTTGTGCATATATACATAATTATACGTGATCCTATAACAGTCTGTCCAGTTTATAATAATAATCCTGTGGAAAATAAGAATCTCGTCTCCGAAATATCCCGATCTGATTTGATCTAACCTGAGAATCCGATTCAACCTGGTCAATTCTGATTAAATCTAATCGCATGATTAGGTCTAATCTAATCTTAAAATAATCCACTGTCAGTCCAGTCAAGTCTAGTTCAACATCAATGAATGATGAAACCAACGTACGAGATGATCCTTTGATTCACGTCTATGCCAATTTGGTCAGATGTTTTCGAAACTCGTTGAGATCTGAGTGTTTGATACGAATGCAAATCAGATGGAATAGATGGTTTTCAGGTTCCACTTATCCTCAATGAATTCAGTAGACAGCACAAAGAGAAATTTCTAGCAATATTCAAGAATATGCACGAGGATTCGAGGATTGAAGATTCGAGGATTGAGGACAAGGAAATGAGGATTAGGCCTACACTGCTTTACTGCAGTAACTTTGAGCAACATATAGAGATACAATCATGTAGATCGACTGAACGGAAGGAGGTCAATATTCATTCATTCATTCCAAGTATTTATATAGCGCCTCTTCCAGAAATCTACTCAGAGGCGCTCTATATATGTGTTAGTAAGCCATATATTCTTACATACTTTTCACAACTAGGCTACTAAAAATGACAACAATAGAGGTGGGGGAGAGAGAGAGAGGGAGAAAGGCACAGAGAGAGACAAGAAGATAGAGACGGACAGACAGACAGAGACAAAGAGACAGAAAGGCAGAGATAAAGAGAGGCAGATACAGAGAGAGACAGGAACAGAGACAGAGATAGGAAAGAGAGAGAGAGGGTGAAGAGAAAGGGTAAAGAGAGAGAGAGAGAGAGAGAGAGAGAGAGAGAGAGAGAGAGAGAGAGAGAGAGAGAGAGAGAGAACAAAATTAATGAGCGAGGATAGGATTGTCCAACGAACGATAAAGCTAAAGCTCCTTCTAATGCCAACATAAAAATACTTTTATGTTAAAATACATTCTCCTTTTATTTCTCCTCCTTCCTCTCCTTATCTTCTTTCTCTTCTCTTCTTCTCTGATAATTTCCTTTGTTCTTTCTTCTTCTTCTCTTTCTCCTAATCCTACACCACTTCCTTTCTTTCTAATCCTCGATCCACGTCTATTTTTGCTTTTCTTCTTCATCTGCCTCTTCCTTCACCGATGCCATCCGCGATCTGAAGATCTGATATTATACGAATTTATGAATGCGCATCTAAAACAGCCAGCCAGACAAATAGGGAGACAGACAGACAGAGACACGGAATCTCATAATTGGACGAAGCGAGAGACAGAGCGACGGACAAATGGATTGAGGAATGTATACAGCAGAGGAGTAGACGACCGATGTATACCAGACGTGTAGAAGTGGACTGTTTATAAGAGTGTGGTTGTGCAGTCGCTTTAGATTGCCTCTCTCCACCGACTCTTACTCTCTTATTAGATTGCGACTTCCCAGAGTCTTAGACTTCATTCGGTTCTACTTTCTGAAGATCGATGCGACACCAAATTATCCGAGTCTCGTTATTCTGGACAACATCTCGCAGTCATTGGCAGCGACCAGAAACTCAGAATCTGTCTCATTGGACACGATGCGAAGGAAATGGGTCTGAGTGAACGAACGAATGACTGAACGTGCATCTGAATGAGTGAGTGAATGAGTGAATGTATTAGGGGTGAAATGACGAATGGATCTATGAATGACTGTTTAAATAATGTACATTTTTTCTGAATTATCAACTGCATCGATTGGTTTGTTTCGTGGCAGACATTTGCTCAACAAGGCCAACGATTGGCTGCGTCGGAATCCGGGTCTTGCCGTCAGATGCTGTGAGACAGTCACGTGGATGTCACATGACCAGAAGAGATTGGGAGACAGCGAAATGATGACGATGTCAAAGAAGGCGACCAGTGAATCGACGACGTACTTTGTTCGAGGGCTACGGTGGGTGACAACCAACGATCCTTCTATTAGATTCATATATTTCAGTGTCACTCATGGCTTTCTTTTTTCTCATTGTCTCATCCGTTGTCACCTCATTATGAATCTTTTGTTGTACCTCGATTGCTACTTCAATTGAACTTCTGCCTACTCAATGAATTATAACAGGAAACAAGCATCATATCGAGAGTCTTGATCTCTGTCATCATCATAATCACCAGAGCTGAGTGAAGATTAACTCATACAACATGCCAAGATAGAGACGGCATATGCACCAACCGCCCCAGCATCACTCATTCACTCTGCATCAATTCCTTCTGCTTCAGCATCATCTATGCTACGCAAGACATTCCTTCGCTGCTGCTTTATGACCAAAAACTGAATTGCCAATTTTCGATGTCGCTCTGGGATTTGAACTGCAGACGCTGCGTACACAGACGCCGCAGTCTTATCCTCGCCATCATAACGATTCAAGAACTGAGCGCTAGGTGGCGACTTTTCAAAAATAGAATGGCGGCGACAAAATAGAATGGCTGCTTGCATGAGCCGTTCGTCATCACTTCAGATCTGTCGACGCAACAGTGACAGAGTCTGAATGATGCAAACCTGAAGCAGCAATAATTGATAGTAACTGTGTGTGTAGTGTCTGTGTGTGTGTGTGTGTGTGTGTGTGTGTGTGTGTGTGTGTGTGTGTGTGTACATGTGTCTTTGTGTCTCTGTGTTCTCACAGACTGTGGCTCATTCCAAAGCCAGCCGCCGGGCGACTTGAAATGCTCTGTCATCGCGACTTCATTCCAGACAGACAGACGGACTCCATACAACAATTGATCGCGAAGGCTAACAAGAAATTCTGCCACACTTCAAATAAAAGTAAATATGCTTTTAACACGACTCCATCATGATACACCGGAGACATATCGCGTGGCGTCTATTTGCTTATGTTGAATTAAGGCAGTGGCAAGCCTATCCTGGTATAAAGTAAATTTCAATGAATATTTTGGGTATTTTAATGAAAGTAGCCTAAATGTTATGACACCTAGATGTTCTAATATTAACATGCCGCTAATATTTACCCCCCCCCCCCCACCCCCCACTCCCCACCCCCCCCCCCCCCCAAACCCGGGCCCGCATTTATTAAGGATAAGCAACATATTCTTAGAATAAATTGCTTTTGCTCCTGAAATGGTATTACTAGTCATTTAGGAAAACAAAACATCGCCACATATTAAATAGACCTAATCGTCATAAATAGCCATTACATAAAACAAATACTGAATTATGGCGATAAAAAAATTGAATTCTCATCGCAGAGAATCGAGTTTACGAACGACGAATTGTCAGAACACAATCGGCAATTATTTGCAAATTATTGGGGACTATAAATTAGACAATAAGATCTATAATACAAACTTTTGAGCAAAGTTTCTCTAGCGCAACAATCGCTTATGTGTCTTGTGGCTTTCTTTAGGATTCCCAGACATACTTGAATCATGTATGCCTATTTGCATTTCCTGTATATGTCGTGATTTAATCTTATTCTGAAGTTCATCTGGTATCAATTGTCATAAGCAAAGCCTTTGTTAATATAAGTAACGCCTGTTTGACCATAAACAATCGCAATGAATATGGCACCTGAAGAACACAATGAATATGGCACCTGAAGAACACAATGAAAATGGCACCTGAAGAACACAATGAATATGGCACCTGAAGAACACAATGAATATGGCACCTGAAGAACACAATGAATATGGCACCTGAAGAACACAATGAATATGGCACCTGAAGAACACAATGAATATGGCACCTGAAGAACACAATGAATATGGCACCTGAAGAACACAATGAATATGGCACCTGAAGAACACAATGAATATGGCACCTGAAGAACACAATGAATATGGCACCTGAAGAACACAATGAATATGGCACCTGAAGAACACAATGAATATGGCACCTGAAGAACACAATGAATATGGCACCTGAAGAACACAATGAATATGGCACCTGAAGAACACAATGAATATGGCACCTGAAGAACACAATGAAAATGGCACCTGAAGAACACAATGAAAATGGCACCTGAAGCATCACACGGCATACTAACATCAGCAATGGGCATTACCACACAACGGACTAATTTAATTTGTTTAATATCAGACAATATTATGCTTCTCGTTTTATTGCAGGTAAGATTCTGACTACAGAAACTGTGGGCATTCCACTGCTGCATCCGAGTGGAGGAGGAGGGGGAGGGGGAGCAGGAGGAGGAGGAGGAGGGGGAGGGGGAGGAGGAGGGTCGGGGTGTAGAGTGGACTCAGGGCTGACCGAATGGGTCGAACCAGTCAACGATGATATCCGCTATGCCTTTGTTGTCCGAATCTACTACGTCAAAGATACCCGCAGCAAACAATATGGCAGCGACGGCATTCAGATAGGTAGACACTGGACTCAAGTCGTCTGATTATATCACCACCTTCACTGCAATCAATGTCAACAACGACAACACCACAACTGTCACCACAACTATCACCACAACTATCACCACAACTATCACCACAACTATCACCAAGAACTATCACCACAACTATCACTAAGAACTATCACCACAACTATCACCACAACTATCACCACAACTATCACCACAACTATCACCACAACTATCACCACAACTATCACCAAGAACGTCATCACCACTTCGATAATAACCACAACTATCACCACAACTATCACCACAACTATCACCACAACTATCACCACAACTATCACCACAACTGTCACCACAACTATCACCACAACTATCACCAAGAACTATCACCACAACTATCATTAAGAACTATCACCACAACTATCACCACAACTATCACCACAACTATCACCACAACTGTCACCACAACTATCACCACAACTATCACCAAGAACTATCACCACAACTATCATTAAGAACTATCACCACAACTATCACCACAACTATCACCACAACTATCACCACAACTGTCACCACAACTATCACCACAACTATCACCAAGAACTATCACCACAACTATCATTAAGAACTATCACCACAACTATCACCGCAACTATCACCACAACTATCACCACAACTATCACCACAGCTATCACCAAGAACGTCATCACCACTTCGATAATAACCACCGTCGTCACTCGAATCCTAATCAGCGTATCATACAAAGACCTTTACGATGCTTGTGATTGATCGTCTCTACGCAGGCAATATTATCTCTTTCTTCGATTAAGGCTCTAAGTGCCCCCACCCACACCCACCCACCCACCCTCCGTCTCGTCCATTCTGGCCGCAGATCCTTTTGCTCTACGCAAATAGTGAGCTATTCGTCCTTTCTGCGGTCTGTCTATCTTTTATGAATAAGTTGTCTAGCAAACTGCTATATGTGAATGAGTAGTTGAGTAGGCTACCTTAGCTGTCATTGCCTCTGTTCGGTAAGTGCTGGATTTTTTAAAATTTATTGCTATGGTGATCTCACTTTTTCTCATGGGGAATTCCTCTGTGAGGAGAGGAGCCACACAATTAATTTGTGGTTGCAACAGTACAACATTTTGTGGTTATTGGACATGGATTCTGGAACTCTCCCCCCCCCCCCCGTGTCAGTTCGTTTGTCTCAGTCATCACCAAATAATTATCAGCATGCCGTCGTTCACTGTATCGCAAGGTGTAACAAACTGACCAGAATCACGTTTCCATATTTCGGACTATTATTATCAGCATTGCATTGGCTTCCCGTTTGTGACGACCTGCAATGTGCAGCTGCTACAGAGCTTCTTGTTCTTGTCTTCAGTCAAGAGGATTGACAAACAGCAGCGGCAGCAGTCAGTGCCATATTTGTCTAAACTTCTAAAGCATAGCATCCGAAGCAGGTGCATCCTCCTTCTTCAATGCCATCGCATATGTCATCGCAGATCCATTGCTAACGTCGTTTCCAATCACAGGGGAAACTTTCCAGTTTAGATTCAGACAACTCGCCATGGCCCACCCTCTGTTTGTCCAATGTCCATCCATTCTTCTTTCTGCAGTACATGTGTCTCTCTGTCTGCTTGTCTCTCACTGTATCTCACTGTCTCTCATTGTCTTTGTTCTGTCTCTGTCTCTCTCTCTCTCTGTGTCTGTCTCTCTCTCATCTGTCGACAGTTACGTGTGCAAAAGTTTCTGCAACGTTAGATGGAATAACTATGTGAATTACGTTTTGTTTGTAGGCGTAAAAGACATGATTCCTCAGCCGTTGGAAGGACCTGGTGGCTACGAAGGCTTCGAGGAGTTGACAGATCGAGCGAACAGTTGGCTAAAAGATCAGAGTGACATCCTAGTCACGAACATGCAATCGCTGACAGTTCAGAAGAACGCTGCTGGTGAGCTGTCTCCCTCCCTCCACCATCCTTCTCTTACTTCTCCCTCCCAGACTCCATCTCGTTGTCCATTCTTCTCATCTGATGTGCTTATTGTCTATAGTTATTCTCGTATACGTAAATATCTAAGAACTTAGAATGCATAGCGACTCCAATGCACATTGCGTAAACCGTATAATCAGGTCAAAACCCAGAACATTAGATAACTAAACAGAGAAGCAGTCTCTCAATTTGAAAGAGGTTATTGGGGGAGGGACTAAGTTTTAAGTTGAGAATGAAACGGTGAAAGCGACTGAGCAGAACACCCAGACACACCCAGACACACACAGACACACACAGACACACACTGACACACACAGACACAGTGTGAAATTTACAAACATTTGATCGATCAACCAAAAAGCACATTCGCCAAAATGAATACTTGATCTAGATATATGACCAGACAGTGGATATTATCAGATGGTCTCCTAGAATAACGATAAGACAGTCTGGTAAATGAAGACTGATTGTGATCGACCAAAGTACTGCTCAGAATTGTAAACCGCAATTTTAAAACCAACAATGGGCTAAAGCACACAAGTTTTACTCTGCCATGGGCTCACATCTTGTAATTATTGGGTGGGTCTGTCTGGGCCATGTGGCATATTAGTTATAGCGAGCTACTTACAGAAATAGACCATCAACGAAATTGCTCAGTTGATATTGTGTACGTGCGAGATTCATGTTGATTACAATTTTCCCTAGTTAAGTTAGTCTTATTCAAAAGTATACACCTTATACGTTTTAGCCCGTATCTCTATAGTACTGTTCATTTCTTGAAACGAGTATAGTCGACACTAAGACATCTTTGCAACGGTTAATGTTTAAGCTATAGCTTCTACAAAATCAACTTAGTTTATTTAAAGCTATAGCGTATGACTGCAACAGTCGTTTACAGTCCTCATGCGCTGTCTTAACAGGATATTAATCTCACTCATAAACTGACAGTCATTATAAATTGAAGGGCTTATTTCCCAAACCTGTTAAGTCCACTTTTTGAAAAAAATTATGTCTGGGCAAGTAAATGCGGCAATTCATGTTTCTTCTGTAAAGTTTGGCGTCAAAATCGCTTAAGTCCCACATCAACAGCCTGGTAAAACTCGGTGTTGCTTCGAAAAACGCTTGTGTTCTACCTTTTTCGTTTCCAAAACTTTTTAACAAGACTGATTTTTTCAGTTACTCTTGAGTGGACTTAACAGGTTTTGGAAATAAGCCCTTCAATTATGTGAATTTCTAGCACATGCTTAAAACATCATCTCCTTACGTATGTGACATTGCAGCATTGAACGGCATTGAACTGCATTGAACTGCAAATAAGTTGGCCTTTTAAAACGTTTCAAGCCTCACTCTGAAACCGGAATTGTCTTCCATTGCTGTTTAGGGCCTCATTCTGAAACCGGAAGTGCCTGCTACTATTCAATGCCAGGCATCAACAGCGAACATCCGATGGAGTTCTTTCGGATCCTGCGCGTTGCCTTCGTCAAGCCCCTGGGTAACCTGATGGTCGACCTACCTCTTGTATACCCATTCACCTTTCAGACATTCGCTCCGGAAGTCCTTCGGGCCAAGGTCGACCCGGGTATCACAGGATCGACATCGACGGCTGCAGCTGAGAGGAGCAGGGTGTGTCGAATGGAAAGGATGAAGGAAACTTTCTCAAAGGCATTGGCCTACCTGAGGACGACAGGTAAATAGGAATAATATAGTATTGTAGACATAATTATATACATATCAGAAAGAACATGAATGATTGGGACTTATCGAAAAATTAAAATTTCAGACGTTGCAAAAACTACGTAGAGAAATGGTGAATGAAAAACAATTATTATTGATAACAG
This sequence comes from Lumbricus terrestris, assembly GCA_949752735.1. Taxonomy (NCBI): domain Eukaryota; kingdom Metazoa; phylum Annelida; class Clitellata; order Crassiclitellata; family Lumbricidae; genus Lumbricus; species Lumbricus terrestris. The sequence goes on from OX457038.1 coordinate 25,386,890, forward strand.
CAAGAGGATCTCAGAAGAATGTCCAAATGGTCACATCATCACATGACTGGAAGATGCTATTCGATGTGAAAAGAAGAACTCGGTGATTCAAAGAGGGGAGAGAAAGAACGAAAATTGACGCGAATCAAAGACGTTTTGAAAGCAGAGAATTAGAATGGGACTGAATCAGAGTCTGAATCAGAGTCTGAATCAGAGTCTGAATCATAGTCTGAATCGTAGTCTGAATCAGAGTCTGAATCTGAGTGTGAATCAGAGTCTGAATCAGAGTCTGAATCAGAGTCTGAATCAGAGTCTGAATCAGAGTCTGAATCATAGTCTGAATCAGAGTCTGAATCATAGTCTGAATCAGAGTCTGAATCAGAGTCTGAACCAGAGTCTGAATCAGAGTCTGATTCAGAGTCTGAATCAGAGTCTGAATCAGAGTCTGATTCAGAGTCTGAATCGGAGTGCGAATCAGAGTCTGAATCGGAGTGTGAATCAGAGTCTGAATCAGAGTCTGAATCAGAGTCTGAATCAGAGTCTGAATCAGAATCTGATTCAGAGTCTGAATCATAGTCTGAATCATAGTCTGAATCATAGTCTGAATCAGAGTCTGAATCTGAGTGTGAATCAGAGTCTGAATCATAGTCTGAACCAGAGTCTGAATCGGAGTTTGAATCAGAGTCTGATTCAGAGTCTGAATCGGAGTGCGAATCAGAGTCTGAATCAGAGTCTGAATCATAATCTGATTCAGAGTCTGAATCATAGTCTGAATCAGAGTCTGAATCATAGTCTGAATCAGAGTCTGAATCAGAGTCTGAATCAGAGTCTGAATCAGAGTGCAAAACCGTCGGCGCAATTAGAGGGAGTATCAGAAAGGCTAACTTAACCGTAGTGTGATCAGGGACAGTAAGACAATAGACAGCGATGTAATACTCAACCTGTCCAAGACAATGGAGATGCCGGTGCTGGGACGAAATCTGAACATGGAATCCATATGATTATGGAGCATAACATAAAACAAACGGCTAAAGCAAAGAGGAGAGTTTCCAAAATGACTTTGTTTTAATAAGAATCGTGAGGTATGGTGAAAGCTTAACGGGTAAAGAAACAGCATATCATTGGAAGAATCTAGGAACAGAGGAGGAGATCTGATTGATATCTGATTCAAGCACATAAATAACAATTGGGAAAAACAGTGCATCAATTTAAAACGATAACGGACCCCAATATATATATATATATATATATATATATATATATATTATATATATTATATATATATATATATATATGCGACAGGGATAGTGATGCAAAGGTTACGTTATAGCTGCATGTGTATGTATATATACACAGACAGTACGTTATGTATGCAGTACATGTATATTCCAATGTGACAGATTAGTCTTTGTCTGATATCATGACACGGCATCTTCCCACATCTGACTTACCTACCGACCGACTGACCGACCGCCTGACCAACTGCATGGCTGAGAGACAGACAAGGGTCCTGACTCCTTTGTGTCTGCCAGCTCGTTCTGGAAATGCAGAGACAGACATGCAGTTAGTGAGAAGGAGCCAGAGATAGAGAAATGGAGGGATATATATATATATAAATATATATAAATATATACATATATATATACAGAGAGAGAGAGAGAGAGAGAGAAAGACACATAGATAGAGAGAATAATACAGAGACAGAGAGAAAGACAGATAGAGAAAAAGTCAGAGATAAAGAAATGTCATATAGATTAGAGAGAGACAAAAAATATAGAAAAAATGAGATAGAGAAAGAAAACAGAGGTAAATAGAGGCATGGACATAGAGAATGAGAAATAAAAAGAGACAGATATAGAGCAAGAGAAAGAGAGATATGGAAACAGTGACAGAGACAAAGACAGGTTGGGTGAATTCAGAAGTCACGGGGTCTGTCACTATTAATTAGTCGATCGGGAAGATGGCAGAGAGAGGCAGAGGCAGAAATACAGAGAGAGAGACAGAGACAGACAGAGAGACAGAAACAGATACATATACAAAGAGAGACAGAGACAGAGAGACAGAGACAGATAAACAGAGATGCAGAGAGAGAGACACATAGAGAGACAGACAGAGACAGAGATAGAGACAGAGAGTCAGAGAGAGACAGAGAGAGAGACAGACAGAGAGAGATAGAGTGAGACAGAGACAGAGAGACAGAGTTAGAGAGAGACAGAGAGAGATAGAGATAGACGGATAGATGGCTAATGTGGATCGGTGAAATCTTCGATCATCTTCATCTCTTAATCGTCCGTTGACTTCTCTCTTCTTCTTCTTCTTCTTCCTCCTCCTCCTCCTCCTCTTCTTCTTCTTCTTCTTCTTCTTCTTCTTCTTCTTCTTCTTCTTCTTCATCATCATCTTCTTATTCTTCTTCCTCCTCTTCTTCTTTTTCTTCCTACTCCTCCTCCTCCTACTCCTCCTCCTCCTCTTCTTCTTCCTCTTCCTCCTCCTCCTCCTCCTCATCTTCTTCTTCCTCCTCCTCATCATCTTCTTCTTCTTCCTCCTCCTCCTCCTCCTCCTCCTCTTCTTCTTCTTCTTCATCATCATCTTCTTATTCTTCTTCCTCCTCTTCGTCTTCTTCTTCTTCCTTTTCTTCTTCTTCCTCCTCCTCCTCCTCTTCTTCTTCTTCTTCTTCTTCTTCTTCTTCTTCATCATCATCATCATCATCATCATCATCATCATCATCATCATCATCATCATCTTCTTCTTCTTCTTCTTCTTCTTATTGATCTGATGATGTGCAGGCGCGGAAGTCATTTGTGCCGAGACGGTTATGAATCCTATGCAATTCTACACGGAGGATCAGGACGAGGAGGAGGAAGAGGAAGAGGAGGAAGACGAGGAAGCATCCGGTCACAAGCTCCATCGTTCGGACGAGGTCTCCTTCCTCTTTACCATCAGGTAGACGACCACTTAGACTCTAAGTGTCTTCCTATACTACCCAGAACATGCATGTGCAGACGAAGGGGTGACTTCTATAGAGTGGTAATTGAAGTTAATTGCAATTGGATGATAGTCGTCCTTATCCCATCGATGACCGCAGATGATGTTCGATAAGCTTGAGTTTGGACAAAGAACGCTCACCATCGGGACTATAGATCCCAGATCCAATTCCGATTTAAGATGGGCCATGGGGGGAGTGCTGCAGCACCTGGGCCCGCAGTTTTGAGGGACCCGCATTTATAGATATGCCCGTGGTGGACTGGTGGGTCGTCATTGGAGGGCAAGTACGGCACCCGGGACTCGGGCCCACACTGGCCTAAATGCGGCCCTCACGAAAAACGGAGCGATTCGAAAAGCAACATTTGCCTTTGCAAAGCTTGTCAACTGCCTATACATCTTGTATGTGCGCTCTAATCATTTCAGTCAATTTTACTCTAAGGAAACATTCGTGCATGAGGTCAAAAGAAACTGATCAGTAAAATATGCCTCCTTCATATCTGACTATGCATATAATTATTCAAATTAATACCTTGGTTTTAACTTAAACAATTTCGTTGCGTGACAAAGGTCTGTCAATTACGAAGAATATTGTATTGAGCCTTTTTCGTTGCGAAGGTCCAAGACGTTCTTCAGTTATACGTCTTTTTTGTAATCACTCTGAAAGACTGGGTACGGAATAATATGTCACGATCTTGTTTTGTCTTGTCTTGTCTTCGACCTTCCTCGGTCCGAGGGTTGGTCGTTTCATGCATAAACAAGTTTTTCTCCATCCTTTCCTGTCCTCTGTCTCTGTCAGCATCCGATTGAATGACATTTCCATCCATTCTGATGCTCATGCTGGTGATGTTGGTGTCACAAGCACTCAGATTTAAACTCGGATCCACAACTTTACTTTTCTTAATGTGAATGCGTATAGGCCTAAAGGTTATGCGTTTAACTTTAGAATGCAGGCCTGGCAGTTGATGCTATAATAAATCCAAGAGAACATAGAGCCTACAACGACCTTATATGGGCATTGTGTAGGCTAAGCCTATTAAGCTTATCGACTAATAATTCGTCCTTAAGTATCGTTAAATACGAATGCTGTTGTCCTTTGTTATAATGATATGATTTTGATAACTGATGTGTCTCTTAATTGGCCTAGGTTGTTCGTGGCTGACCAGGCGAACGGTTACAATGCGGACGCGAAGCGGTCCTCGATCGTTTCGTCGAAGGGCCGAGGTAGTCCCACCACCCAGGACCCCGATCACCCGGGACCCATATTCCTCCGCAACGTCGTCACCAGGAGATACAAGTATCGCTGGTTGGCCGTCGCCATCTTTGCTGTCACCTGTATGACCGTCATCGTCGTACTAAGCGTCGTATACAGCAACAAATAACCACAATTGATGCTGGCTTTAATAAAATTATTATTATCTGGTCTTCGTATACTTAAACCAAAACAAGAAGCTAAGGTGACGTCATATCCTCTTGCATTCCCTATACTCACATCAACTCAGCGAATCAGGTGTTGTTGGCCTGCGCTTAAAGAGGTCTATAGCCTACTTTCTCTGCCTCGGATGACAGGACCTCATCGCATCGCAAATTTAGACGGATATAATTATGTACTGCGCTCTTCGGATTGAATGAACTACGTTCGGTGGCCGTATACATACTTACTTCAACGACAGCAGAAGCGATTGCATTCCTATTCATCTGCTTGGAGTCTGGGATTTGGCGCCGATCGTCTCAAATCCTTGTATAGCGGGTCACAGACCATTTTCTTATCAGAATGAGCTAAACACGATTTCCAGCTTGAAGTAGCCTATCTGTTGCGATTTCCGACACTTCTGCGTTGAATTTTATACGATGCATCATGCATCATGACCCAATATTTTATTCAGAAGTTTGTTGTAACTTGTATATATTATTATATAGGCCTATATGCCTACTTCTGCGTAATGATTTAGACCTATACTGTGGCGTTACTTATGACTAAAATTCTGCTGCGATCGTTATATTGTCACGCGCGTTCGTCTATTTTAACAATGTCTATCTTTTTGCTGTTTAATGAACCTAAACGCAGGCCTGCAAGGAGTGACTTTTTAACGCAATCTGAAAAGTCATCTATACAGCGTCACGATCAGTGGATCCACAGCGAATGTGGACTGTGGATACTATTAAACAGGTTTTCTCTTGGTCAAGAAACGTTGCTGTATGTGCAGGGATATATAATAGGTTTATGTGCGCCTTTATTAAGACTAGGCACGACTATTTATTCTGAATCTTACATGTTTTCTATCTATCCACTATGCACTCATGGTTGAATTACTATTTATCATGTTAACTCGGCTGTCGCTTGTGATCTCGTTTATCTAAGTACGGTATCTATACCGACGGTGACTATTATAATGCACCTGCAATGTGCATGACCTATATACGGATAACTATAACAACTATAGCGTTTATATTATGTGCATAATACTGGCGACGGAATACATAACCTTAAAAGGGCGGATACAGACATTTTCGAAAGGGGGCAAATATTTTCGGTCTTGGGACAGAGGAAAAAATTTCGTGTAGGTCGCCGAAAAATCTGATGAATTTTTTTAGTCATTTGTCGAATTCCCAAGAAAAGGATATATTTCGTCCGCCAAAATAGTTGATGACTTTTTTAGTCGTACAGTGTTCTTAAGCCACTGTGCGGACCTCGTGGTGGGGCGCGTGGGGAGCGACCTACGGGACTACTCATGTGGCGATGAGTGGGCACGTCAACGCTCCCAGCCAGAATAGATGGCCAAAAAGAAAGATATTTCTAAATGGGGGGCTATGGTCGGATTGGCCCCTCCCTGGATCCGCCTCTGTAACCTTACATTACAACATTGCGTCACTTTGAGCCGTTGTAATCTTTCCATTTAGACTAAAAACATTCGTGAAAGATGGTCTAGAGGTTTTCGTTCGCTAAGCTGAATGCTGCAGCTTTTGCTTCATGGAGATGCTGCTTGAAATGCATTCGCCACAAACAACCAACATGAAATAATATATTTTAACTAGAAGATGAGATTAAAACGAGCAAGGCGAAGAATTAAAACAAAAATATTAGACTCGAGAAATCGAGGAGAAGCAGGAGCAGCAACGACGTGGTGGTGGTATTTGCAGTTTAACGTCACTGTGTGGTAACAAAGACCATTAGCGACGCCCTCCTCCTTTATCCAGGCTTGTGACTGGCACTTGCAGAGTGCAACCAGTGGCGGAGTTAGCAACGACGTATAAACCAGAATAAGATAAAAGGGAAAAGAAAGACAAACAAAAGAAATACGCGTATACGTTGCTGGGAAACAATTGGAAAAAGAGGAAACAAAGAAACTCTGATTATGTGCAAATCATTTTGTAAATCGCTTGCATTTGGAATAATTGTAATGGAATCAGTTCTTGTCGTATTATTGGTACCAAATGTATCATCAAACAGAACTTAATCGCCTCCGAATGAGTCAATGCAGACAGACAAAGTTAAAAGATGCGTGCACAGGTTTTAATTAATTAGCTAAGACAGCTAAGCTTACCTATTGATGTAGGTCTACATGTGACGGTCGCGCACACAGTTGGACGGAAAGTCAACAGTCGGATGGACGAACGGACGGACAGTCGGAAGGAAGGACAGTCGGGCGGACGAGCGGACAGTTATGCAACCGGACAGACGGACGAAAGGACAAGGGGAGTCCTGCAGTCCACTTGCATGGAATATTGTGCCAGAAACGTTGGATAATTCGATTTTTCGTCGTACGACTGTTTTCGTCAAATGCGTATTTATAGTCGAAGTCTGCAGCTCGAGAAGAAGAATTAAGAAGTCTGGATCGTCGACAGCAGCCAACGAAGATGAAACGAAGAAGGAAACTGATCTGACAACAGCCCTTCTTCATTATTCATAACAGCCATTGACCTCATCCAAGTTCAAACGACCGAACGAGGCATCAAATACCAACAGCTGACAATTACCAAAGCAATTAATTACTGCTGCTGCTGCTGGTGGTGGTGGTGGTGGGTGGTGGTGGGTTGTGGTGGGGGTATTAATGATGCTGATGCTGATGCTCTGTATTCTGCCAGCGTGGCTGCAGGTTGTCCGTCTTGTGTGACCCAACCTCTAATTAAAGAATTAGCGGATGTGTGAACTTTTCAAAAGTGGCAATTTATTGTCTGATGTCTAATTAAGTTCAATCGTGTCGAGTGACATTAAGTTCGGATTTCTTATTACAATTTTTACTGCTTTGACGTCGCACCAATTTCTGAGCGTTTCCAAAAGCAGAAAGAATAGCCTAAAGAATCTTGACTCTGAACTTTCTGAAGCCTCATAGACCATACCTCCAATGATATGGTGCGAAATTAAAACAGGGCCCAGAATATAGATTTACGAAAAATATATGAATTTCGTCGTTGAAATTCCTAACAGCTGATGTGTTATCCCCAGACAGGTCGCAGGGTAGTAGGCCTAGATCAAAAGCAACGGTCTATTCTAGAATAGAATCATTATAGTCAACGAGTAACGGTACAGCAGCTTTCTCCTAGCAAACATCGTGTGAAATGGCCAGCGTGCAGACCCAGCAACACACCTGGGTCACACAATCACCAACAGGCAACAGACGGTGATGAACTGTGCTGAAAATAACACTGCCTATAATAGGCCTACTATTGGACATGTTTAATTAAGTGTTTTCTGTGAGTTGTTTTGCATCTTTCTGAACTGCATGGTCAACTATGTTATAGGCCTAATCGAAGCCTACGAAGTACCAGAATACTCATTCACTGTACATCAGATAAAATTTATTATGTAGGTGATCTTATCTCATCTTTTACTGTGTTGTACATTCGCAGCGTTTTCTCCTGACATATACGATTAGAGGCGATCGATGATAAGCGATAAGAAATCTATTTTGCTATATTATCTCCTTGGTGAACTATACGTCGTTTTCTATGTATAATTACGGTAGATCTATATAAAACTCTTGGACTCGTTCACTTTCACTCTCACTTCATCCTTCGCTTCTCATAGACAGATCTATAAGTATAAACTGTAATTTATTATAATTATTAGCCTATAGCCGTGTGATTAATATAGGCCCACAGTTCGTTCCATATTGTGAGAGGTCAGTTGAATAAGCTGGTGCCCCGCGCTTGGCTTTCGAGTGGCGCTTTAGAAATTTCGAGTTGGAGCGCATGTAGCAGAGTGAGGCATGAAGTGGAATGATAAACGATCTTCCATTAGATGTTAAAACAAGTGAATATATATCTATAAGTAGGCCTATATATATATATATATATCGATAGAGTCAACTGGAGAAAGCTACTACATGTAGGCTACTGAGGAGAACGGGAATAGATTGGAGAGACAGAAGATTGATAGGAAATTTGTACATGGGGCAGAAAGTAAAAATAAGAATCGACGGGGAGTACTCAGAACCAGGAAAAGTGGGCAGAGGAGTAAGACAGGGCTGCCCTCTATCACCTCTCTTATTCAACATATATATAGAAGAACTGGTTAGAGAAGCACTAGATGATCTGGAAGAAGGCATAAAGGTGGGAGGAAGATGGATCAAGGCGCTGAGGTTTGCGGACGATCAGGCAATGCTGGCGAGAAGCCAGAAGGGGCTGCAGGAAGTGATGGATAGATTGAACAAAACCTCAAATGAATATGGCATGAGGATTAACATAAAGAAGACAAAAGTAATGAAGATCAGCAAGGGAGAAGATACTACAGTCAACATCAAAATAGAAGGCAAGGAGATAGAACAGGTGAAGGAATTTTGCTACCTGGGAAGCTTGATGACAACAGACGCTAAATGTCATAAGGAAATCAGAAGAAGGATTGCAATGGGAAAGGAGGCGTTTACGAAAAGAGGAGAACTACTACGAGGAAAGCTAAACAGAAACCTCAAGAAAAGAATGATAAAAACACTGGTGTGGAGTGTGGCGCTGTATGGCTCCGAAACCTGGACCATGAGAAAAGAAGACATAAAGAAAATCGAAGCGTTTGAAATGTGGACATGGAGAAGAATGGAGAAGATCAGCTGGACGGAACACAAAACAAATGAGGAAGTTCTGGAAAGGATTGGAGAGGAAAGAACAATGCTAAAAACAATCAGAGAAAGACAAAAGAAATGGATAGGGCATACGCTAAGAGGAGACAACCTGGTAAAATTGGTGATAGAAGGAAAAATGGAGGGGGAAAGAACAAGAGGAAGACCACGACAGATGATGTTGGACACGATGATGACGATCGCTCGAGGATTTGCTACCAAAGACTAAAAGAGAAGGCCCAGCGGAGGGCAGAGTGGCGACATTGGACAACCGAACCTGCCTAGCGGCAGAGAACAAGAAGAATATATATATATATATATATATATATATATATATATATATACAGAGAGAGAAAGAGAGAAAGAGAGAGAGAGAGCACTGAAGGAACAGGGACGGATGGCCTGCATGTCTGCGGGTTCCGCATTGCCTAACGGTGCATAGCAGCATAGGATGGGACTCCAATAATTGAACAAAAGAGAAGCGAGATCGATGAGGTTGAAGACGAGCAGGTTGAGGAAAAGTAAGTAAGCATTATTTTCTATATTAACCAATTG